>CAUYUJ010013780.1:135000-167500 GCA_963575745.1 Prorocentrum cordatum | reverse complement strand
ACTACTACTACTACTACTACTACTACCCTACTACTACTACTACTACTACTACTACTACTACTACTACTACTACTACTACTACTACTGCTGTCACGACGAATACTTCTACTACGACCGGGGATGGCTAGCCAGTCCCGGGGATGACATCGACGGAAGTTCCAGGGTCCCGACACGAAGCCACACCGAAGGAGACGATGTGAGAGGGGGCGACGGAAGGACGACGACGACGACTAGCAGGAGAAGTTTGGGCAGTAGTTTACAAACGCCTCGACCCTCGATCCCTCTCTCCGCCCTCCCCCGCATCATCCCCACTTTTCTCGCCCTCGACCTGGACGACGCTTCAGGCGTGCCCACGACTTTTTGGCGCACGTATGCCTGGGCGGGCGTCCGCTTCTTCTTTCTTTCACGCTCGCAGAAGAGGAGGAGGGCAGCAGGGGCCCATGCCCCCGACGTCGCGATCTTTTCACGGCGCGGACTCGGACCCTCAGAGGTTTCGACCCCTTCGCCGGGGCGGGCTGTTCATCTGGAGTAATTCTGATGGTCCTTTGGGCCCGGCAGGAGACCGCAACGGCCGAGTGCGGCCCGAGGCCTTACGCCGCGGTTCCTGCCACGATTCGAAGGGGTACGGGCAGGAGTTCAACTTGGAGCTCACCGGGTACCTCGACCACATCGAGCTCTCCCTGTGCGAGCACATCAGGCCGCCGCTCCCGCGTGACGGGGCTGCCTCCGGGACGATGCCCGCCCCAGGGGCCTACAGCCGGGTCGCTGAATAGGGAGTAATTTTCTTTGTGGAGGGGCTCAGTGTTCCTTAATTGCTTTGTCGATTTTCTTGGGTGTTCCGCGTGTTTTACGTGGTGTAACTGATGGGAAAAAAGGGGCTTCTTTCCTTATTTAAGTTTCCTTATGGCAGCGTTTCGACCGTACAGCGAACACGCTCGGAATCGAGAGCGCTCTTGCCGTCGGAGCGGCTCGGTGTTCCCCAGAGGCGTTCCCCCTCGGGCGGGGGCAGGTCCGCCGCCCACCTTGCCGACCCTGGCCTCAGAGGGGAAGCGTCGGCCACGCGCAGAGATGGGGTAGGCAGGGGGGGAGGGGGGAAGGCTTCTTGGAGGCACCCCTGCTTTTCAGAAGGCCCGGCCTCTTCCTGAGAGGCCTCTCCCCCTCGTTACCCCCCTTCTCACCACCCACCAAACCACCCCAACCCAACCCGAAGGCTCAGATTTACCCTCGATTTCTAGTGGGGGGGGGGGGGTCCGGGAACATCGAAAAAACACATATGGAGCCCATACCCCCCCCAACCCGAAATTCGGGTCTTCGGGTTGGGTTGGGGTGGTTTGGTAGGTAGTCACCTTCTGCGAGCCGCCGAAATCAGACACCACCGAGAGCGATGCCCCTCTGTCGCCTGCGTCCTTCGGGAGCTTCCCGGGGTGGGCGGGTGGGCCCTGGCCGCCGCGGCGTGGAGGCGCCTCGGAAGCCGTGTGAGGTCGCACCTCCTGGAAGGGAGCCCCAGGGAGCAGCGGGCCCAGACATCGGGCGTCTCGAAAAAATCGAGACGGAGGTTTTTCGTCGTTTTCGGCCTCTCGGGGCCCTCGCCGGGCCTCGGGACCGTCAAAAAACGACTCGGGGTGAAAAACCGGTCCCAGGGAAGTAGTCGGGAGGTCGGGGGCCCGTGTCTCGAAAAAATCGAGACGTCGGATGTCTGGGGGTGTGGGCCTGCGGGCCCCATCTTCGAGCGTGCAGGCTGAAAAGCACAGGTGGTCCTTCCAGTCCTCTGCTCGTCGTGGTGTTTCAACCGACTTTTAGCCTTGACCACCAGATAGAATCTCGAGCACCAAGAGAGTACCCAAACTCGGGGGTTTTCACGCGTCGGGGACTGGGAGACACTCGTGCGACACTGTCTCGACACTGTTGCGGCACTGTTGCGGCACTTTTCTGGGTGCTCGAAACCATGTCTGGGATGTGGTCCTTAAGTACGATGGGAACAGCACAATGCTGGTGTATATCTGCCAAGCCAATGCTGTTTCCCCATGGCCGGGCCCCTCCCAGGCTCAGGAGCGGTGTGCAAGCCCTGTGGTGGCTCGGCCAGAGAGGCCTGCACACCGATCCTGGGCCTAGGCGCGGCCAGGGTCGGGGAGGTGGGTCCAGCAGGGGCTCGACCACAAGAAGCCTTCCGCAAGAAGCCCAACCCTGAGACCCCAGGACGTCCATGGACTCCTGGCGCGGGCACGTCACGCTCCTCATAGCAGAACCATCGAAGCCCAAGAAACCCAGCGCACCCTGGAAGCAGGCGGGCTGCTTCTTGGCATGGGTCTCCACTGTCGTTGACGCCCCCTGATTAGGCCCCAGTAGAGCGGCCACGCCCAGCCAGGGAGAGGCGTGGGCTTCGTCTCTTATTCCGCGGGCTTCTGCAGCTCGGCCAACCCCGAGGGGAAGCATGTGGGCCCTCGAGAGGGCTTCGATGGCCACGCTCAGCCAGGGAGAGAGAGGGGCTCCGTTCCCTACTCCACGGGCCTCTGCAACTCGGCCAGCCCCGAAAGGGAGCAAGTGGGCCGCATGGGATCTCCCGGGGGCCCTCGAGAGGGCTTCGATGGCGACGCTCATCCAGGGAGAGAGATGGGCTCCGCTCCTGATTCAGCGGGCTGCTGCAACTCGGCAGACCCCGCAAGGAAGCAGGTGGGCCGCCTGGGATCTCCTGGGGCCCTCGAGAGGGCCTCGCTCTCTACTCGGGGGGTCCTTCCGACGAGGACGTTGCCCGTCCGCAGCGAAAGCCGCCCTCCCGCCTGGCGCCCCCTTGAGCCACAGCTCTCGAGAAGAGGGCTCTGCGACTGTGGCACGGCCTTCGTGCGCAGTCCAACGGGCCTCGTCCGAAGCGACAGCGCTAGTTTCACCGAGGATCCGAAGCGGTATGACTGTCAGTATTTGGGGGGCTGCAAGCAGTGCCGAAGAAAGCGAGGATCGAGGTATTGTGAAGCCCTGACGGCGGATGCCGCCGCCCCTGCAAGACATCGACGACGACCAGGAGAGGGAGGAGGAGGAAGAGGAGGAGGAGGAGGAGAAGGAGGAGGAGGGAGAAGGAGGAGGAGGAGGAGGAGGAGGCGGAGAACAGGAGGAGGAGGAGAAGGAGGAGGAAAAGGACTCCCCCCTGGGCCACCCCCCTGGGGAGGAGGACCGGAGGAGGACCGGCGTGGGAGAGGGAGGGGAGGGGGAGGAGGACCCCCAGGGACGGATGCGTATCTGAATCCCCTCCCTCGAGGCATTGGGGCGTTTCTGGGCCGCCGTCGTCGTCGTTAGCGTCGTCGTCGGCCGTCGGCCGCACGCCACGGACGCCCGCACACACCTTGCCTGCGGCGGCCCCCCTCTCCAGGCGAGCCGAGCGGGACCAGCTCTTCGAGTCGCTGGCGAGGACGGGAGCAGGACGAGGAGGAGGAGGAGGAGGAGGAGGAGGAGGAGGAGGAGGAAGAGCGGGGAGGAGGAGGAGGAGGAGGAGGAGGAGGAGGAGGAGGAGGAGGAGGAGGAGGAGGAGGAGGAGGAAGAGGAGGAGAGGAGGAGGAGGGGAGGAGGAGGAGGAGGAGGAGGGAGGAGGAGGAGGAGGAGGAGGAGGAGGAGGAGGAGGAGGAGGAGGAGGAGGGGGAGGAGGAAGAGGAGGAGGAGGACGAGGAGGAGGAGGAGAGGAGGAGGAGGAGGAGGAGGAGGAGGAGGAGGAGGAGGAGGAGAGGAGGAGGAGGAGGGGAGGAGGAGGGGAGAGGAGGAGAGGAGGAGGAGGAGGGGAGGGAGGAGGAGGAGGATGTGGAGGGGGAGGAGGAGGAGGAGGAGGAGAGAGAGGAGGAGAAGGAGGAGGAGGAGGAGGAGGAGGGGAGGGATGGGGAGAGGAGGAGGAGGAGGAGGAGGAGGAGGAGGAGGAGGAGGAGGAGGAGGAGGAGGGTGAGGAGGAGGAGGAGGAGGAGGAGGAGGAGAGGGGGAGGAGGAGGAGGAGGAGGAGGAGGAGGAGGGGGTGAGGAGGAAGAGCGGGAGGAGGAGGAGGAGGGAGGAGGAGGAGGGGAGTATCAGGATGAGGAGGAGGAGGTTCCGTAGCCATTTTGGCTCAAGTCCGTAGCGTTTCGCTCAGGGCTTGGCCTGCCTGGCAAGGGGGAAATCGCGGCCCCCGCCACTTCTGACCCTGCGGGTCAGCATACTCCATACTGTAACTCCGCGCCGTGGGCGCTACTCTCAGTCATTACGTCTCTTCTGGGTGCTCGCCTGCGGCCTCGGCGCTCATGGGAGGTGAGAAGGAGCGGGTGCGAAGTGACTGGTACTGCAAGGACTGTACGGTCAAGTGGGGCTCTCAGAAAGGCAAGCGCGTGTGCAACCTGGGCAGTCATCTTCATTGTAAGCAGTGTCAGATGCACAAGCGCAGCGTCTTCGGTGGGAATAAAGAAGGTGGGAGCCCCAGCAAGCACTCAGTATCTAATGCAGCTCCGACCACGCCCTGGGAGACAAAACGAGTCATTCAGCAGCTGGAATCAAACATCACGGAGTTGCGGGCTCAGCTACGTGAGCGTCAGCTTCCACTGCAGTCTAGCCCCGTGCAGGTTGAACCCACGGTGGAGGTCGTCGACCAGGATGATGACTCCTTGGACAAGCAGCTTGCACTGTTGGACACAAAGTTGCAGAAGCTCCCAGAGGCGCTGGTCAAGGAAATCCCTGAGTTGGCGGGTACCAGAAAGGAGCTTGTTGCACAGCGGGACAAACTGCAGCTGGAACGACGAGAACGCAAGCCTGTTGGTGTGCAGATCAATGAGGTCAACCGCAAGCTCTACCAGCTGGACCAGAAGATTCAAAAAGCAGAGGCCGCGGCTGAGCAGCGGCAGAAGCAACTCAAGCTGCTGCAGGAAGCAATCGAGGAGGACCAGACGAACTTGGCCTCTCTTCGTCAGCAACAGGCCACACTTGAAGGCCAGCGAGCGCAACTTGCTGCTACTGCTCTTCGGCCGCCAGCTCAGGCGGCAGAGGGTGCTACAGTATCGGTACAGCGCGCCCTCTTCAAGTTGAATACATTGGAAGCGGTTCTCAAAAAGCATGGTGTGGAAGGTGAATTGCTTTCTAAGATTGCTCAAGAGGGGGATTTGGCGAAACTTGTTCAACCTGAGGTGGCAGAGTCTGCAGGTAACCTCCTACTTCGGCCAGCGGTTGCGGTGGCAGGGGCAACAGCGGACATGGCTGTGGAACCAGAGGAACCTGCAGCTGCCCTTCCTAGTCTCCGTGAAGCCGACGAGGAGGCCCTTCGCAATATCTTTGTCGAATCAGGGGTTGTCGACTCCGAGGCAGTTGCGAAATTGGATCTCGGCAAACTACGTGCTGCAGCTAACCTCATGCACAAGCAAGTATCACGCTACAGCCCATACGAGTGATTGGGTATGGCCGCATGGTGTTGGTTTCTGGCTATCTGTCTTTGATTTTACCATGACGTGTACTATTCATGATGGACAACAACAGGTGGGCATTCTTGGCGATTTCTGGCAGCTGTACGTGGTATCACGTGAGGAGCTGAGCGGAGCAACGTCGAGATTGGCCACACTATTTAAGTCAGCAGAATCTTCTCTGAGTTCGCAGCCAGGCAAGGAGGTGACAATCTCAGAGGCTGCTTTTGCTGCTCCCACGGCGAAGGAACCCCCGTCTTCAGAGATCCAGGAATTCAGAGAACCCAGGGTCCTGGATTGGCCTGCTCGGCCTAACGGCCACTGCGCGGCCTGCTCCCAGGGGGACTTGCCTCGTCGCCAAAAAGGGAAAGGGAGCTGGAAAAGAACGCGACGGATCCAGGCTCAGGCAGAACCACCTTCCGCCATGGGTCGTCCACCTCCCGAGTGGTTTGACCACGTTCGCGAACAACGGGAGCAGGCTACAGACGGTTATGTCACTATGCGTCAGGACCTGCAGTCTTGGGCAGCTATGTGGATGGACGACTTGGCGTTCGGTCCGCGAAGCGACAACAACTGGAGGCGTTGGTGTGAACCCTTTTTGGATGAGATGTTTCGGCGTGGAGGCAATCAGGGGCTAAGGGCTGCTCTGTTGCGTTGGTTCCCACACCGTACTCTTGCTCAGATCATTGAGGGGCTATGTGCCAGAGCTCGGAGGCAGACAGCACCTCGTCGCACGGCCTTCTTGCAGCGGCTGGCAGATATGCCACATGCGGATAGGTATGAGTTCGAGATGCGTCACTGGCGTGAACTTGCTGAGCTTCGGGTTATGATGAGGAGATTATTGCAAACACGGGCGCCTAACTGTCATCCTGCTCCCCGTCGCCATCACCATGATGGAGATCAGGCTGTTGATGGCCCGCAGGAGGGCGAACATGGACCAGATCAAGGTAGCCTGCCTGATCCAGTCCTACCGCTGCATCGCGACACCCGTGACGGTCATGAGGGGCGTCGGGTGCAGGGGTGGCTTACCGCGGTCAACGTCACGGGCGCTGGCTCACTTATTGATTACTTGTCCCAAGAACCTGATGGCAAAGTGTTCGCGGTGCAAGAGCATCGTGCTTATGGCGATCGGCTGCTATCTGTACAAAGGCAAGCTCGAGACCTAGGATATCATGGATGTTGGTCGCCAGCTTCGGTCACAGAAGCAGGTGGCACGAGAGCGGGGGTTGCGGCGTTGGTCACGACTGACACTACGGTGACGGAAGCTCCCTTTCGCGCGCAGGTGGATTTACCCGAGGATAGGTTCGTGGCGGCGCACCTGCATTGGGGAGTACCAAAGGGCATCGTCGTGATGAGCGTGTACTTATACGACGACCAGGGCCTCGACGCTGACAACATGGCCATCATTTCAGGCATTCTGAAGTATGTTGGACTGCTCAACTTCTTGGGTATGGACTGGATTGCACTGGGAGATTGGAACTTACAACCTGAGGTCTGGGCTGACGAATGGCTGGAACAGGTGCATGGATTTCTTATTTTCTCAGCGACTTCCACTTGTCATAGGAGCATGTTGGGCACGGTTTTTGACTACGCGCTAGTGGCCAACAACCTTAACACGCGCATGCAGAAGCCAGAGGTGGTACATGACTCTGCGATAGCTACGCACTCGCCTGTGCGATACTCGTTGTTGGCACATGATATTCCGACATGGCGTAGGGTAATAGACGAAGCGCGGGGGTTCGGATCGGTTCCTCCTATTGGTTGTCCGTGCTACCCTCGGCGTGGTGCTTGGCGTCAGGCACGATTGGCGGTCTTGGATGCACATGGCAACGCGTCGCTGCAGGTGGCCTGGGACAATGTGGTACAGCAGATTGAACATGATTTGGCTGACAGGTGGCAGCTTCGAGGTGCCAACCATCGCAAACATATTGGACGGGCTGGCGCTGTATCATGGAAGTGGGAAAAGGTGGAGTGGCAGCCGCCACGAAAACGTACCTATGTATCTCAAGAGGTGAACTGTTGGCAGGTAGCAGGGCGGTGGGCATCTCACCTGGTGCGAGTACGTGCCCATCTTGGAGAGTATTGTCAACGTCTTCAGAGCGCCCACGCTATGTGCCCAGTTTCTTCACAGCAATGCGGGCATGTGGTTAAGATCATCAAGGAAGCTGCGATTTTCTAGAGCAAGGTTGCTGGGGCAAAACGGATTCTTGCTGGGCTTACCGATGGGGTTAGCACGTTCTTCACTTCAGGTATTGCGGTCTTCTTGCATGACGGCTTCGACGATATGGTCCAGTACATAGTGGAGCAGGCTTCCACTGTCGCCAAGCAGGCCGTCTCCGACAAGTACAAGGCATGGAAAGAGTGGGCAGATCGTTCCTTTCTTCGTGGTGCTAGTGCTGCACATCGGTTTACTAAGGTACAACAGGCGCCTGAGAAAGTGAAGCCCATGGTGTATGGAAGTCCTCATGCACTAGCAGATAGGGAGATGGTCACGTGGCGCGAGGTTTGGCAACATCATGGTTATGAGCTACCCGACAGGCCTGCTGATTTTACTTCGTGGCCCAAACTGCCAGCCATCAGTGTTCCTGACCTGCGAGCGGCTTCTCTTTCTTTTCCTGAGCGCACGGCTGTGGGACAAACGGTGATCGCGCCGAGAGCGCTATGGCACGTGTCGGATGAGGGCCTGTCGGTGGTCAACTTGTAGTTTTCGCGTTGTGAAGATCTTGGCTGGTGGCCTGGGGATCGCATTGTTAATATTCTTGTATGTTTGGCAAAACCTGACGGTGGAAGTCGTCTCATTTGCCTGGTCAACACCCTACTACGGCTATGGGCAAATGTCCGATCCTCGGTGGCCAAGCGTTGGATTAGGAACGCTAGAATTCCCAACATTTGGGGTGCAGGTGGCGCTTGGGGGTCCTCGACAGCATCGGCGGTGGATCACAATATCACAGCGGAAATGGCATTATACCTGGGAGAGTTCTCTGTGACAGCTCTTCTCGATGCATGGAAAGCTTTCGAGTCGGTTTCACCGTCCGCCCTGTTGGATCAGTCTCGGCTGGAAGGTTTTCCTGTCTTGCTTACGTGGATGACGTTGCAGTACCATTTACAACCCGGAACGCTCAAATGTCATGGGTCTCTCTCTGTATGGTACAGATCTGCGCAAGGTATCTTAGCAGGGTGCAGTATGTCCACAACTATGCTGACGGCGCTTACAGCAAAGGCCATCCGACGACTTGCTAGAGATGATAGTATACCACGAGCCTTGGTGGATGACGTTTCGACGCAGTGGGTTGGCAGCTCGACACAACAGCTCAGTAGCTTCTGGGCGGCGCTGAAAGGTTTTATCTCTGATGTCAAGGAGGTAGGGCTCGTTATTCAGGCCAGCAAGTCAGGTTTCGTTGCCACGTCGGCCGCAGTGATCAAGGCGTCTAAGGCGGCCTCTGATTACTGCCACATCCCGTCGAAGCCGCACATGCGGAATTTGGGGCATGAGTTGCATGGGCCAGTGGCGAGGCGCACGATTGCCAAGAAACGGCTGGCAAGTTTCAAACAGCGTGCTCATCGGGTACATGCATTTCGACGGACGGTGGGAACCAAGGTTACGCGATTGTGGAGAACTGGGCTACTGCCGTCGGTGGCTCACGGGTCGTCGGTCAGCGGCGTGTCAGACAAGGAGCTGGAGGTCATGAGGAGCATATCCGCCACTATGGCGGGCTACCCCAAGCGTGGAGCAAGCAGTACCCTCTACTTGGCGACTCAGCGTGACCCATGGTATGATCCCATCTTCGACGCAACGACTGGGCCGATGTTCTATTACCATAGATAGGTGTGGGAACAGCTCGTTGGCCTGGGCAGGTTAGAACGAGCCTGGCAAGCAATCAATACTACTTCTCTCAGTTGGAGTACGGCTCGAGGACCGATTGGTGTAGTCAGGTTGTCCCTGCAAAGGGTAGGATGGCGTATGTTGTCTTCGACAGTGGTGCAAGATGATCAGGGATGCAGCTGGTCATTATTGCAGGTTGCCCCGCTTCTACTTCGCGATTTACTTCGAGCAGGTATCCAACGATATCAGATGCAACGTATCTTGGCACATCACGAGCAGCGGGAGCCTGGCACGGTCTTGTGGGCGCGCGGGCTGCGTGCTTGCTTGGGCGGACCTTCGGCTACGGTCAAGAACCCAAAAACGGCTGGTGCGCTCAGGGCTTTATGGTCTGGCTCGCTCTGGACCAAAGTACGTCTTGCAGCGCACAACAAGGTCGGCGATTCACTGTGTCGGGCCTGCCAAGGCGACGACGAGACGATTGGCCACGTCTGCTTCAAGTGCGATGCGGTGAACAAGTGGCTGCTGGAAGGTGAAGACGATCATCCCATGTCTGATGAGCTCACGTCTTTCCGCGACTCGATCCTGCAGAACGGGACCATCAATCGGCCGATAGTCAGCGACGAGAGCTTTGAGCTTAGTGTGGGGCTCCCGCAGGTACCAGGAGACTGGCAACATGCCGAACCTGACCCTCCTGTGAGGTACTGGGGATCTTGGGCTGGGTCGCCAGAAGACTGGCCAAGCGTAGTTTTTACAGACGGCTCGGCTATTCCTTCCAGCATTCCTGAATTGAGACGTTGCGGCTGGGCCTGTGTCCAGATGTCTCCTGATGGATATCCAGCTCGTGCAGTCTACGGCGGCCTTCCAGGGGTACAGCAGACTATTGGAGCAGCGGTACAGGCTCTACGTCACCTTCCTGGAGTGAAGCTGTTGATCACAGATCTCTCGGCGCTCGTCGCTGAAGGCAACCGTTGGGGCGAGTATGATGCGCTCGCTGGCGCACGACACGCAGGCATATGGAGGGCTATACGCAACTTTGCTCAAGCACGGAAAGCGGTACCTCCTACCTTCGGCTGGTGTCCCTCTCATCTTGACCTGGATGAGGTGGCGGCTGGAGTCGCTAAGCGTGAGGCTAACTTCGATTGGGTCTTGGGCAACGCCTGGGCTGATCATTTCACGAAGCTGGGCGCGAAGGACATCGGATACGCAGAAGGGTATTGCGACTTGTTCAAGATGGCGCTGGCTCAAGCCAAGTTGATGTCCAGGTACCTGGGGTTCACGCTGTGCAGGTTGTTCCAGCAGCAGCTCTGGGAGTCTCAAGATCGGCAGGTACGATTTCCATGCTTTCAGCCACGTATCACGGTACTGGGGCATATTTTTTGGAGATCTGAGGTTTACGCAGAATTTCGGTGCAGGCAGTGTGGGGTGCGGGCTGCCACTACGACTCACCTGGACAACTTGGGCTGGGGTATTCGTAAGTATTGTTGTGCGTCGGAGCATCAAAGGCTGCAGTGTGACATCTTTTTCGGCACTCCCAAGGGCCTTACATACCAGCCTGTGCGCAGTGAGGCAGTGCATGAAGCCGTACAACTAGCTGATGCCCTACTTGGTGAGGCCATCTCTGAGCAGGTTGTGGTGGATTCGTCAGAGGCTCCTCAAATGGCGGCGCACACCTTTTTTGCAGGCCAGGGCCACACGTTGCAATGGGATGGTCTGGCTTGCGTTTGTGTTCGCTGTGCTGGTTCTTCTACGGACGTCACGAAGAAGGTACTCAAGCTCAAAGAAGTTTGCCCTGGGGCGCCTAAGGATCCTGCGGTCAGGAAGAACCAGATCAAGTGGATTTCTCGGTTTGCCAAAGCGCGCTCCATCGAGTTCCACACGTCGGTGCTGGCCCAGATGAGGCTATGACTGTTTTTTGTGGTGGGCGTAGGCGATGTTCTTGTCTGCTTCGACCTGTGGATGGTCGTGTGCTCGCATTTTGAAATCCTGGGGCGCCAGGTTTGTGTCGCCATGGTGGTGAGTCCGCTGCCCTGGGCACCAGCACGTTGGACCTGGTCACGTGTTGGCAACAGCGTGCGGCAGCACCTCTGCTGCCCTGGGCACCAGCACGTTAGGCCCGGCCGCGCGTTGGCAACAGCGAGCGGCAGCGGCTCATTGCCTGTTTTGCTGGATCCCTGTGTTAATCTAGTGGTTGGCTTGGGAGTTCAGTTCGTGGATGCGGTGGCTGATCGCATCTACTTTCATGGTACTGGAGGCGTTGTGCTCTTTCTTGTATCAGTACTGGACCTTGCGAATCGCCCGCGTGGCCCTATACAGGGAGCGGGCGCATCGACGAGGGTTTCGTTTCGCGGTGCTGGAGGCGTTGTGCTCTATCAGGTATCTGCACTGGACCTTGTGAATTGCCCGCGTGGCCCTATACAGGGAGCGGGCACATCGGCGAGAGTTTGGTTACCTTTTTCGCGGTGTACTGAGGTGCCGCGTCGGTCTGAGACCTAGCGGCGTTCGCCTGCAGCTGCAGGCGGCCGCCCAGGGATGAACCAATGAACCAATGAGGAGGAGGAGGAGGGGGAGGAGGAGGAGGGAGGGGGAGGAGGAGGGGGAGGAGGAGGAGGGGAGGAGAGTAGGAGAAGGATGAGGAGGGAGGGGAGGAGGAGGGGAGGAGGAGGAGGAGGAGGAGGAGGGAGGAGGAGGATGGGGAGGAGGAGGAGGAGGGAGGAGGAGGAGGAGGAGGAGGAGGAGGAGGAGGAGGAGGAGGAGGAGGAGGAGGGAGGAGGAGGAGGAGGAGGAGGAGGAGGAGGAGGAGGAGGAGGAAGGATGAGGAGGAGGAGGAGGAGGAGGAGGAGGAGGAGGAGGAGGGGGAGGAGGATCGCATCGGATCGGAAGCCCGCGCAAGGGTTTCACAGGAATCGCGGCCGTGGGCGCGCATTCGCGTTCGAGCGGCAGCAGGCTACAGGCCCGCAGGAGGCGGGCAAGAAGAAGCAACAGAGCAGCAAGATGTGTCTTCTCACGCGATCAAGGACATGGAAGGGCCTCGTGAAGGCCCGGTAGACTTGAGGAAGCTGGTTAATGGAGAGGAAACATGCTGCCAAACGGTGTCCAGATGTCTTAAAAATGTTTCAAACATGTTTCGGATATGCTTAAAACATGTTTGAAGCACTTTCGTAACATGTGTTACACATGTGAAACACATCGTTAATTCAATGATCGGATTGTTAGAGTGTCCATTGTCACGGCGTCCACAACAGTAGACAAACAATGCCGACCCAAAGGCGAACAAGGGAGAGGAAGCCCAACGCCCGAGCTAGGAACAGGTCCCTTCTGGGCAGCAGGTGCCAAGCGTGGCAGCCCTCAGTTGGGCAGCTCGCGTTTCCCATCTCTCATCCGACCAGGTGCAGCCATGTTTCTCTCTTGCATGCTTCTCCGAATCCATCTACATTTGGTGACCTTACGACGGGAGAGACGACACATACCACAATTACAAAAGTACATCTTGAAAACGGCGGGAGCCATATCAAAGACTGCACATACTATTCTCACAGTGTGCCACGCGTGGCCCTCAGGTATGTCTTGTTTTCTGGCAAGCCGTGTGACGCGCACATGAGCAATGGAAGGGGGCTAGCGAGATCTGCTGTACACTCGCGCCGTGCTCTTCCAGTCGCTTGCTGGCATGGCAGCAACCTCTGACCAATTGACATTTCTTTGTACACATGCATGCACAGCGTGTTTATACACCTCGCGCGCCCACACCTGTCTGGGGCGGCCGCGCCGGCGGACTGAGGGTGGATCTTGAGAGCAGGAGCAGGAGTCATATCTGAACACATGCCCCGATGAGCCCACATCTCGCAGGTTGCCTCTACCACCAATCATTCCAATTTTTCAGATGCGTTCAGCTCCCTTACTCATCCAGCGTCCGGCGCGGCCGCCGATCTAAACACCACGACTTCAATCAAATGAGGCAAACTTTCATGCTGTCTTCACGGCCGGCACATCAGCGAACCAACTGAGTTTCTTACAAAGTTTGATTTATACGACGTCAGGGATCATTGCGTCTATTCTTGTTGTTGCCGGATGTCCAGGCAGTTGTCCATTATGTACAATCGCTTACCGATGCAATGGTCACCCTTCTTTTAGGAACAGGTGTTGAGGAACACACTGTTCATATACAAAACATGGGCATTGGACGTGGGCGTTCGTCTCTTCCGGAAGTGTGGGCGTTGTTTCCGATAATGGTTGCGACGGTGATGCGAGACGATGCAGGTCATTCCAAGAGCAAGCAGTAGTGGGGACGGACCAAACAATGAATCCGACGTCTGTGCTGATGCGAACCCCCAGCGCCCAATCAGCCAATGTATCCTCAGATGGTGGCTGAGAAAATAAGAAATTCGAATCGTGCCCTCAGCCTCATTTTTCGCTCTTCTTCTCTAAGGGTGAAGCAGGTGGATTTCCTTGCTTGTATCTTTAGCAGCATCAGCAAGAACCAGAAGGAACGGTTTCGAGATGGTGTTGTTCAAGGCAGGGGACGGCCAAAAGTGCGGGGTACGATCCAGGCATCCCACACGAAGCGCGTAGAAACCACGCCGTCCAGAAGAAAGTTGGACATGCCCTCGTTCGTGCGTCATTTGTCTTGTCTGCACTACCCTGCTCCCATCGAGACCTCTATATCAGCTTCATCCCTCCTTTTACCTTCACCGTACAAGTTGTTATTCCACGTGTGCATGAGGATTCCCATTGTGTTCCGCCTTCTATCACCCTGCCGTAGTGTCAACCAGAGACCTTCGGTAAAGGCATCCAGGGAGGAAGGACATGATAGGAGGATGGTCCAAGGGAAGATCTAAGGCTCATCTTTTCGGCGCTGGTATCGTTCGCATGCCTGTGACTGCTCGCATCACCTGGGCCTCGTTGTCAAACAAAGACCCTCGGTGTTGGGCATCCTCGGAGGAGGAGCGTGATGGAACGATAGGCGGAGATTGGGCATGCTCGGAGGAGGAGCGCGATGGAACGACAGGCTGATATTGGGGAATGTTTAGGGCACACATTTTCTGCGTGAATCTCGTTCGCATGCGGATGCGCTCGCAGCACCTGTCCTCGGTTACTAGCAGAGACCCTGGGCGGGAGGCATCCCAGGAGGAGGAGCAAGCGTGGTGGTGGAGGAAAGGGTCTGCGCTGATTTCGTTCGCATGCTGATGCGCGCTCGCGCCACCCAAGCAGCAGTTTCAAGCGAAGACCCTCGGTGAGGGCATCCAAGGAGGAGGGCATGATGATTTGCGTGGGGTGGTAGGATCAGCCATAAGGCAGTGTCAGGATATCGTGAAATAGGCCCTGCGCGCTGTAGGCCCTCGGTAAGGGCCACATTTGATCATTGGAAGGATCGGGTGCGGAGTGGGAGGGTTGGAGCTGCTGTTGGGGAGATTATGTGGAATATTTGCCGTCATACATTGCTCCGTGCCCTCGTGATCTTCTCCTTCTTTACAATGTCCTTAGCCTGTATTTTCCCATCGTGGACTCCTTGGTTTTATAATAGTGAGGTTCAGCGAAGGCTGCGTTCCTATTTGTTCGCGGATCGCAGCCATCAAGACGCGACGACTCGCGCAAACCAGCGTTTGACAAACGCAAAAAGGAGGAGGCGGAGGAGGAGGATGACCAGTGTAAACCCAAGATTCATCAACGATGTTGGAAGAACTTCTCCCCAAAAACTTCCTCTTCATAGGCCCCTACAAGGGTTCATTTCCACTCAGGGACGTGCCCCGTTTGGAGACAACCCTTGGAAACTCCTGAAGCGTGCCGACAAACTTCTCGGAAGTTCAACGCCAGTTACGTGTTGACGATCCCTCTTCGCGTCATAACACCATTCTTGGGACGTCAACACAGCGAATCAACGTACGTGCTGCCCCTTGATATAATCGTGAATTCCTCCCAATCACCGTTTCTGGGATGTTATTCAAGGAAGCCCGCGAAACGATTGCAATGTCTTAGAACGGATGTGCCCGGCGCTAAGGCGAGAGCCTCAGGTTTAGATGGAGCCGCCCTCAACCCGTCAATTTTTTCCAATTTGAAAACCCGCATGCGCACGGCGATAAGGCGAATGCCACATTTTCAAAAAAGACCCTCCCTCAACCCGGTAAACTCTTGCAGATGTCTAAGACGAGTTTGCGCTGCTTTCAGACGAGAGTTATAATTTGGAAACGCCCCGCCCTCAACCTGTTTAAATTTCAGAGTTGTCTGGTAACACGAGTGTGCGCTGCGCTGAGCTTGAAAACGACCCGCCCTGAATATGCTAAATTCCTGCAGATGTTTAAATTGAATGTGCGCGGCGCTCAGGCGAGAGCCACATTTTGAAAACCGCGCGCCTTCCAGCCATGAAGCTGTTGCCAGCTTTTAAATTTCAGGGTCATTAGTGGTGAGCAGGTCTCTGGCGAAACGCCCGGCCTGCCCTTCCGACTGGCCTCGCGGTGCGACATGGAGGAGAAGGAAAACGAATTCACAAGGATGGGGAACGGAGAAGGAGGAGGAGGGGAAGGCGATAATTGGGAGAAGGCCAGGAGGAGGAGGAGGTGGAGGAGGAGGAGGAGGAGGCCAGGAGAGGAGGAGGAGGCCAGGAAGAGGAGGAGGAGGGGCACGCGCACGCGCAGCGCAGCGTGCCACCCTTCTCGCCTGGCGCGGCTGCGGCCGCGGCTGCGCCGGCAGCGACACCCAGCACGGAGCACCGACGACGGCGTCGGCTCGTCTGTCAGGAGGAAAAGAAACACACAGACACAATTAATCTTCGATTCCCCAAGAAAATATGGGAAAATATGGGAATTGGGCGGGAAGACAAAAGCTCAAAAAATATGGGAAAATATGGGGAATCTTTTTATTTGTGTGTATTTATTTGTGTGTCCTGGGGCCCCTTCAGTGTTGCTGGCTGCTGCCCCCCCCCCCCTTCGCTTCCGAGGCGCCCCTCCGCTCTGCGCCCCTCGCCCCTCCGCCAGGCCTCCGCACCTGCCTCCACGAACCCCACGGCCGCGGTCCTCCTCCTCCTCCTCCTCCTCCTCCTCCTCCTCCTCCTCCTCCTCCTCCTCCTCCTCCTCCTCCTCCTCCTCCTCCTCCCTCCCCTCCTCCTGCTCTCAGCGTGTGGCTGAGGCTTACACGCAGGATGCACGCCAAGAGCGCTCCGCACTTTAGCGCGCAGCCGGCGCGGCTGGCACTCGGCGTGTGCATCGGAGGGGCTGTTTCTCGCCCGACGCTGCTTCGCGTCTGCGCCCCTGCGCTGCTTAGCGTGTCGCCGGCTTCTTTCTCGCAGGGCTCGACATCACATACATGCTAAGAGCAGGACCATGGCCGTATTCATCAGGGTCATCAATATCATCCTCGACCTGGTCTGCCTCCCCCTCCCACACTTCCCGTAATCAACCTTCTTCGTCATCCTCTTCCTTCTCTACTCTTCCTCAGCCCTCGTCCTTCGTCCTAGTTCTCGCTTTTCCCTACTTCCTCCACTTCTCCGTCCTCTTCCGGCCGTGTCCCTTATTCTCTTCCCCAGACCGACGACTTGTTTTTCCCAACCATCCTGTGGTGTTGGGTCCTCGTTTTGAAGAGACGGTGCCCCGCGTTCTCCCTCCTTCCTTCCTCCCGCTGCCTCCTCCCCCCTCCCATCATCATCATCATCAACACCCATTTCGGCACACCCCTCACACGTTTCGTGGCTCCATAGGGAGCTCCACCGAAGGCCCCAGTGCCCGCGGCCGCATGCGTCCCCCACACCCATTTCGGCACACCCCTCACACGTTTCGTGGCTCCATAGGGAGCTCCACCGAAGGCCCCAGTGCCCGCGGCCGCATGCGTCCCCCACACCCATTTCGGCACACCCCTCACACGTTTCGTGGCTCCATAGGGAGCTCCACCGAAGGCCCCAGTGCCCGCGGCCGCATGCGTCCCCACACCCATTTCGGCACACCCCTCACACGTTTCGTGGCTCCATAGGGAGCTCCACCGAAGGCCCCAGTGCCCGCGGCCGCATGCGTCCCCACACCCATTTCGGCACACCCCTCACACGTTCGTGGCTCCATAGGGAGCTCCACCGAAGGCCCCAGTGCCCGCGGCCGCATGCGTCCCCCACACCCATTTCGGCACACCCCTCACACGTTTCGTGGCTCCATAGGGAGCTCCACCGAAGGCCCCAGTGCCCGCGGCCGCATGCGTCCCCCACACCCATTTCGGCACACCCCTCACACGTTTCGTGGCTCCATAGGGAGCTCCACCGAAGGCCCCAGTGCCCGCGGCCGCATGCGTCCCCCACACCCATTTCGGCACACCCCTCACACGTTTCGTGGCTCCATAGGGAGCTCCACCGAAGGCCCCAGTGCCCGCGGCCGCATGCGTCCCCCACACCCATTTCGGCACACCCCTCACACGTTTCGTGGCTCCATAGGGAGCTCCACCGAAGGCCCCAGTGCCCGCGGCCGCATGCGTCCCCCACACCCATTTCGGCACACCCCTCACACGTTTCGTGGCTCCATAGGGAGCTCCACCGAAGGCCCCAGTGCCCGCGGCCGCATGCGTCCCCCACACCCATTTCGGCACACCCCTCACACGTTTCGTGGCTCCATAGGGAGCTCCACCGAAGGCCCCAGTGCCCGCGGCCGCATGCGTCCCCCACACCCATTTCGGCACACCCCTCACACGTTTCGTGGCTCCATAGGGAGCTCCACCGAAGGCCCCAGTGCCCGCGGCCGCATGCGTCCCCCACACCCATTTCGGCACACCCCTCACACGTTTCGTGGCTCCATAGGGAGCTCCACCGAAGGCCCCAGTGCCCGCGGCCGCATGCGTCCCCCACACCCATTTCGGCACACCCCTCACACGTTTCGTGGCTCCATAGGGAGCTCCACCGAAGGCCCCAGTGCCCGCGGCCGCATGCGTCCCCCACACCCATTTCGGCACACCCCTCACACGTTTCGTGGCTCCATAGGGAGCTCCACCGAAGGCCCCAGTGCCCGCGGCCGCATGCGTCCCCACACCCATTTCGGCACACCCCTCACACGCTTCGTGGCTCCATAGGGAGCTCCACCGAAGGCCCAGTGCCGCCGCCCGCATGCGTCACCCCCACCCATTTCGGCACACCCCCCGCATTTCTCGCACGGCAGGGTCATCACCACGGTGGCGTGCCAGGGGCGCACCATGCGCGAAGGCGACGGGGCGGGGGAACGGCGCTCCGGGGGCGGCCAGACCTCCGGGGCGCGAGCAGTCCGCGGCCAGACCATCTCTCGGTCCTGTGGACTCTCGCCCTGGGCCGTCGGCTGCCCGGCGCGCTGCTCCCTCGGTCGACGTCGCCCAGGCGTGATCCTGGATTGCGGCCGCCACGAGGTAGGGAACGGCAAGAAGGAGGACGACGACTGGTGGCTGGAGCTCTACGTGCTGCTCTCGCGCGCCACGCGCCACGAGGACCTCCTGCTCATGCGGGCGCCGCGCATCGAGTTCTTCCTGGCAGGGCCGCCGCAGGGCTTGCGGAAGCAGCTGGAGCAGTTTGCGGCGCGCACGAAGCGGTGCAGGAGGGAAGCGACGGCCCTCGCCAGGGTGCTCGGCTTCACCGAGTTCATCCGCGAGGCCTGACCTGAGGAGCGTCTCCCCCGAGCCGCGCCTTCTCTCGACTGCCCGACTAATTGTTTGGCCTCGCGCCGCGGACGACCCGCGCGCGTCGCTGGGACCCTCTCGGGGCGACCAGCGCGCGTCGCGGGAACTCCGTGCTGCGGGGGGCCCGGCGCCTCGTTCGCCCGTCGTCGCTCTGCCCAGCGGTCAGAGACTGGCCCGCTATCAGCCAGCCAGTTAGCTAGTCAGCTCTCTCTGCTTCGCGCAGCGGACGACCCGCGCGCGTCGCTGGGACCCCGCCCGGGGCGACCAGCGCGCGTCGCGGGGACTCCGCGCTGCGCTGCGCCCGCAGCCTTGGATTTTGGAGTGCGCGGGCAAAGAGGAAGGAAAAGAAGAGCCGAAAGCGGGCGCGATCCTCGCAAGAGGCGTGCCGACATGGGCGTCGCGACGTGCGGACGCTGCCGTCGGGGTTCCCGCGGAAGCTGCCTGCGGCGGCCACGCCCAGTGTCACGTGTGTTCGGACAGGCATGCTCGACACTTACACTAGGCGGTTCCATGATCGCATTCATGCAAATATATTCACTCGCGCGCAGACCCATTCATACTCAGATTCCCTCGCGCTCTGACTCACCCGCGTTCTTTCTCTCGTAATCAGATCAATCGTATTCCTTTGCGTTGTGTACCCCGCCACATTTCGGCGCACCCCTCATGCGGTTCGTGGCCCCATAGGGAGCGCCACCGAAGAAGATACTCCAAATTGCGATACTCACAACTGCATATGGTTGGGTCCTTCGCCAGGATAATTTTTTAATCCGTGGGTTCCAGGGCTGTCCACCCTTCCTTGGGACGAGCGTTTCATCCTGAGTTGTTCTTTGATTGTCCCGCGGCTTGGGAACAGCTCCCAGGGGCCGAGCGCTGCGGAAAACTCATGTGGGGCGTTTTTCGTGCGTCTTTCTGGAGGTTTTCGGAGGTCTCCCGATTTCCCCAGAGGTCCAGAGTCCAGAGGCCTCCGCAGAGGCCCAAGGGTTGCCATAAAATGCATACACTCTTCGATTCGACAGCGACGACGACGAACCACGGACCTCTCCTCGGATACGTTCTGGCACGGATTTCGAGGCATATCCAGCCGTGCCCACGAGGCCGCCCCAGGAGGTCCACAGAAGACCTTCAAATCTCGATCAAATCTCGATCCTCGAACGTTGAACGTCGAATCTCGACTGACTTTCCTCGATGACGCCGTCGACGCGCCCCAGAATTCTCGGCCCTTCTCCAGGGGACAGTTCTTCGTCCCAGATGATAGCCCTGCAGCATGGGCCCGAAAGCAGTCCCCGCAGGCCGACATTGGGGGAAATATTGAATCACCCTCGATCAGTCCACGACGATCGACGACGTCAACGACGACGAAAATGACTTCGCGAGGACCTTCCCTGGACTCATTCAAAGCCCGCCCAAAACCTCTTCCAGGGACGCTCCCCGGGGGGTTCGTCCTGGCCAGCTGTCCCGGCCGCGTGCAGCCGTGGCGCCGAGAACCCCTTGAATTGCAGCCAGAACCTGCGAAGCGAAGACCACCCCGGAAGCTGGCGTCGCCGACGACCCTCGGAGGTCGCGTAAAGGGGGGGGGGGGGGGGGCGATGCGCAGGGTGGGCAGCGTGGGCTGCCGAGAAGGGGCCCTCTGGGGCCCCTGGAGGGGCCCTCAGGGGCCCGAAAAGAGCACCCGTCTCCCCCCTCCCCTCGATAGCCAGGAGGAGGAGGAGGAGGAGGAGGAGGAGGAGGAGGAGGAGCAGGAGGAGGAGCAGGAGGAGGAGGAGGAGGAGGAGGAGGAGGAGGAGGAGGAGCAGGAGGAGGAGCAGGAGGAGGAGCAGGAGGAGGAGCAGGAGGAGGAGGAGGAGGTGGAGGAGGAGGTGGAGGAGGAGGAGGAGGAGGAGGACCCTACTAGGAACTCGCACCCCCAGACCCCTCGGGCGAGGATGGGCGAGCCACTGCGGGTCGACGTCCAGGCAACCCTCGAGGTGGTGAGGCTGCTGCGGGGCAGGATGAGGTCGCGCGTCGCCGCCCGCGGGGCGGGGCGCGCCTTCCTGGCACGATGGCGTTGTCGGCGTCGTCGTCGCTTCTCGCTCTCCATATCCTAAGCGCGGGGATTATTATTTTCATTATTATTATTCTTCTTATTATTATTACTATTGTTATTAGTATTCTTAGCATTCTTATTACGATTATCATTATTATTGGTGTGACGCTTCCGCCTCACTCACCTCCCGCCCCCTTCGTCCCTCATGTGCGCTCGCACGCTCAGGCTCACTCAGACGCTCACTGTAAGGCCCATGCATGTTCAGTCTCTCACTCATATGCAGATCCAGTCACAGCCAGACTCACCCACACTCAGACTCAGTCACACCCAGACTCATTCATGCTCAGGCTACCCACATTCAGACCACACACACACACTCAGACCACACACACACACACACACACTCAGACCACAAACAAACACATCTCCACTGACACTCAGACTCACGCATACGCAGGCTTACTCACGCACACACTACTCACACTCGGATGCCCTCATACCCAGCCAACTCAGATTCATAATCTTACACATACCTCTCACGCTAAGAGCACTGACGCTCAGAATGTGTCGTGATGTAGCAGGCATGGGACATTGGCACCCCACGAAGGAGCCACCAGGGGTGTTGCACGGGCCCGTTCGCAACCAGATTGCGGGGATGTCTCGAGCGAGGCGCCCGTTTGGTGCCCCCGGCCTTTGTTTTCATGGCAACGTGTAGGGATGTCTCAAGCGACGCGCTTCTTTTAGCACGCCAAGAGGGGGCCGCCAGGGTGTGGTTCACGGGCCCCTTCGCGGCCCGATTGCGGGGGCTTCTCAAGCGTGGCGCCCCTTTGGAGCCCCTCCTCTGCGTTCCGAGCAGTTTGTGGGGATGCCTCCCGCGAGGCGATTGGGGTCTTGTCGTAGCACCGAGCAGACTGTGAGGATCGCTCAGGCGTGGCGCTTGGCTCCGCACCCCGCGGAGGAGTCGCCAGGAGGTGCGGCACGTGCCCCTGCGCAGCCGGATCGCGCTGCGGATGTCTCGAGTGAGGCGCGCGGCTGGAGCCCCCGATCCCTCTGCTTTCGTGCCAGATTGTGGGGATGTCTCGAGCTCCTCCTCCTCCTCCTCCTCCTCCTCCCTCCTCCTCCTCCTCCTCCTCCTCCTCCTCCTCCTCCTCCTCCTCCATTCCTTCTCCTTATAGATAACTCCTCCCTGTCGCACCCCGAGGCCAGTTATTCGGGCGGGCCGGGCGTTTCGCCCGAGACTTCCTCACCATCTAGGACTCTGAAGCTAAAAAGGCGAGAACGGTTTCACACATTGAGGGCGGGTTGTTTTCAAAATGTGGCTCTCGCATTCGCGACGTGCACATTTTTCAAGATTTGCAAGATCTTCACGGATTGAGGGCGGTACCTTTTCAAAATGTGGCTCTCGCCTTAGCGCCGCGCTCATTTGTTTTTAATGTGTACAAGAGTTCCACGGATTCCCATCATCAGCGTACCAGAAGATCGTGTTGTGAATGGATTCAGGATTATGCGGGTGCGACAGTTATTTTGATTCGCGGTGTTGACGTCCCAAACACGGCGCGCTGGCACGATTCCGGATCGTCAAGACGCAGGAGTCAGGTTGATACGTGGCATTGAAATCCCGAGAACAATGTATTGGCACGTTTACGGATCTTCAAACGGTTGTCTGCCAACGAGGCAGTTAGTTCCCTCAATGGAAATCAACCGGTGTGGGGTCTACGAAGAGGGAACTTGGAGGGAGGGTTAATTCCAACATCGTTGACGATTCTTGGTTTTACACTGGTCCTCCTCCTCCTAAGGGAGCCGCCAGATGGTGGTGCACGGGTCCGTTCGCGGCCTGATTGCGGTGGTGTCTCGGTCGAGGCGCCCGCTGGGAGCCTCGATGCTTTTGTTTGCAGAGCAGGCTGTGAGGACGTGTCGAGCTAGGCGCTCGTTTCATTCAGCACGGGCGCCAGAGGGTGGTGCGCGTGCCAATTCGCGATCACACTGCGGAAGGTTCACGGGCGAGGCGCTCTTTGTGCACTTCCGGCTTCTTCCCGGTCGGAGTCCCAGGACGACCGTGATGTAGCAAGCCAAGATTCTTTCACACTCAGTCGCGCACGTGGCACCTGTCAGGGAATGAGTTGCACGTGTTGGGATCCCCGGGTCGAAACAATTAGGTGGCGTGCCAGGAAATTCGCGTCGCCACGGCGGGACGCGGCTCGAACAATTGACCAGGAGGGATTCTTGAGAGCCCCGTGGACAGATTTGAGAGAGCTCGTGATGATGATGGTGATGATGTTGATAATGATGATGATGATGATGATGATGATGATGATGATGATGATGATGATGATGGTGGTGGTGTCGATGATGGTGACGGTGTTGAGGATGAGGATGATCTGGATGGGTTCAAGATCCGATGAGGAAGTGTTTTAGAATATTGATTATATGCTGTCCTTTCGGATGGCCCGTTTCACATGAGTCCCGTAGAGAGGGCATGGGCACTGTTTGATACACTTTTGAAGTGCACACTTCAAAGGAGGCTTCGAACAGGGAAGTGTATGGAGCCCTTTTTTTCGCAGGGCTTCAAAAGGGGCAGTAAGTTCGCCGTTTACAAAGGCTGCGAGTTCTAAAAGGGTATTTGTTCAGCGCTTTCTGCAATGCCACGAGGTGTGTTAGGGAAGCGCTCCGCAAGTTAAGCTAACGTCGTGTTGCAATCGGTTATCCAAAGAGGCAGCTATTCGATCATGTGTTAAAAGAGCGACCCGCGACGTGTTTGAAAACGATCAATTCTGTTTGTTGCGTATACGGTGTTAGCCGGCGCTGACCCCAAGCAGCGCTGTCTTGCAACCTACGCGCTGGATTATACGTGGTGCAATCGGTTTTGACAAACGGGCTGACACGTCCCATGCTCTTGCATACATCCCACCACCCACCCGCAACTTGGTTTGCAAAACCCATGCGGCGGCGATTGCGATGAGTGCTTGGCGTTGGCTCCTGCATCTCTGCGGCCGCGCCGACCCAAGCACGCGCGCGCAGCGGCCAACTAGTTTGGCGCGGCCGACGCGGCCGCTGGGCACATCCCAGCGGGCACTTCAGTGCGAGTCGGCGGCTTGGGCGGTCGTGGTACCCTGGCAACGTCGACAACAGTAGACACAATGATGATAATAACGATGCTGGCGACGATGATGACAACGACGACGGCGCGGCCAGTGACGGCGCTGATGCTGATCACGCCGACGACGATGACGACGTCCTCGCGTCGGTCATGAACGTTTTGGAAATAGTTTGACATGCGCGCGCGGCCCACGCGCGAGAGTGGCCCGCATTGTCTTATTTGACACGGGTCATGTCCCCCCAACACGCGCGCAGGGGCGCGCGAATGATTTCGGCTTGCGGCGCGAGAGACACGTTTGTCAGTTGTCCATAAAATTGTTGAAAGTCTATGGCTGCGCTGAAGATTTCGCAAGAGCGCGAACGCATGCTTTTTAAACATACTGGCGTTGCGAAACCAATGTTTTTGCATGTTGTTTAGACATCCTGTTTTGCAGTCGTTGCGGTACCGGAAGTTGTTGACGGATTTCGGCATGCGCGCGCGACGACGCGCGCGCGTGCACATCTTTTTCTTTTGTTTTTAATGATTATCGCAGCAGCGCGCGCGCAAGGGCGTTCGAACGATTTCGGCATGCTCGCGCGCGAAGCACGTTTGATAACATGTGATGAAGATGTTGAACAACCCAGTTGCATCAGCATGCGCGTATCCCTTCGGCAGTTTGGGAGCTTCGGCAACGGTCTCGAGCGCATCAGCTCAGGGTGCCACCGACGCCAGGGCCCGCCTGATCTCCGCGCGCTCGACTGGGATTCCAGCCCTGCTGGCTAGGAGCACCGCTGCCCGCCGCTGAAGGGAGCACCGTCGTCATCGTCATCATCACCATCATCGTCATTATCATCAGCATCAACAGTATCAGCCTCGCCATCAGCCGTAGCCATTTTGGCTCAACGTTCCAAAGTGCACCCGCAGGCAAGAACCTCGGTCGCAGCCGACGGGGCGGACCAGTCGGCTTAGGCGCGCCGCCCCTTTTCACCCGCGACCCCTGTCGGAGACCACGCGGCAGGTTCTCGGGCTGATCGCTCGCGAGCAACTTCTGCCCTCCGCAGTCGCGATGTCTGCCGCGGTGGAGAGCCTCGACCGTCTGCAGAAAGGCCAGGTTGAGACACATTCCACGCAAGCCACGGACGCGTCAATGGCCATGGAGAAGCTCACGCAGGCAGTCTCCGCAACGCAACTCTCCGCGCACAAGCTTAAGCAGCTGATGAACGCTTCAGGGGTTAAGACGAACGAGACGTTTGCTAAGCTTGAGTCGCAGATCCGTGTTCTTGTAGACCGCAGTCGCATGAGTGCATGGGGGGCCCGCGCGACGAATACATGGGGGAGGGAGGTGCTCAGCTGCCCACCTGCGCCACCCCGCTCGTCAAGAATATCGATGCCATGGGGAGGCAGGTGTCGGAGTTGCAGGCGGCGCAGGCAGCAGCATCGGCGGCGGCTACGGCTGCTTCGGTTCGTTTTTTTCGACGGCGCCCCCGCGCGCAAGCCAGCGCGCTTGCCTGGCGGCGGTCCTATCCTGATTGACGGCGGCGGGAATGCTGCGGATCGTTGCATGATCTGGGCGCGAGGGTTCCCATGGAAGCTGCCCCAGTCCCGATCTGGCGCGCAGCTCGCCGAGGTGAAATCCCACATGCCAATTTCTTATCGAGATATTTGCCAAGGCTGGGCGAGGAACGCGCAGACCGCGTAGTGGAACAAAATCGAGCCTGAGCAAGACGCCAGCAAATTCTACGACCAGTTCCGCGTGGCCCTACCGAAGTTGCGAGACCCAAGGTCGCAGGTCATCCACAGCCTTCGAACGGGGCGCGATCTTCCGATCGACGTGCGACGGAGAAGCTACGCCCTGAGCAAGTGCTGGACGATCTGCAAGAATGCCCTGACAAACTAGAACGCCTGGAAGGCCGAGATGAAGATTGAATGCGTTCCATTCTAAGGTGCGCGTTACATCTTCGAGGACGAGCCGAGCCGCTCGAGCTGGCCAAGTGCGCCGGTTGGCCAGACGGGGCGCTCGCGCTCGAGCCGCAGCACGGGGCCTTCAACGAGCAGGGCATCCCAAAGGCGATCGCAGAGGGGATTCCTGAGCTGATCGGAGGACCCCTATCCAGTCATCGCGCCGGTTCGCCATGCTGCGCGGTTGCTCGAAAGGACGAACGCGAATTCACATTGCATCACGGCGCCGTGTCGCTCGAAGCCGCCTCCGAAGCGCGGGCGGCTGCAAGGCAGCCGAAACGGCGGAGGGTCTCCTCCTCCCCGCCCTGTTCCGCCTCCTCCTCATTGCCCTCGTCCGTGCAGCGCGGGCCGGAATGCCCGCGGCCAGGTCTGTTTCTGCGATGGCGCAATCCCGCCGCGCGGAATTCACGGGCCTTTTTTTTCGGGGTGGCGTCAGACGCAGGCGTGCCCAGAGGGAAGCTCGGAAGTTGCATCAGACGAATGTTGTTGCATTCTGGCAGGAAGCTCACGGAACTGATTCGGATCTGTCGATTCCCGAGCGCGAGTTCCACGACTTTCTGCGCTTCGGCTCTTTTTCCCCCTCGAATGCCGGTGGCGTGCTCATCTCTTTTCGGGGAAGCCCGGCTGCTCAGTCGATGACGTGTCCAGTCGCCTGGTGGTTGATCGAGGCCGAGTGCTATCGATTGCGTCTCGCGGTCCTGCTGGCAGCCTCCAGCGGTTGACAGAGCTCATCGAGCCGCAGAGGAACCATTGTCTCAATGTTGAACTTCTTCAGAACATGTGCAGGCATACCCTGGGCCTCAACTCGGCGTCGGCTTGCTTGGCGGGGCGATTGGGATTTCCCGGGGCATGGCGCGCAGAGGTTTTGCCGCGGACCCTGAAGAAGTTCCAGATGTATATGCGGCAGCAAGGCTAGATGATTTATTTGATGTTTGTTGCTGAAATCAACCGGCGCGCTTATATGCATGGGTGCGAACCCGCGAAGCTGTTCTACAAATTGGTCGTCTTGCTAGATTGTGCATTAGTTTACTTTGCGCGGTTCTTCTGGATTTGAGCGCCTGCAGTTCTGCGACTGGCCTAGCCCGCGACCCCGGTGGACCGTCGAGCCGCGCGCCTCTTAACAATCAGTTCACCCCCAATTGAAGTGCCGCGCGGGGGCCGCCTAAATGGGTCTTTACCCGCCCGAATTCGAGTTCTCTTGAACGGAATAGCGTAGGGGGCCGGCCTTTCTCCGGACGCGCGGACGCGCGTTCTGGAAATCAAGCAACGCGCGCATGCTGTCGCGGGGCTGCCTCGCGGGGTGGATTTCGCGCAGCGGCCCCGTCGCAGACAGACAAAAGGCAGCAGCACGCTTAAAGTTTACGCGTGGTGCCTGGCGCCCTGATCGACGGCTAGTGCGCAGGCGCTTGCAATCTCTGCCTGTTCCGCGTCTGCGCTGCGATGGTGGCGGCGGGGGCTTCTCGGAAATTCAGGCCTGCCAGTAATTGCAAGGCTTACGCAGTGACATCATGCGTGCTGAGCCCGGCGATTTCTTGGCCGAGAACCCTTCGGCCTGGCGCGCCGATCCCAGGCCGGCGCGATTCCGTGATCTTTCCAGGCCGCGGTCGCCCAAGCGTCGTCGCCCCCCCCCGTCGCCCGAGCGCCCGATCCCAGGGGCGCTCCGTCTGGGCCCCCGGCCAACAGCGCCGAAAATCTCGCCGCCCAATGCGGGGGGGCCCGCGCCGAGAGGCCCCGAGGTCCACAATGCGAACAGGGCAAGCACTGGCTTTTCCAGGAAGTGCAGCAGGTGACGCCTGCGAAGAAATGGGGTTTGTTCAAGTTTGAGATCGCTGGTCCGTTGCGGGGCAAGCGCGGACCGGCCCCGGACCCCACCAGCATTGGATATGCTGCGTGGAAGGCTGGAGGCGAGTTGTGTCACGATTGCGCATTCGATCTCCTCTTCTCCACGCTCGACTGCAGGGACACGAAGGATGGGTTCGCTAACGCACATGCTGCACTCATTCCCAAGGAGGATAGAGGTGGCGGTGGAGGAGATAATGAATCAGAGATCTCTCGCGCCGCCGATGCCGCTCGACTTATTTCGCCATCGAATTGCGACGAAACGATTATTGCTGTAGCTCCTGCGGACCCTCTCTCCGTTCAGGCTCAGTACCTTGTCTCTGCTGCGCAAAATGGCTGCCGCTTTGGTTTTTTATTCTGTTGCAACAGAAGAAACATAACAATTTGACATGCTCGACCATATCCTGGAAATCCAGGAAAATGGAATCCACTCTGGTCGATTTCTGCCGTCTCAAAGCTGCCGACGGGCAGGGCAGTTCCCGCTCGAGGTCGCAGCTGCCTTCCAGTCGCTGGACCGCGACGAGCGCCTGCTGCGACGCGAAGCCCGGGGCATCTGTTGGACGCGATCAGTGAATTATCTCAGAATGTGGTCACAGAGGTTGCGCTTCGTGGTGAAATTTTTGACAGGTTTCAGATTCTCCAAGGAGTGAACAAGGCTGCCCGATGAGCGGTGTCTTGTTTGCGTCATGGTCTGATCCGCCGGTGCGTGATCTGAAAGAAAACGCAAAGTCCTGAGGCCACATCCTGGCAGGCCGTTCGTTTTCGCCGACGACGTGGGAGTTCTCCTTCAGGATTGGTTGTCGTCTGTCCCACTGGTAGTGCGTCTCATGATGAAAGCCGCCTGGGTGACGAGACTTTCGATCAATCGCGAGAAGTCGGAGGTGGACAGCTACCCTCGCGCGTCGATTAAGGAATTGGCCGTTTTCGGTTCGCGAGAGGGCGTCGCGGCCGCCATTTTTGCGGGTCCAAGTCCGTCGGGTTCGGCCCTAGGTCGTCACAAGTTTTCACTAAGTGGAGGTTTGCTAAAAGGAGGTTTGCCCACCGCCGAAGAAGTTCTTTAACGTTTTCCCCGCCGGCTTGGACATGGGAATTAACATCGGCACATTCAAAGAGGTGGGCATCCATGTGGCTCGTTTTCGGCATGGGGCGCCTGCTCAGTATCTTGGGATAAAGTTTGGTTCTGGTGGGCCGTGGACAAGCTGAATTGGTCCTCTGGGGAAGCTTCAGAAGCGCCTGCAGTATGTTCGCAGTCTTTCCTTGGGGCTCACGCAGAATATACATGCATTTAATACGTTTAGGTTTGCACTGCTCAGCTTTCCTGTCCAGTGTCAGCCAGCTCCACCTGCCGCGCTCCGAGCAGGGCGGGGTGCTCACCCATTTCTTACTGCTGGACCTCGCTGGGCCAGTCCTGCGGAGGTGTTAGCTCGCGCCGACAATATCGGCTTGCCCGTCGAGTTCCGCCCCGTCGAATTGGACAATCAACCAGCCATGTATCGAGTATGCATCAGGTCGGAAGCGTTCCCACGAATAGAGGATCGATGGCGCAAAACCCGCGGCAACGAAGGCGACCGCTTGGCTCTTCCCCGACGTGCCGACTGGGGTCTAGATTCCGGCACGTGTTCCCTGTGCCCCGTGTTCGAAAGGTTCCAGAGCCCCCCGCAGATACGCTCGGACCTCGACGAATCCTCGCTGCAGAAGAACATCCTCATTGAGTTGAAGGACGTGGCCCTTCTGAGTAGCTGCCCAGTGCATCCCGCATTAATTCCTGGGCTCTGGAGTTGTTGGCCCCAAGTACAGGTTGGGCATTATGACGGAGTTTCCCAGCATTCCAATTTTGCCAGCAGCGTGGCTTCTTTCGTCTGAGTAGTTCATTTATTTCAGATCCGCGCGTCAGGGTTGGCGCACCTCCGCCCGATTTAATCAAAGCCAGTAGGTATGCCGTTACGGCTGTTGTGCCATGGGCGGTGATCACGTTTTGCGTTATTTGTCTTGTCCGTTGTTTCTCGCTGAGCTCGCTTGCTCCTCGGAAATTATTGTGCTCGGTCGCCCGAAGATCGAGTGTTGCTCTTCTTTCGCCCCCCCCTGGTCACCGTCGCTTTGAAGTCTGCACTGTTCGCGCCTGTCCTCACCACCTCAGCGTTCAATGCCCTCAGAGCTCACAAGGGATGGGGCCCCGAGTCTCTTGCATCTCTCCTCTCTGCGAGGGCGAGGGCCGTCGCGAAAAAGAGCAGGGCGTCTTGTGCGCTGTTTGTCAGATCGTAGACACGTGGCGCCGAAAGATCATCATCATCATCATCATCATCATCATCATCATCATCATCATCATCATCATCGAAAGAGCGTGTTCTACCGCTGCTGGCGGAAAACCGGGGGGGGTCACTACCGGTTCGAACCCCTCCCCCCCCCCCTCCGGAAAACCGGGGGGGGTCACTACCGGTTCGAACCCCTCCCCCCCCCCCCCCCAGCTCATCATGAAAAGGGGGGGGGGTCACTACCGGTTCGAACCCCTCCCCACCCCCCCCCCCTCGGAAACCGGGGGGGGTCACTACGGGTTCGAACCCCCCCCCCTCGAAAACCGAGTGGGGGTGCGGACAGTGGTGGGGACGGTGTTGGTGGGGACAGTGGTGAGGGGATAGCGGGACAGTGGTGGGGACAGTGGGACAGTGGGACAGTGGTGGGGACGGTAGTGGTGGGGACAGTGGTGGGGACAATGGTGGGAACAGGGGGGGACAGTGGACAGTGGTGGTGACGGTGGTGGTGGGGACAGTGGTGTGGGGACAATGGGAATGAGGTGGAAACAGTGGGACAGTGGAGGGTACAATGGTGGTGGGGACAGTGGTGAAGGCGGTGGCGAGGACGGCGGTGGGACAATGGGACAGAGGTACAGTGGGGACAGTGGTGGGGACAGTGGGGACAGTGGTGGGAACAGTGGGACAGCTCAGTGGGACAGCGGAGGAGTCAGTGGGACAGTGGGGACAGTGGGGATAGTCGGCAGTGGTTGGGGCCGTGGAGACAGTGGGGAGAGTGGAACCGTGGTGGGAACAGTTCTGGGGACAGCGGGGACGTGCGACAGTGGTGGGGCCACTGGTGGGGACAGTAGGGGCGGTGGTGGAACCAGTGGGGACAGCGGTGGTGAGGACAGTGGTGCTGGGAACACCAGTGGGGGATGTGATGCGGACGGTGGTGGGGACCGGGAGTCGTTTGCTGGCGGTGAGTAGGGGGGGGGGGGGGGGGGGGGGGTGGGGGGGGGGGGGTTCGAACCGGTAGTGGCCCCCCCGGTTTTCCGGATCCGGAGGGGGGGGGGGGGGGGGGGGAAGGGTTCGAACCGGTAGTGACCCCCCGGTTTTCGAGCGCGGGAGAGGGGGGGGGGGGGGGGGGTGGGGGGGTTTAGGGGAGGGGGGGGGGGGTTTTTGCCGGGGGAAGGGGGGGGGGGGGGGGGGGGGGGGGGGGAGGGGTTCCAGCAGGGGGGGGGGGGATTTTCGGAGGGGGGGGGGGGGGCGACCCCCGGGTTCCGGAGGAAAAGGTTGGCAATTTTCCACAGTAAAGCGGCGGTGGATCACGCTCTGTCTCATCATCATAATCATCATCATCAGCATCATCGTTATCGTCATCGTTATCATCATCATCATCATCATCATCATCATCATCATCATCATCATCATCATCATCATCGTTATCATCATCGTTATCATCATCATCAGCATCATCCTCATCATCCTTATCATACTCATGTTGGTGTCTCCGCCCGTGCCTCCGTGCCTCTGCCCGTGCTGTCGCTGGCCGCCCGGTTCCGTTTCGGGGGGGGGAGACTTGGCAGCATGGCCCCGGCTGCGATGGACCGATCGCCGCCATTTGTTCCCGACGCATGCTTGCTTGATGCGCGCATTGGCGCCCAACCTGCGAAGGCAAGAGTTGACGCGACTTCGTTCGCGCCCGAAGTCTCTCAGCGGTTACATCCGCCGCAACGCCCGCCGAGGGGGAAAACAATCATCATGATCATAACCATCATCTTCATACTCAGCATCATCATCATCATCCTCATCACCATCACCATCACCATCACCATCACCATCACCATCAACTTCATCATCGTCATCATCAGATTCGCCACCATCGTCTGCACCACCACCACCACCACTGTCACAACCACCACCGGCATCATCCCACCACCACCACCACCACCAAAATGATCATCACCATCGTCAGCATACCGCTGCCCATAGCCATATCGACTACGGCCACGGGGGGCCAGGGGAACACTTGGCCCTTGTGGCGGCGATCGCCGCTGCATCGGCGGCGGTTGATGCCGCCTGGGTGGGCGGGCGAAGGAGGAGGGGTGGAGGGGGAAGGGGCGGAAGGACGAGAAGGAAGAGGATGATGGGGGGAGGGGAGGGAGGAGAAGGGAAAGACAAACAACGCCGAGGTGGAGGGGTCACGGGTGGGAAAACGGGGTGGGGCCTTTCCCCTCCTCCTCCCCTTCCTCCTCCTCCTCCTCCTCCTCCTCCTCCTCCTCCTCCTCCTCGTCCTCCTCCTCCTCCTCGTCCTCCTCCTCCCCTTCTTCCTCCTCCTCCTCCTCCTCCTCCTCTTCTTCCTTCTCTTCCCCTCGTGACGTGTGGAGAAACGGGATGGAGCCCTTTCCTCCTCCTCCTCTCCTCTTCTCCTCCTCCTCCTCTTCTTCTCCTCTTTATCTTCTCTCCTCTTCCTCCTCCTCCTCCTCCTCCTCATCTTTCTTGTTTCCCCCCTTCCCTCACATTCCCTCTCCTCCCTCCCTCATCCTCATTCTT
>CAUYUJ010013780.1:90000-132500 GCA_963575745.1 Prorocentrum cordatum | reverse complement strand
CCACCTGCAAACCGGTCCGCTGCCGCAGAGCAGGCCGAGCGCTGCACGGCGCGCCCCTCAGTGCCCACCCGAGGGATCTCGGCGGAGGGGCGCGACAGCGCGACCGAGCTGAACAAAAATGTGGAGTGAAGCTCAGAGAAGTGATTACTTCACGAATTAATCGCACAACCTGTATTAGGCGTCTAGACGAAGCCAGGCCACCTCTGGATCTGCCACCTGCACGCGTCGTTGTCCCGTGATGGACTCGTGGCGGTGGAGGTCGGCAGGGGGTTTGTCACTGATAAATTTGCGAATATGCGACTGGCCACGCTTCGAGCATGGTGGAGGCGGGCAGGGTTCCAGAAGGGACGAGGCCCGCCCCATAGAAACGCCACCACAAACTAGGCAGATCACAACCTTCCCCGGGGCCACGGAGAGGACGTGTCTTCGGAGGACTTCGGGGGAGGGTCTCCACTCGCAGGCGGCTCGTGCTCGGGGCGCACGCTGGGCACCACGGAGCCCCCACGAGGAGCCGTGCGACGCGACTTGCGCGGTGGCTCTCGGGCAGGATGGGGCGGAGTCGGAGTCGGTCGGCGGCGGCAGCGACAGCGTCGTCGGCGCCGCTGCTGAGCCTCGCCCTCCTCCTTGGCATCGCTCGGACGTGTGCATGTTTCCTTCGGCGAGGACCATCGAGGAGCATCCTTGATCATTTGGCGAAAAGGCCACGCACGAAATCAAAAAAAACACAGGGCATGGACGTCCGAGCGATGGCCAGCTCGGGAAGGCGTCGCAGGCAAGCCGAGCTTTGAGCGCGCCGACGGTGGCTCTTGCCCCCTCGGCCGGACAGCTCCGGGGCGCTCGAGGGCCCCTCCAGGAGACCTCGGGCGCCCTCGGACCCCTCGAGACCTCCGTCCCCCGCCCACGGCCCCCCCCCCTCCCCTCCAGAGGGCCTCGCAGGGGCGGAGACTTGGGCTGGGCAGAGGCGCTCGGCGTGGAGCCTGCGCTGCTGGTCGGAGCGGTCGTTGCGCCCACACGTCACGCACCTGCAACCCCCCTGCGACAGCGTAAACATTATGACGGAAACTCTGGGCTTCCCCTTCGGCCCCCGCGGCCTTCGACTGACGACGGCGACGACGCTCATCAAAACGTTTCTGGCCTGGGGAGACGCTTTGGCCCATCTACAGAGTGTGTGCCGTGGCCATCCAGATTAGTGTTTTTTCTTCACAGAGCGAAAACGCGCTTTGACAGCTTGGACCTGGGCCTCGGGAACAGAGTGAAGGTTTCTCTGCTTTGAACGGCAGCAAAATCGGCCCAACGGTTCCCTCGGGCCTCTATGGAACGACCTTTCTGATGACCAGGAGTGTACGCAATCTGCAAATCAGGGCTCAGTCCTCCAAGGTCCTCAATCCTCGTCCAGATGTCCACCCACAGGTCGGCGTTGGGGCGCTTCAGCGCACAGCACCACACCTTGCCGCGGCTGAGTCCCTGCGGCAGCTCGATGAAATCCGTGAGCACAGTGATTGGGAGCAGTGCGATCCTCAGGACCTGTGCCATGACGTACATTTCAGCTCTCGGGCTCGTCTGTATCGGCCCTGGCAGCGCACCATACACATAAAATAACTGCAGTATCCGAAACTTGAGCGAACCTCCATCCTGCACAGAAGGCGTCGTTCCAGAAATGAGATTCGAGGCAAGCTCCATCAGTAAAAACCAACCCTGGCACAAATGAACAGTCTCCGTAAAGGGAATGCCACTCCATCGAGTCGTCTCGCGGGAGTATCTGGGGCAGGAAAGCTTTGGAGTAGAGCTCTCTGCACCAAAACCAAGGTGTCTGGGTCGGGGAGGGCAAGGCCGCAATATCTGCATCATCGCAGAGCGTGTTCCGACCTTCTTCCGTGGCACCGCATGTCCATGGAATGTGAAAGTAATCAGCTACATTGTGGGAGCAGAACGTGCACGTAGGGCTGCCAACGTACCCGAGAGAATTGCGACGAGCAGGCGGCCACATCCCCCCCGTGACCAAGGCTCTAAGCGTGCCCGCTTGTTGGAGAGATAATGTGTGTATGTGTGTGTGTGCACGGTCGGAGTCATCTTCTTCGCGGGTCCTTCGGAGTATGGCCAATACGGGTTCCAGCCAGTAACCCGCAGGAGTCTTGGGGTCCAAGCTCAGCGAATTGTCGCGATCGGGCCTGTAGGCCCAGTCCGCCCATGGCCTACGCACGGCAGCGGCAAGAGCGAGATCCCGCGGGGCCGCAGGTGGGAAGCTCCTGAGGGCTAGTGCGTCTCCAATGTCAGTCCGCACGTGGAAGGCCGAAGACGCGCGCCACCTCAGACCCCCCCTAGCATTAAGTCGGGCCTGTCCCCCTACAGGGGGATTACCGACGAACAATTGAAAATACACCGAAAATACACCAAAAAGGTCAACAAGCATATACAAAAAACAGTCCCCAGACTATTTTTGGAGTATTTTTGGATGACTTCTGGGGGTATTTTTTTAATTTTTCTTACAAAATCTTCTCCCTGTAGGGGGGCAGGCCCGACTTAACCCTAGCAAGTATCGTGGCCCAAGCAGGTCCTCCCACGCGCCCCCAGGGCTGGGCAGCCTCGAGCACCACGGGCGCCGTGCGCTGCCGAGCCAACGGAAGGCGGTCGTGCAAGCGCGGGTGCCAACACAGGGGGTCCCCTTGACATACTGGGTCGGCCCAGGCAGCGATCCGACGGTCCCGAGCCACTCCCCCGCGCAAGAAGGGCGATATCCATGCCGACCCTTCCTTCCCGGGTTCGTGCCATGAGCCCCTGAGGGCCGCGCGCATCGCATTCACGAGTGGCGTGGGGAAAAACACCAAAAACACACTTGTGTAAACAAACACACACACAAAACAATAAACACGTGTTTTTTCACACACACACACACACACACACACACACACACACACACACACACACACACACACACACACACACACACACACACACACACACACACACACGTGTGTGTGTGTGTGTGTGTGTGTGTGTGTGTGTGTGTGTTTGTGTGTGTGGGTGTTTTTTCCCACGAGTGGCGGTGGGGCCCTGTGTGCACCCGCGCCAGATGTGAGGGCCGAAGGGACTGCAGCCCTGGCAAAACGGCAAGCCAGCTGGCCTGCTTTCTGGACACGTCGGAGCCGGTTGCGTGTCGCACGCATCTGCTTCACCCGTCGTCGGAGTCGGGCGAATGTGATGGCTTTGCCTGAGGAGACCTCAACCCTTAAGACCTCGAGGGAGTCGAGAGCCCGATATCCCAACACACCCATCACACGGCATACACGCTTGGCTATAGGCAGGTAGGTAGTTGCGACCGTCATCTTCCGCTTGGCGGGAGCAAGCTCGATGTAATGTAATGCATCAACCGCGCCCTGCAACACAAGACACGTATGCTGTAAGATGTGTGAGGCCTTGGCAAGTATCTGCATGGTCACGTCGTCAGCGTACACGTGCAACGCCCTGTCTACATTGAATGAGGTCGCGACCAAATCATCCAGTGGGGTGAGCATGACAAGCTGTAGGATATACAGCACATAGCCAGGCTGCATCCAGGTAGTACCCTCGAGAGGCCCATACAGCTCCCGAGCAGGCTCCAGACCAAGCAAGCCTCCGAGAAGCCGCGTACATACGCACAGCGAGGACCAGCAGGGGCCCTGGGAAACCATGCAGAAGCCCCGCCTTCAGGATTACAGTCGGGGCGTTGACCTAAGGAACCCTAAATAAGGAACGGGGCCCCTTTTTCCCACAAGTCAAACTTCGATTTCCCATGGAAAACCTAAGGAAAACCTCAGGCACGCTGTAAAACAATGAAGGAACACGGAGCCCCTCCCAACGAGAAGGGTTCCTTCTTCAGCGCCCCGACTGTAACTCCCAGACGACACGGTCGAAGCATTTCTCGATGCCGACGACAGCATGCACGCGCGCAATGGCGTCCTGGTGCATTTGTGTCTTGTGGCGGGTGCGCCTCGCCGTGCGGCAAGACTCTCGCGGCCCCGTCCGTCGTCGCACGGTTGGCGCCGGGCGCAACGCAGTCACGAGCGAGGTGGTTCGCCCAGTCTCCCACAGAGTCCAAACGGGCCTTAGCCCAGGGGCGATAGAGCGAAACCAGACGGGCAATGGGTCGATGGCCTCCGCCTGGCTTCTGCAGCAGATAGAGGTGCACCTGCGAGAGGTGCCTCGGCCAGGCCCCCCACTGCTCACACATGTGGAGCACATGTCCCAAAGACAGCCAGAGCCTGGCCCGACGCAATGGCCCAATGGCGGGGCCTCCAGGAGTCAGCACCCACTGCGGTCCTAAGCGGGAAGGCCCTGGCGGCCCTGCGGAGCCTGGAGATCCCCACGGGAGGCATGCGAGGCCCAGTGTGCCGAAGGCGGTCGAGTTGGTCTTGTATAGGGCTCCAATGAGGTAGGCGAGGTACCACCATCCCATGTGCCTTCCCATACATCCCGTTGACTGTTGGCGACGTCGTCATCGTAACTGGGGGGGGCCACTTGAGTAGTGACCTGACTGGGCTGCCAACCTGTCGGTTTCGTCCACATATGTGCTGGCTTGGGGCGACCACTCAAACTGTCGCGAAGCCGCTTTGAGAATCCTTGCGCTCGAGCTCGGCCGAGCCCCTGCTCCTGCTGATCAGAGAGGGCAGCTAGGCTCGTGGCCACAGCTCGCAACATGGGCACATGCATCCAGGTCGGCTGCGCAAAGACTGCAGTAAGGTAGTAAACAACTTCGTCCACAAGGGTAGTAGGCATAACTTTCGCCAGTCGCGAAAGGCGGCCTTTCCCTGCAATCAAGTCGCGTAGAGGCTGCCATACGGACCGATGCTTGACAGCAGGAATAGAGTCGTGCTTGCTCACAGTGTGGGCCAGTTCTTCGACCCGGTGCTGTAGTGCACGCAAGGCTCGAGAAGGTGACGTGCCCGCAGGTCTGTGATGAGCCAGCGCTCCGCCTGCGGTGCTGTGATGATACTCCGCCTTGGCACCGCGTCCTGCGTACTTGCTGGGGTCGTCACACTGAAAGAGTGGCGCCAGCACCTTCCCGACGCCACTGTAGACGACCTGGCTCATGCCGTCGAGCCGACCTTGTCTCAAACCTGGCGTTCCCGATCCAAGGTGAGCGTCCGCTTCCATGACATCAATCCAAGAGCATCCAGGGTGCCCGTGCCCCATTGCTTCCCCAGGTGGATCGCCGCCGCGTTCCAGAGGAGGTGGGCATTTAAGCTTCGGAGCGAAAAGGCGTGGGGCCTTGAGCTTGGCAACTTGGCGAGCTCGCAGCCTGGGCCCTACGTCCTCTGCCATAGGGTAGTGAGGTCGAGGTGGGTACTCAGCGACGCGCCGTGCATGCTTCATCTCCGCTGCGAGGCATCCGCTGGCTACACTAAAATGCAAGAACGTGTGCTCACCTGTCTTCGCCACCCTGTGTGAGCCAAGAGATGCCACGACCAAGTGCCCGCCGATGTTCTCAACAAAATCTGATTCGCTCAGCTATGTCGGACTGAAGTTCCACTCCGCGGCGACGATGAAAGGGGCGTGGTAGAAACGCATCAGGGCGCCTAGCTTCTCCAGCCGAGAAGCGTGTCCACCTCGTAGTGCGAGGCCCTGCTCCAAGTAGAGGGAGCAGGGCACAACACCACCGCGCGGGCCTGCGTGCACGTAGACGCCTGCGCACCAACTGGGCACCACCACACGATTGTGCATGTCTTCCATAGCGTCGAGGTATGTCGTCCCGATGTGGTGGCGAATGAATAATCCAGAACCTGCCATCGGCTTACCAGTTGGACCCACAACGGAATCGGTGATGCAAGCTTTCCAACCGTGGCGATGACACCACTCCTCCGCCTGTAGCCGCGCATCTCCCGAGAGGCGGACCTCCTGAGACGCGATCAAGGCGGATCCTCCAGCCCCGTCCTCGAAGTAGTCTTTGAGGCGAGGCCAGCCGTTGGCATTGTACATTGAGGTGGTGACGGCCCTCCTCTTCGCCCTCCTGTGGGCGCGTCGGCGGGCCACCTGGCGCGTGCACTGCACAGGTGTCGTCATATCTGGCACTTCCGTTGCAGTGCACCACACTAGGTATCCGTAGTAACTGAAGCATCTGAAACCACTATCCACGTTCCGTTTCCTCGGCCGGACCGCTTGGCAGAGCTGTGTCCCATGGATGAGGATGCGTTGTGTGATCAAAAGCGCCACTTGGCTGCTGCATGCCTGCAAAGTCGCAGGGCGTGGCGGGCGCGGGTGTGCCTGTCGGTGCCGTCGGGCCCGCAGCCTCTGATATAATGCCCGCTCCTTGTGGCCACGATGCCCAGGAGCTCCTGTGCCTGGCGCTCCAAAGGGGCAGGCATGGCCTGCTGGTTGCCCGCCAGGAGCGCACCTGGAGCGCCCTGCACGACGGCCACAAGGCGCTGCACGGAGTCAGCAAGCTGTCTGGGCGGCGCTGCTGAGGTGGACCCCGTCGAGGCCAGCACTGCTGCGCGAGCCAAGTTGACGTCGTGCTGGATGGCGGTGAGCTCGATCGTGGCCGTCTCGAGAGCCTTCCTCTCTGTTGTGAGCTTGGACTCGATGTCGGACACGTTGGCCTTGAGTTCGCCCACATCCTTCGTCTTGTGGTTGAGGCGGTCGAGGCTGCGGCGTAACATGTCGTCTGGTGTGCGCCTCGACTGCTCGTCCGCCTCGGCCATTTGCAAGTCCGTCTTGGCTTGAGCGACGAGCGTGGAGTCTTCGGCGAGTCCGAGCTTACGTAGTGCATAGAGTGCCCGTCTCGCCCCGACAACAGCGTCTCCTGATGTGATCTCCGTGTCTTTGGCATCGTCGGGCTGGCGTCCACTGTCTGCTGCTCTCGTGCGGCTACGAGATGGCGACCTGGACGCTGTACGTTGCTTTGGTGTCTGGAATGCCCCGCTCGTCGCGCCTGCAACGATAGCAGTGAGTATTGGTATAATCATTCCCTGAGGAACCAGATTGCCTCGTCGCAACACCAGACCCTTTGGGCTCTTTCTTGGCTGAGACTCTCTTTTGCGAGGTGGCCGATTCATCGCCTCCCATCGTAGGAGCAAGAGAGCCGTGATGCGAATTGAGTATGTCCCTCGCCTGCGCTGTATCCTCAGAATCCTGCGTGCTGCCGAGTGCTGACGTCGCAAAGCACGGTGCCACGCAAGCGAACGTGAACGAGGCGAGGTTATGTCGGAACGGCCACGCGCTGTCTGTGAAGCAGACACGGGCCTGGTGGCAGGTACAATATCGGGCGTCCCGCCGAAGCGCCCCTTACGCGGGGCTGGGGTCGTGGTCGATCGGGCTGCTTCCCAGAATGGGCGCCTCGGACCACATCGCCTGGAGGAGGAGGAGGAGGAGGAGGAGGAGGAGGAGGAAAGGCGGAGGAGGAGGAGGAGGAAGATGAGGAGGAGAAGGAGGAGGGGGGGGGATGTGGAGGAGGAGGACGAGGTGGAGGAGGAGGAGGAAAACGACGAGGAGGAGGAGGAAAGGCGGAGGAGAGGAGAGGAAAGATGAGGAGGAATAGGGGGGGATGATGACGATGATGGTGATGATGATGCTGATGATGATGATGATGATGATGATATGAGGATGAGGATGAATGATGATGATTGATGATGATGATGATGATGATGATGATGATGATGATGATGATGCTGATGCTGATGCTGATGCTGATGCTGATGATGATGATGATGATGATGATGATGATGATGATGATGATCATGATGCTGATGCTGATGCTGATGCTGATGCTGATGCTGATACTCATGATGATGGTGATGATGAGAGGAGGAGAGGAGGAGAGGAGGAGAGGAGGATGAGGAGGAGGAGGAGGAGGAGGAAAGATGAGGACGAGACGGAGGTGTGCGAAGACTACTGCGTGCACCTGATCTCGGCTCCACCGACAGGCACCGTCCTCCGTGCGCGGCCGCCTCTGCCGCCAGGAGGCGCCAGGGACACCGGCTGCGTGCAGCCGATTTGCTAACCCCCTCTTGTTCGGGCATAGCCAGGGCCCCAGGTAAGGGGTAGTAGGGCCCCAGAGCCCCTAAATTTGCCAGAATCGCTAAACCAGGCTTGCCGTAACTCGTGTTTCTTCGGGTGACGGCAATTCCGGTTAGTGGAGCGGGGCGGGGGGGGCTTCCCCCAGTACACATCACTAAACCAGGTCCCACTAAACCCAGTTCTGCCAACGCCAGACTCCTGGCTGTCCCCCCCGTTTGTCCGCCCCCCCGAGCGGGGCCGTCGTCGTCGACGTCGTCGTCGTCGATCGGTCGAGGATCGATCTCTCGGCTTCTCTGGAGCGCCCTTTCCGAGTCCCGATCCCCGCCCTCGCCCTCCCGCCCCCCCCCCCCGCGGCGGGAGGAGGCGGCGCGCCCGCCCCGAGGGTGGGGGGGGGGCGCGCGTGGCCTCGCCCTGCCCCGCAGGGGCCCCGCCACCTCGGGCGCGGGCTGGAGCGGCCGCGAGCGGGGGGGGGAAGTAAGAATCCTCCTCTTCGTCCTCCCTCCTCCCCTTCCTCCTCCTCCCTCCTCCCCTTCCTCCTCCTCCTCCTCCTCCTCCTCCTCCTCCTCCTCCTCCTCCTCCCTCCTCCTCCTCCTCCTCCTCCTCCTCCTCCTCCTCCTCCTCCTCCTCAGGAGACGGCCTGCTCAGAAGGCGGCGGGACTTCTCTCGGAGGCCCCCGCGCCCTCTGAGAGGTGCACGTGCTGTGCCTTCGGGAGGGGGGGGGGGGGCTTCGCAGACTTCGCCAGGGGCCGGGGGGCTCCCGAGCCTTCCGAGGGGTCCCCGCCCCTTCTCGCTCCCCCCAGTCGCGCGCCGCCAGTCGGCCCGCGGCGGCTCGCCCCAGCCTCGCGCCCGGAGGTCGTCGGCGTGCCGCGTCGTCGCAGCTCTGCGCGGGGTCGCCGCGGGGGGTTCTCGTCGCCTCGGCCGCGAGCGGCGCGGGGGGCTGGTCGGGGACGTCGTCGGCGTGAGGCGTCGTCGCAGCTCTGCGCGGGGTCGCCGCGGGGGGCTCTCGTCGCCTCGGCCGCGAGCGGCGCGGGGGGCTGGTCGGGGTGGAGCCAGGGAGGTCGATGGCGAGGCGGGGAGGCCCCCCGAGCCTCAAGCCGAGCCCTTTTCGGGAGGGCTCAGGCCACGTGCGGCGTGGCCTCGTGAGCGCGGAGCACGCGCCGAGAAGGGAGGTGTCGAGGTTCCCAGCAGCAGGGGTCGACGGTGAGATCGATCTCACTGGGCCCATCCTGGCCACGACGAGGGTTGTACAGATCTCATTGGATCGAGGGCAGAGTAGATTTGCTTTCGGGAGGCCAACATCTCGGGCCTGTGCCTAATGCCCAATGCCGCTCCCACGTTCTAGCCGCAAGCGTCTGTGGACACACTGGGTGTCGTTACGTATATAGACACATTCGGGTGGATACGTGTATAGACAGCGCGGCCGTTGCATGTTCTAGAGCAGGTCCCACATGGTACTCCAAGTCCAGGTAGAGGTTCTGAGCGCTTTGGCCTGGGCGTTGTCGCCGTCGTCGCGGTCGACTGATCGAGGATCGATCGATCGATTTTCCCTGGTGTGGGCCTGCATGGCCCGTTCTCGGGGCCTGGGGCTATCCACATGTATCCGGGGCGAGAAGTCGTGCCCCGGGAAGGGGCCGAGACTTCTGGGGCCCGTCGTTGCTGGGGTCGGCGCCAAGGCCGTCGCCGTCGTCGATTCGAAACGATGGGCAATGCGTGAGCAGACATGCGTGTGGCCGACAGATGGCCAATGCATGATCGTCCACCTGGGTAGTTCGCCACCATTGGGAGGCCCGTGGTTCGTGCTGCCCCGACGCAAATCTCAGGGGGTGGCACTGATGCAGTAGGTACTCGCAATTGCGGAGCGCATTATCTGGCCACTTGTTCCGTTGAATCGCCGTTTCTTTCGCATCACTCCGAAGTGTCTCGTCCATTCCCTCGGTTTTCATCGCCTTCTGTTTCGACGGCAGGTTGCGCGGGAGCTTCTGCTGGTGGCGGTCGTGCGTGGCTTCTCCTCGAAGGCTGGCGTAGAGCGTATGATCTTGCTTTCATCGCCACCATCACATAAGACATGGCCACCCCTACCAATTTGAAGTGTGGCATGGGCCGTGGCCACACCAGTGAGCACTCACCCTGGACAATATATGTTCTTCTTGAGGTGCGCGCAGAGACAATATGAACCCCTACCCCAGCCCTGGCAGAATCTCAAGGCGGCTCTCTCTCTCTCTCTCTCTCTGGGGTATTGGAAATGATTTCCGCCTGATTCGCCGTTCCAATTTCACATCTTACGTTTCCAGCGGGCCAATCATTATATCGATGAGAATAATAAGTTGCATGGAGCTCGGACCCAGGAAAGACGAAATTAGCCCCACGCAGACGGAACTCTGTTCCCCCCAGCATGAGGCCGAACCGTCATTGGATTTGCGCACCACAAGTCAGTAGCTGATGCACTTGCATGTATGTGTTGCTTTCCCACTCCTAACGATGTCTGTTCCAGGCCCAAGAGTAACGTCCTTGTGTTATGTGGATGTCGCCGATACCCATTTCGCAGCCACGCTGTATGACCACCACCCTCCTCGCAAGCAACTTCTCAGTTGTCCATGTGTGCTAGAGCAGCCCACGCGCATGGCCATTGTCTCCCGTCGGCGAATCGAGGCGCTGTTCGAAACCAGCGTGCTTGGACACACTGCCGGACATGTTGCGCGTTCCGACAGTTTCGGCCGCATGTCGTTGGCCGCCCCCATAGACCTACCCCTTTCAAGGGGCCTCGTGGGGAAGCATTCGGGGGCCTCGTGGGGACCTCTCGGGGGCCTGGCCCTGATGGGCACGGGTTTCTGACAATGTCTCCTGGCGAGGCTTAGCGGGTAGCTCCACTTGGGGGCCGTCTGGATGGACGCTGGGCGCCGTCTTTGGAGCCTCAAGCCCCCGGGACGCTCTTGGACCGTCTTGGGAGGCGGTCCCCACCTTCTCACCCTCGTCCTCCCTTCTCTTCCTCCTCCTGCCCCGTCCACCCTGGAGGCATCGGTGTCGTGATCAGCCGAGCTCGGCGTCCACGCCATGGGCTGGCACGATGCCCCGCTCCGCCTGCCTGGCTTCCACGTGGCCTGGATGGCTCGTGGGACGTCAGCCGTGTTCTTGTCTGCGTCGCTGTTGCCAACCGACCGGCGGATGGCACGGCGAATTGCGTGATCGTCTTGGCGAATGTGCCAATGCGCAGTGCGCCCACAGCAGCTTCCGAATCAGGCCCTTCTGGTCGCAGAGTATGGCCTGCAGGGTGCGTCCAGATCCGCGCTGTGGCGCCCGGCGTGTCCACAGCCTCCAGAGCGAATCGCGTGGATGTTGCCACTTGGTTTTCAGCAGCACGGGTCGCCCTCTTGCACCAGGCGGCGCCGTGAGAGGGCAGCTCGCCAATGACAAGCAAAGGCCATGTGACACCCATGGCCAATTTGGATCAAGGCCCCTTGGCTGTTCTTGTCCGAGGCGTGCCTGCAGTGGTTCTCGCCTTCGAGCCAGCCCGTCCGCGTGGCCCGTCGGCATGGCAGCCACACCCCGCGCCCTCGCAGCCCTCGGGCTCGCCCTGCTCCTCGGCCTCTCGGTCGCCTTCGTGGCCCCGACTGGCGCGGGCGCACCTGGCCCCAGCGCAGCGTCTGCCGCGGCGGGCGCTTCTGCGGGCTCCGCGGGCGCCGAGGCCGAGGGCGTTGCCGCGGCGACCGCCTCGTTGGCGGCGGCCACGCGCCTGCTGGCCGGCGCAGCGCTGGGCGCCGCGCTCGTCGCCGCGTCCGCGGGCGCCGCGCGGGCTGAGATCGAGGACGTGGCCATCCCGGTCGACGGGAAGGGCAAGACCAGGAACTTGAGCAAGGAGGAGCTGATCCGCGGCAAGCGCCTGTTCAACGTCGCGTGCGGGACTTGCCACGTTGGCGGCGGCACGCGCACCAACCAGAGCGTGGGCCTCGGCATCGAGGAGCTCTCAGGCGCGTTCCCCCCGCGCAACACCATCGACAGCCTCGTGGACTACATCAACGCCCCCACGACCTACGACGGCCTGAAGGACATCTCCGAGGTGCACCCGTCCATCATCGCCGCCGACCTGTGGCCGAAGATGCGGTCCATGAAGCAGCAGGACCTGTACGACATCTCCGCGTACATCCTGTACCAGAACTACGTGATCCCGGAGAAGTGGGGCGGCGGCAAGCAGTACTACTGAGGCCTGGTCTTTGTTACTCTAGTTTTGCTCCTCTTACTCTTGCTCCTTTGGTAGCAACGTCGTGCGCTCTTCCCGAGAGTTTTTTATCACCCGGCAGACGATGCTCCAGACGCGGCTTGCCCTTCAAGTGGGCGGTCCAGACGGGGCTGGCCGCTTAAGTGCTCGGCTGTGGCGCCGTGCGGCGCCAGTTGTGGAAGCGCGGTGGGAAAATATCCTTTCTGCTTTCGCTTACCTCCCTGTTTGCTGGCGCAAGCGAAGATGTCGCAAGCAATCGGAGCATTTCTCGGCGTCTATACTTGGGCCCGTCACGTGCCGTGCCTGCTCCCAGGCTTGATTACTGGGCACACGAGAGTGCACCGAGCCTCCATACATCTCGCGCATCGCTTACACCTTGCCGCAACGTAATGCAGCCCCCACAGAATGGCAGCTGGTTCTACTTATCCGCATCCCTCTCCTCCGCGAGCGCTACATTACACGTATGGTAATAGACTTTGACTGTTTCTCCCGTGCGGACCACTCTTGCAATAGCGTTGCCGCAGCACTGCACGCATTCTGCCGAGCCGCACATGTTTCTGCAGCATGTTGGTGGTCGCATTCTGGTTCCAACATCGTATGATGTGTTATTGGGACGCAGCAAGAAACGCAGATCACAGGCGGAAGCGCATGACCACATTGCATTGCGTGCCATGGTGCATCCTTTCTGGAACAGTTTATGATTCCTGAGTAAAGCCTACCAGCGCGACAATCTACGTGCACACGGGCATGCGACGCGGGCGCAGGCTGCGTCTCCCTCCGCCGTACGTCGCTCACCGAGTTTATGCCCAACGCCGCCATGCATGGCGACTGCGTTGGTGTCGCCACTCCTCCATCTGTGTCGGTTTGTGTGGTGCTGTTTGGTTTTCAACATCCAGTCGCCCCCGAATTATGCCGAGACGTGCAAGTGCAGCTCGCTTATGAGTCAAGCCGCATCTGCTGACGCTGTTTTGGTCCAAAGCCCGAGGCGTGCCTGCAGTGGCTCTCGCCTTCGAGCCAGCCCGTCCGCGTGGCCCGTCGGCATGGCAGCCACACCCCGCGCCCTCGCAGCCCTCGGGCTCGCCCTGCTCCTCGGCCTCTCGGTCGCCTTCGTGGCCCCGACTGGCGCGGGCGCACCTGGCCCCAGCGCAGCGTCTGCCGCGGCGGGCGCTTCTGCGGGCTCCACGGGCGCCGAGGCCGAGGGCGTTGCCGCGGCGACCGCCTCGTGGGCGGCGGCCACGCGCCTGCTGGCCGGCGCAGCGCTGGGCGCCGCGCTCGTCGCCGCGTCCGCGGGCGCCGCGCGGGCTGAGATCGAGGACGTGGCCATTCCGGTCGACGGGAAGGGCAAGACCAGGAACTTGAGCAAGGAGGAGCTGATCCGCGGCAAGCGCCTGTTCAACGTCGCGTGCGGGACCTGCCACGTTGGCGGCGGCACGCGCACCAACCAGAGCGTGGGCCTCGGCATCGAGGAGCTCTCAGGCGCGTTCCCCCCGCGCAACACCATCGACAGCCTCGTGGACTACATCAACGCCCCCACGACCTACGACGGCCTGAAGGACATCTCCGAGGTGCACCCGTCCATCATCGCCGCCGACCTGTGGCCGAAGATGCGGTCCATGAAGCAGCAGGACCTGTACGACATCTCCGCGTACATCCTGTACCAGAACTACGTGATCCCGGAGAAGTGGGGCGGCGGCAAGCAGTACTACTGAGGCCTGGTCTTTGTTACTCTAGTTCTGCTCCTCTTACTCTTGCTCCTTTGGTAGCAACGTCGTGCGCTCTTCCCGAGAGTTTTTTATCACCCGGCAGACGATGCTCCAGACGCGGCTTGCCCTTCAAGTGGGCGGTCCAGACGGGGCTGGCCGCTTAAGTGCTCGGCTGTGGCGCCGTGCGGCGCCAGTTGTGGAAGCGCGGTGGGAAAATATCCTTTCTGCTTTCGCTCACCTCCCTGTTTGCTGGCGCAAGCGAAGATGTCGCAAGCAATCGGAGCATTTCTCTGCGTCTATACTTGGGCCCGTCACGTGCCGTGCCTGCTCCCAGGCTTGATTACTGGGCACACGAGAGTGCACCGAGCCTCCATACATCTCGCGCATCGCTTACACCTTGCCGCAACGTAATGCAGCTTCCACAGAATGGCAGCTGGTTCTACTTATCCGCATCCCTCTCCTCCGCGAAAGCTACATTACACGTATGGTAATAGACTTTGACTGTTTCTCCCGTGCGGACCACTCTTGCAATAGCGTTGCCGCAGCACTGCACGCATTCTGCCGAGCCGCACGGGTTTCTGCAGAATGTTGGTGGTCGCATTCTGGTTCAAACATAATATGATGTGTTATTGGGACGAAGCAAGAAACGCAGATCACAGGCGGAAGCGCATGACCACATCGCATTGCGTGCCATGGTGCAGCCTTCTCTGGAACAGTTTACGATTCCTGAAAATGGCCGGCCAGCGCGACAATCTACGTGCACACGGGCATGCGACGCGGGCGCAGGCTGCGTCTCCCTCCGCCGTACGTCGCTCACCGGGTTTATGCCCAACGCCGCCATGCATTGCGACTGCGTTGGTGTCGCCACTCCTCCATCTGTGTCGGTTTGTGTGGTGCTGTTTGGTTTTCAACATCCAGCCGCCCCCGAATTGTGCCGAGACGTGCAAGTGCAGCTCGCTTATGAGTCAAGCCGCATCTGCTGACGCCGTTTTTGGTCCAAAGCCCGAGGCGTGCCTGCAGTGGCTCTCGCCTTCGAGCCAGCCCGTCCGCGTGGCCCGCCAGCATGGCAGCCACACCCCGCGCCCTCGCAGCCCTCGGGCTCGCCCTGCTCCTCGGCCTCTCGGTCGCCTTCGTGGCCCCGACTGGCGCGGGCGCACCTGGCCCCAGCGCAGCGTCTGCCGCGGCGGGCGCTTCTGCGGGCTCCGCGGGCGCCGAGGCCGAGGGCGTTGCCGCGGCGACCGCCTCGTGGGCGGCGGCCACGCGCCTGCTGGCCGGCGCAGCGCTGGGCGCCGCGCTCGTCGCCGCGTCCGCGGGCGCCGCGCGGGCTGAGATCGAGGACGTGGCCATTCCGGTCGACGGGAAGGGCAAGACCAGGAATTTGAGCAAGGAGGAGCTGATCCGCGGCAAGCGCCTGTTCAACGTCGCGTGCGGGACCTGCCACGTTGGCGGCGGCACGCGCACAAACCAGAGCGTGGGCCTCGGCATCGAGGAGCTCTCAGGCGCGTTCCCCCCGCGCAACACCATCGACAGCCTCGTGGACTACATCAACGCCCCCACGACCTACGACGGCCTGAAGGACATCTCCGAGGTGCACCCGTCCATCATCGCCGCCGACCTGTGGCCGAAGATGCGGTCCATGAAGCAGCAGGACCTGTACGACATCTCCGCGTACATCCTGTACCAGAACTACGTGATCCCGGAGAAGTGGGGCGGCGGCAAGCAGTACTACTGAGGCCTGGTCTTTGTTACTCTAGTTCTGATCCTCTTACTCTTGCTCCTTTGGTAGCAACGTCGTGCGCTCTTCCCGAGAGTTTTTTATCACCCAGCAGACGATGCTCCAGACGCGGCTTGCCCTTCAAGTGGGCGGTCCAGACGGGGCTGGCCGCTTAAGTGCTCGGCTGTGGCGCCGTGCGGCGCCAGTTGTGGAAGCGCGGTGGGAAAATATCCTTTCTGCTTTCGCTCACCTCCCTGTTTGCTGGCGCAAGCGAAGATGTCGCAAGCAATCGGAGCATTTCTCGGCGTCTATACTTGGGCCCGTCACGTGCCGTGCCTGCTCCCAGGCTTGATTACTGGGCACACGAGAGTGCACCGAGCCTCCATACATCTCGCGCATCGCTTACACCTTGCCGCAACGTAATGCAACTTCCACAGAATGGCAGCTGGTTCTACTTATCCGCATCCCTCTCCTCCGCGAAAGCTACATTACACGTATGGTAATAGACTTTGACTGTTTCTCCCGTGCGGACCACTCTTGCAATAGCGTTGCCGCAGCACTGCACGCATTCTGCCGAGCCGCACGGGTTTCTGCAGAATGTTGGTGGTCGCATTCTGGTTCAAACATAATATGATGTGTTATTGGGACGAAGCAAGAAACGCAGATCACAGGCGGAAGCGCATGACCACATCGCATTGCGTGCCATGGTGCAGCCTTTCTGGAACAGTTTACGATTCCTGAAAATGGCCGGCCAGCGCGACAATCTACGTGCACACGGGCATGCGACGCGGGCGCAGGCTGCGTCTCCCTCCGCCGTACGTCGCTCACCGGGTTTATGCCCAACGCCGCCATGCATTGCGACTGCGTTGGTGTCGCCACTCCTCCATCTGTGTCGGTTTGTGTGGTGCTGTTTATGTGCCGAGACGTGCAAGAGCAGCTCACCAATGACAAGCAAAGGCCATGTGACACCCATGGCCAATTTGGATCAAGGCCCCTTGGCTGTTCTTGTCCAAGGCGTGCCTGCAGTGGCTCTCGCCTTCGAGCCAGCCCGTCCGCGTGGCCCGCCGGCATGGCAGCCACACCCCGCGCCCTCGCAGCCCTCGGGCTCGCCCTGCTCCTCGGCCTCTCGGTCGCCTTCGTGGCCCCGACTGGCGCGGGCGCGCCCGGCCCCAGCGCAGCGTCTGCCGCGGCGGGCGCTTCTGCGGGCTCCGCGGGCGCCGAGGCCGAGGGCGTTGCCGCGGCGACCGCCTCGTGGGCGGCGGCCACGCGCCTGCTGGCCGGCGCAGCGCTGGGCGCCGCGCTCGTCGCCGCGTCCGCGGGCGCCGCGCGGGCTGAGATCGAGGACGTGGCCATCCCGGTCGACGGGAAGGGCAAGACCAGGAACTTGAGCAAGGAGGAGCTGATCCGCGGCAAGCGCCTGTTCAACGTCGCGTGCGGGACCTGCCACGTTGGCGGCGGCACGCGCACCAACCAGAGCGTGGGCCTCGGCATCGAGGAGCTCTCAGGCGCGTTCCCCCCGCGCAACACCATCGACAGCCTCGTGGACTACATCAACGCCCCCACGACCTACGACGGCCTGAAGGACATATCCGAGGTGCACCCGTCTATCATCGCCGCCGACCTGTGGCCGAAGATGCGGTCCATGAAGCAGCAGGACCTGTACGACATCTCCGCGTACATCCTGTACCAGAACTACGTGATCCCGGAGAAGTGGGGCGGCGGCAAGCAGTACTACTGAGACCTGGCCTTGGCTCCTCCAGATTTGTTCCTTCTTCTCCTGATCCTTGTGTGGTTATGTCTACCGCTTTCCCTGAGAGTTTTTTATCACCCGGCGGACGCAGCGCCAGACGCAGTTTGCCGTTCAGCTGGGCGGTTTGGCGTGCGACAGCAGCATTCTGACTGTTCGGATTTGGCGCCGTGCAGCGCCAGCTGAAGCGCGCGTGGACAAATGACACCGTTCGGCCCACTGCCAGGACGTTCAGCACCGTCATCTACACAAGACATGTCCCTGCCGCATGTCCGACGCACTCTGATTCGGACATCATGTCATGCCGTAACAGATAGCATGTCGCGGATCGCAGGGTGAAGAGTTTGTAGGATGTGTTGGTTGTTCAGACGCAGAGTGCCTGAAGCAATTTCCGAATCCTAAGCACCCGATCTCCAAGCAGGGCCAACCAGCGAAACTATCCAAACGCACGCGTGTCATGCGACGTTGACGCAGGCTGCCTCACGATTCGCACTGCGTTGCATGCGGTCGGGCCGCTGAAAAAGGAACCCTTTTCGTCTGTGAGGGGCTCAATGCTCCTTGAGTGTGTTTACAGTTTGTCTTAGGTTGTTCCTCAGTTTTCGATGGGGAATCGAAGTTTAACTTACGTGACACAGGGGCCTCGTTCCTTATGTAGTGTTCCTTATTATAGCGTTTCGATTGCACTTGTAGTGCTCAACGCTACCTCACACAGCTAATGTGATGAGTAGGTGTCACTACCGTGCTCCTGATGTCAGTGTGCTGTTTCGCGATCGGCATATGGGCACCCTCCTGCATTCGGCGGCGCCGTGCAAGGGCAGCTCACCAATGACAAGAACAGGCCGTATGCCACCCATCGCCAATTCTGCTCAAGGACTCTTTCATTGTTTTTGTTCCAAGGCGTGCCTGCAGTGGCTCTCGCCTTCGAGCCAGCCCGTCCGCGTGGCCCGTCGGCATGGCAGCCACACCCCGCGCCCTCGCAGCCCTCGGGCTCGCCCTGCTCCTCGGCCTCTCGGTCGCCTTTGTGGCCCCGACTGGCGCGGGCGCGCCCGGCCCCAGCGCAGCGTCTGCCGCGGCGGGCGCTTCTGCGGGCTCCGCGGGCGCCGAGGCCGAGGGCGTTGCCGCGGCGACCGCCTCGTGGGCGGCGGCCACGCGCCTGCTGGCCGGCGCAGCGCTGGGCGCCGCGCTCGTCGCCGCGTCCGCGGGCGCCGCGCGGGCTGAGATCGAGGACGTGGCCATCCCGGTCGACGGGAAGGGCAAGACCAGGAACTTGAGCAAGGAGGAGCTGATCCGCGGCAAGCGCCTGTTCAACGTCGCGTGCGGGACCTGCCACGTTGGCGGCGGCACGCGCACCAACCAGAGCGTGGGCCTCGGCATCGAGGAGCTCTCAGGCGCGTTCCCCCCGCGCAACACCATCGACAGCCTCGTGGACTACATCAACGCCCCCACGACCTACGACGGCCTGAAGGACATCTCCGAGGTGCACCCGTCTATCATCGCCGCCGACCTGTGGCCGAAGATGCGGTCCATGAAGCAGCAGGACCTGTACGACATCTCCGCGTACATCCTGTACCAGAACTACGTGATCCCGGAGAAGTGGGGCGGCGGCAAGCAGTACTACTGAGGCCTGGTCTTTGTTACTCCAGTTCTGCTCCTCTTACTCTTGCTGCTTTGGTAGCAACGTCGAGCGCTCTTCTCGAGAGTTTTTTTTATTACCCGGCAGACGATGCTCCAGACGCGGCTTGCCGCTCAAGTGGGCGGTTCCGATGGGGCTGGCCGCTTAGGTGCTCGGCTGTGGCGCCGTGCGGCGCCAGTTGTGGAAGCGCGGTGGAAAATATCCCTTTTGCTTTCGCTCACCTCCCTGATTGCTGGCGCAAGCGAAGATGTCGCAAGCAAACGGAGCATTTCTCGGCGTCTATATTTGGGCCCGTCACGTGCCGTGCCTGCTCCAGGGCTTGATTACTGGGCACACGAGAATTCACCGAGCCTCCATACATCTCGCGCATCGCTTACACCTGGCCGCAACGTAATGCAGCCCCCACAGAATGGCAGCCGGTTCTACTTATCCGCATCCCTCTCCTCCGCGAAAGCTACATTACACGTATGGTAATAGACGTTGACTGTTTCTCCCGTGCGGACCACTCTTGCAATAGCGTTGCCGCAGCACTGCACGCATTCTGCCGAGCCGCACGGGTTTCTGCAGAATGTTGGTGGTCGCATTCTGGTTCAAACATAATATGATGTGTTATTGGGACGCAGCAAGAAACGCAGATCACAGGCGGAAGCGCATGACCACATCGCATTGCGTGCCATGGTGCAGCCTTTCTGGAACAGTTTCTGATTCCTGAAAAGGGCCGGCCAGCGCGACAATCTACGTGCACACGGGCATGCGACGCGGGCGCAGGCTGCGTCTCCCTCCGCCGTACGTCGCTCACCGGGTTTATGCCCAACGCCGCCATGTATTGCGACTGCGTTGGTGTCGCCACTCCTCCATCTGTGTCGGTTTGTGTGGTGCTGTTTGGTTTTCAACATCCAGTCGCCCCCGAATTGTGCCGAGACGTGCAAGTGCAGCTCGCTTATGAGTCAAGCCGCATCTGCTGACGCCGTTTTTGGTCCAAAGCCCGAGGCGTGCCTGCAGTGGCTCTCGCCTTCGAGCCAGCCCGTCCGCGTGGCCCGTCGGCATGGCAGCCACACCCCGCGCCCTCGCAGCCCTCGGGCTCGCCCTGCTCCTCGGCCTCTCGGTCGCCTTCGTGGCCCCGACTGGCGCGGGCGCGCCCGGCCCCAGCGCAGCGTCTGCCGCGGCGGGCGCTTCTGCGGGCTCCGCGGGCGCCGAGGCCGAGGGCGTTGCCGCGGCGACCGCCTCGTGGGCGGCGGCCACGCGCCTGCTGGCCGGCGCAGCGCTGGGCGCCGCGCTCGTCGCCGCGTCCGCGGGCGCCGCGCGGGCTGAGATCGAGGACGTGGCCATCCCGGTCGACGGGAAGGGCAAGACCAGGAACTTGAGCAAGGAGGAGCTGATCCGCGGCAAGCGCCTGTTCAACGTCGCGTGCGGGACCTGCCACGTTGGCGGCGGCACGCGCACCAACCAGAGCGTGGGCCTCGGCATCGAGGAGCTCTCAGGCGCGTTCCCCCCGCGCAACACCATCGACAGCCTCGTGGACTACATCAACGCCCCCACGACCTACGACGGCCTGAAGGACATCTCCGAGGTGCACCCGTCCATCATCGCCGCCGACCTGTGGCCGAAGATGCGGTCCATGAAGCAGCAGGACCTGTACGACATCTCCGCGTACATCCTGTACCAGAACTACGTGATCCCGGAGAAGTGGGGCGGCGGCAAGCAGTACTACTGAGGCCTTGCGCCTGACGCTTGCTGCTGCTACCATGGCTCTTCTCCTACTCCATCGTTCGCTTTTGCTCGCTCTCCCTGTGAATGTTTTTCAAGCGGCAGACGCCGTGCAAGACGCGGCGAGCCGCCCAACCACCGAGCGGTCGTGAACGGACAGACGCGCAGCGGCAATTTGAGTGCTCGGATGGGGCGTCGTGTGGCGCGAGTTTCGTAAGCGAGAGGGGAAATACGTAGCATCCCGCAGTCGCGGATAAGAGTGAGAGGGCGGGCGCGGGGTCGCGGGGTGGGTCGCGGGTGGGTCGCGGGTGTGTCGCGGGGTGGTCGCGGGGTGAGTCGCGGGTGGGTCGCGGGCTGGTCTGTTGCGGGGACGACGACAGTAACAACAATCATTTTCAGACTGTTCGCTCTTATCTGCTCGCGTGCCATTCAACACATATAGCCCACACCCTCGATACCCGCTTTCTTCGTCTGCGACCGTAACCCCCATCAGGGGTATATCTTTCTTACCTGCAACGTGCCCCTAAGGCAGGGGAAGAGAGGACGGATGGATGTACCTGATAGGGTTGGTTCCAGCTTCGCGCACCCTCTTCCAACCTGGTCCCCTTCGTAGGGGGTTCATGGGGCGGGCCTGACTCCTCTTCATCCACCTCCACCCTGGTCCCCGCCTTGCGGCAGGGGTCATGGGGCGGGCCTGGCTCGGCTTCACCCCAGCCCTTCCTCACACTTCTCGCAGTGACCGTGTGCACTACCATTGCCTTCTTTCTCGCATGAACTACTCCCAGCGAGGTAGCCTCGCTCACTGCCCGCCTTCTCGAGTGAATTGCTCCCAGCGTTGTAGCTGATATGTCGCCCGTTTCCTGCCTTCTCGCATGAACTACTCTCGGTTGTGCTGATGTGTCGCCCATTGTTTGTCTTCTAGCATGATCTACTCCCAGCGTTGCAGATGATGTTAGTCAGGCTTACCCCACACGCGCCGACACCCCTCATCATCATCATCATCATCATCATCATCATCATCATCATCATCATCATCATCATCATCATCAGCATCATCATCATCATCAGCAGCATCATCATCATCCTCATCCTCATCCTCATCCTCATCCTCATCATCATCATCATCATCATCATCATCGTCGTCGTCGTCGTCGTCGTCGTCGTCGTCGTCGTCGTCGTCGTCGTCGTCGTCGTCGTCATCATCATCAGCAGCAGCAGCAGCAGCAGCATCATCGTCATCATCATCAGCATCATCATCACCATCAGCATCATCACCATCATCAGCATCAGCATCAGCATCGTTCTCATCATCATCTTGGTCGTCCTCAGCATCATGAGCAGCATTATCATCATCAACATCATCATCAATGGCTACGGAGGGCTGCCCGCAGGAGCGACGGCGGTGCTGCCCATCAGGCGGGTCAGGCGTGCCAGTGCGCTGTGCAGGAAGGAGGAGGCCGAGGTAGGCGCCTCGGCGGCCCGCCGTCGGGCGCGGGCACGACGCCTCCTCGCGGCCGAGGCAGCAGTCAGCAAGGCGGACAGAGGCGGCCCAGGTTCCTGGCATGACCGTGAGGTTGCTGCGCGCCCTGCCTTGCGCCCCACCGCCGCGGGACGTCGCGTCCCTGGCGCCATGAGGAGGCGGCGGAACGCAGCATGGCACGCGCTGCTGCCCCCCGCGGGCGGATCCGCGCGCGCGCGTCCGCAGCGGGCATAGCGCGGGCCGCCGCAGGCCCTCGCCTGGGCTGGTTGCCCCCGCTCCCGGAGGCGACCGCGGTGCCCTACGGCGACTCCGAAGCTGCATCCGGAGAGCATTGCCAGGCCCTCGGTGTGCTGAGCACGAGGGCCTCTGCGAGGACACGCTGGAGGACCTGAAGGGCATGCCCATGCGCAGGCCAGGCCTGGACCTGGACGAGGACGAGGGCTTCTGCGAGGATAGGCTGGGCGACATGAAGAGCCTGCACAAGCGCGGAGTCGGTCTGGACCTGGACGGGGACGGTAGCCTCCCCGAGGACAGGCTGGAGGACCTGAAGGCAGCGTACAGGCGCAAGTTCGGCCTGGACCTGGACAAGGGCGAGGGCCTCCGCGAGGGCAGGCTGGAGGACCCGACGAGCCCGTACATGCGCGAGTTCAGCTTGGACCTGGGCGCGGACGCGAGCCCTTGCGAGAACAAGCTGGACGACCTGACGGGCCCGCGCAGGTACAAGTTCGGTCTGGACTTGGGCGAGGACGAGAGCCTCAGCGAGGACAGGCTGGATGACCTGAAGGGCATGCGCAAGCGCAAGTTCAGCCTGGACCTGGTCGGGGGCGAGGGCCCCGCGAGGGCAGGCTGGAGGGCCCGAGGGGCCCGTGCAAGCGCGAGTTCGGCCTGGGCCCAGGCGAGGACGAGGGCCTCCCCGAGGCCAGGCTGGAGGACCTGACGGGCCTGCACAAATGCAAGTTCGGCGTGAACCTGGACGAGGGCAAGAACCTCTGCGAGGACAGGCTGGCTGATGACCTGAAGGGCATGCACAGGCGCAAGTTCAGCCTGGACCTGGTCGGGGAGGGCGGGCTGGAGGACCTGAAGGCCAGTCTCAAGCGCAGGCTCGGCCTGCACTTGGACGAGAACGAGGGCCTCTACGAGGATAGGCTGGAGGACATGAAGGGCCTGCGCAAGCGCGAGGTCGGTCTGGGCCTGGACGCGGACGAGGGCCTCTGCGAGGACAGGCAGGAGGACTTGAAGGGCACGCACAAGCGCAAGTTCAACCTGGACCTGGTCGGGGATGAGGGCATCTTCGAGGGCAGGCTGGATGACCCGAGAGGCCCGTGCATGCGCGAGTTCGGCCTGCACCTGGGCGCGGGCGTCGGCCTCTGCGAGGACAGGCTGGATGACCTGAGGGGCCTGCGCACGCGCAAGTTCGGTCTCGACCTGGGCGGGGACGAAAGCTTCTGCGAGGACAGGTTGGAGGACCTGAAGGGCATACGCAAGCGCAAGTTCGGTGTGGACCTGGTCGAGGAAGGGGGCTTCTGCGAGGGCAGGCGGGAGGACCTCAAGGGCCCGTGCAAGCGCCAGTGCGAGGGTTCTGCTTCCTGTCTGCGGACGAGCTCCTGGAGGCGGGGGCCGCCTCCCGCATCGCCCTCGCGGCGGCCAGCATCTTCTGGGGGGTCCAACTCGGGGGCATGTTGGCCTCAGGCGACCCTGGGCCCGCCTGATGTCTCTGCAGCGCCAGCTGCGTACCAGCCCGCGGGTGTTGTGGGCTGAGTCGCCGTGACTGTTCGGATGTCATGTCTTCCGCTTGCTTCGGCTGGGGCGGGGGGGCGACTTTTCGGCACTCAGGCGAATATGCGAGAGTGCCTTGGGCACGGGACTGAGCGTTGTCTCCGCAGGGCCGAAGGGAAACGCCTCGGTCCGAGGGACAGTCCAAGCGGGGAGCTCTTTCCCCCTTTCTCGATCGCGTGTGTCATCATCATCATCATCATCATCATCGTCAACATCAACAGTATCTTCACCATCATCACCATCATCGTCCGCATCATCGTCACCAACAAACATCCGCATCATCACCAACACCACCATCATCATCAGCAACCGCATCAACATCATCACCAGCATCAGCAGCACCATCATCATCACAATCACGATCATCATCATCATCTTCATCATCATCATCATAATCGACGTCGTTTCCGTCACAATTGCTCGAGTTGGGGGCGAGGGGACGGTGTTTCTGGTAGTACGTCATAGCGGGAAAAAGGAGACTGAACACATTCAGACGGACGAAGATCCAGGAACAAAATGAGGAGGAGGAGGAGGAGGAGGAGGAGGAGGAAGGGGAGAGGGACCCAGGGGGAGGTGAAGGACGAGAAGTTGCCTGCCGTAGCGGGGGGGTCACGGGCAAGTGGAAAAACCGGTTTTTTGTCGTTTGTCGATCTTGGGGGGCTTGCATCGATGCCAGCCTCTAAAAACTTCGGCCTCACAAGCCGTTGACTATTACATCCCCTTCGGCCTATCCCGCCACAGTGCTTGGCTAGTGGGTCAGATGGTTCATGAGTGTTCGTTGGGATTTCGTGGTAATCCTATCGGGGGCCTGTTGGAGGCAGCTTTGAAGCCTGATGTTGGCCTTTGTCCAGCCTCTTTGGGGCCTCCTTTTGGGCGTCTTGGAAGCTTCTTAGGGCGCTATTGGGGTCTCCCGGGGCCCTCTTGAGGCAGACGGCTAGAATTCCTGGTTCGTGGTCCCCCTCCAGGGCACTTCTTGGAGCCGTCTTGGGGGCCTCTTGGGTCGTCTTGGGCGCCTCTGGGGCCGTCTTGGGGCTCTCTTGGGCCGTCTTGGGGCCGTCTTGGGGGCCTCTTGGGCCGCGTCGGTACGCCGAAAACGCGAGAAATCCACGAACCTTCGAAAACTTAGGGGAAAAAATGATTCGGGCCTATTTGGGCGCTCTTGGGAGGCCTCTTGGAGGGAGGCCTCCCGGGGCGTCTTGGGGGCTCCTTCGGTCGTCTGGAGGTCATCTTGGGCGTCTTGCGATCTTTCGGCGACTCGGGGCCCTCTTGGATCGTTTTGGGGGCCTCATGGGGCCTCCTAGGCCTGTTTTGGGTCCCTCTATGCCCCCATGGTGCGTTCGTGCCGGGGTCACCGGGGGCCAGGGGGAGGGGGGGGGGGGGTAAATTTCCCGGTAGCGGGGGAGGGGGGGGAGGAGGAGAGAGAGGAGGAGGAGGAGGAGGAGGAGAGGAGAGGAGAGGAGGAAGAGGAGGAGGAGGAAGACGAGGAGGAGGAGGAAGAGGAGGAGGAGGAGAAGGAGGTGGGGGAGGCGGAGGACGACAAATGTGATGGTCTATGGTTGTGGTGGGGAGGAGTATATCCTATCAGACAACCTAGGGGTAGTCTAACACTGCACAGCGTGCCGGGTGGACTCGTTGGGGTGATTGGCGCCGCGTTGCTCAGGATCTCATTTCGGTTGGGGGGCGTAGCAGCTCGTTCTGCCTTTCGCACGGCTGCGTTGAGTTTCACGACGCATGGGGCCCCGATCGTGCGGGTCGAAATCGTCGTCGGCATCTTCTGCAATTCGTCCGCATTGGAGGAGGGCGCACGCGCGAGCGGGCGGGCGCACGGGCGAGCGGGCAGGCTGGCGGGCGGGCGGAGTAGGCGGGCGAGCGGGCGGCAACTCAACGGGTAGAGCAGCACACAGTGTGATTTCGCCTCCCCGCGTTGCCGCCTGACGCAGGCACTCTTGCATGTGTTCCGTATCCTTGCGTTGCCACGCAGCAGGTGCAGTATCACAAAACGTGCTCGCCCTCCCGTCGTTGCCACGTGACGTGCAGTGCAGGATCGCCCCCGCGTTCGCCCCCCATGTTTTGCCACGTGACGAGTCGAGCAACGTAGGGCCCAACCGTTCCCAAACGATTCCTAGAGGGTTTTTTGTTTCCGGACCTCTTCAGTAAGGGCCTCAGTGGTTTCGAGCCTTTTTGGCGAGCCGCCTGGCTCCTGCGTAGCCATGTGATGGGTAGAGCAAAATGTTCAAGTGGCTTGCGTCAGTCCGCCGACCCCGAGTGATTCAGAGCTTGCGACGATCGTGGAAGTTCTCCATTGGCCTTCGGCCCAACCCGCCACCGTGCCTGGGCTGTGGAACGGGAGCCTCAGGTACGAATATGAGGGTCTCTTGGGATGCTTCTCAGGGGCCTCCAGGAGGGCTCTTGGGTGCATCTGGGAGGCTTGTTGGGGCCTCTTGGGGACTCCCTGGGGGCTTCCTGCAGGCCTTTTGGGGGCCTCTTGGGGGTGCCTCGGGGGCCTCCAGGGGACTCGGGGCCCCTCTGGGAACGCTTTTGGGTCGTCTTGGGGGCCCTGTGGGCCGTCTTGAAGGCATCTTGGGCCGTCGTGGGGCCACTCGGGGCCGTCTCGGCGCTCCCTTCGACTGCCCCAGCGCCCTGCCCGGGCCCTCTTGGAGCCCGCCTTGGAGATGCCGGAGGCCCCGTGAGGGCGTGGACGAGCGCATGCCGCTGCCCCCGGGCCTCCCCCCCCTCTTATCTGAGTTTGGACCCCAGGGAGGGGAACAGGGGGAGGGGAACAGCCAAACGGCAGAGGGAAACGACGAGTAAACACCCCCCGCGTGCCCCCCGAACCCAAAGTTGGCACGCGCGGGGGAGACTGCGGTCGAGGTGCAACTCATCCGACCAGCCGCCAACTCTGAACATTGGGGGGAGGGGGAGGCGCTGACAGATGAGTGTGGCCTGAGGGGTCGCTATTTATTTTCATCCGAGGCCTGCATGTCCCACACGCCTGTTCACCCCAAGGCAGGCGGGCGTCGGCGGATCCCCCGTGTTCCCACCCCTCGGCACCGCCGCGTGGCGATCGGTGTTTCGCCCAAAGCGCTGCCGCGCCAGGAAAAGGTTCTGGCATCGCTCGGACGTGTGCATTTTTCCTTCGGCGAGGGCCATTGAGGACCATCCTTGATCACTCGGCGAAAAAACCGCGCACGAAACCGAAAAAAACTCAGGGAATGGACGTCCGAGCGATGGCCAGAGGAAGAGGACAGTACTTCTTCGGCTCGTTCGGTGTAGCTGTGTGTGGCGAGCAGCGGAGACTGGTCTGTTTTCCGCCCGCCTCTGCACGTCACGTCCCAGGGTTGCCATGTGATGAGCAGAGCAGCCTCTTACTTGTTCCCGCCCTCTGCGGTGTCACGCGACGAGTACAGCCGACGATCGAGGACATGCGGATGTGTCCTTGAGACGTGTCGACGTCCTTGAGAATTCTAAGGAATTCTGAGAATTCTGCCAACGTGCCCTTGAGTGCCGACGATTATTGACGTGTCCTTGAAAATTCTTAGGAATTCGCGAGGATTTGGATTACTGTAGAGGAGTGGGGGGGAGAGGAGTGGGGGGCAGAGGAGTGTGCTGTGGGTTGGGGGGGTCCATAGAGAGGGGGTCTTGCTCGTCGTCGTCGTCGTCGTCGTCGTCGTCGTCGGTGGCAGGCGTCGTCGTCGTCGTCGTGGTCGGCCATCGTCGTTGTCGTCGGCCGGAGTCATCGTCGTCGTCGTCGTCGGTGGCGTCGTCGTCGCCGTCGTCGTCGGCCAGCGTCATCGTCGTCGTCGGCCAGCGTCATCGTCGTCGTCGTCGTCGTTGGCTGTCGTCGTCGTCGTCGACGTCGTCGTCGTCGTCGTCGGCCAGCGTCATCGTCGTCGACGGCCAGCGTCATCGTCGTCGTCGTCGTCGTCGTCGGCCGTCGTCGGCCGTCGTCGTCGTTGGCGGCCCGCGGTTGGCGTCGTCGTCGTCAGCGTCGTCGTCGTCGTGGGCCAGCGTCGCCGTCGTCGTTGTCGTCGTCGTCGTCGTCGGCCAGTGTCGTCGTCGCCGCCGTCGGCTGGAGTCGTTGTTGGCGGCTGGCGACCGTCGTCGTCGTCGTCGTCGTCGTCGCCGCCATCGTCGGCATCGTCATCATCCTCCTCGTCATCGGCGGGAGTCGTCGGCGTCGGCGTAGCCGTCGTCGTCGTCGTCGTCGTCGTCGTCGTCGTCGTCGTCGTCGTCGTCGTCGGCGTTGTTGTCGTCGTCGTCGTCGTCGACGTCGTCATCGTCATCCTCGTCGTCGTCGTCTTCGCCGCCGTCGTCGGCGTCGTCATCATCGTGCTCGTCGTCCGCCGCCGTCGTCGTCGTCGTCTTCGTCTTCGTCGTCGTCTTCGTCTTCGTCGCCGTCTTCGTCGTCGTCGTCGTCTTCGTCGTCGTCGTCGGCTGGAGTCGTCTCGCCGTCGCCAGGGGTGGGGGGAGACCTCCCGGCCTGCCGACTGGGCAGGTGTAGAGCACGGGGGGTAGTTTGCAGGGGCCGCACCGGGAGAGGGGTGGAGGGAGGGGGGCTTCCGGCAGAGGTGCCAAACGGGGGGAGGGAGCTTCCAGAGCTCGAGGGGTGCTGGTTGTGGAGGTCTAAAGAAGGAGGGGTTCGTTTGCAGAGGCTGTGTTGGAGAAGGGGGGAGGGGGAGGGGGTGGTTCCGGCTGGGCAGGCCAAGGGGGGGGGGAGGATGGCTCCCGTGAAAAAAAGAAAGGGGAGGGGGGGCTTCCAATTGGGGAGGTGCGAGGGAGGGGGGGGGGTAGCTTGCAGGGGGTTCTCGAGGAGGGGAAGGCGTTCGGCAGGGGTGCCAGGGGGATGATGGTGTAGCTTCTGGATCGTGAGAAGGGAGGGGGGGGGCGGCGGGCTTCCCACGCGGGAGGTCCAAGGGGGGGCGGGTTAGCTGAGGGGGGACCCATCCTGGCGCTGTTTCCCGTGGCGCGCTCCTTTCGTGCTCATCCGTAGCCTTTTCGGGATCTGCAGCAGTTTCGGCCCAAGTTGCACGGGCACATTGTTTTGGCGATTGTACATACGAGGTTGACTAGTTCGACCTCCCTGCGCAGCATGCTGCACGTCTACCTCGCCACTGTGCGCGAACTACCTGGAAGATGTAGGCACCTCAGCGCTGGAAGGGATCTGACCAGATGCGCAGTTCTGGCAGTGACTGCTTCGACCGTCACGTGGTCCCTCTGCCCAATGAGCTCCAGGTCGTTCGCCAGCGCGAACCGCCTTGTCCTCGGCCGCCGTGAGATTCTCGGAGCAGCGGGTCTTAGCATTGACGTGCTGACCACGCCCCCCCGCGATGGAGAGGCAGCGTCCAGGTATGCGAGCATAGAGATGGACATGGCGGCATTGAGCAGAATGAACTACAACTTTGAGCATCGCCACATGTTCAACACAGCTTCTGGTTTACATTGCGATCCGATTGCTCTGCTGGCATGTAACAAGGCGGGCCTATTCTATGACCTTCCAGCTCAGGGTGTCGTCTGCGTGGGGGAGGAGCACAACCATCCTTTGCATCACGCTGCAGAGGTGGAAATGCTCCAGTCATTGCGGGAGCAGACGCCTCAGAGCACTAATCTTGCTCTGGGGTTGGAAATGTTTGGACAGACAGATGAGCATCGACGTGCCTTGAAAGATTTCGTCTTCGGAAAATGCACGTTGGACGAACTACAGCGCAGAACGAACTGGGATGACACTTGGGGATGGCCAATGGTCAACTACGCCAAGCTTTTAAATTACGCAAAGGAAAGCAATATAGAGATTGTCCCATTGAACTGTCCTGTTGCCATCAGCAGGTCTGTGCGTATCGAAGACGCCTACGGCGAATCACCGCCGCCCCCTGCCTTTTTGGAAGCGCCCATGTGGCCGAACGTTGAGGCCAGACCTGCCAAGCTATTGGACCATGTGTTCCCCGAATCGGTTTGGAAAGCCTTCGGGGAACATCTTGGCCGTCTGGAGGCCATCTCGACCCTTTCGGGCCTTCTTGGAGAACGTCTTGGAGGGCTCTTGGGCCGCCTTGGAGGCCATCTTGAGCGCCTTGGAGGTCTCTTGGGCCGTCTTGGGGGCCTCTTGGGGCCGTCTTGGTCCTCTTGGGCGATCTTTGGAGGCACTTGGGCCGTCTCGGGCCGTCGGAAGGCAGAACAAAAGCAAATGCCACAATCCTTCAAAAACTCATGGGAAATCACTGGTTTTGGCCTTGTCGGCCCTTCCTGGAGGCCCTCTTGGAAGCCTCTTGGGCCGTCTTGGGCCATCTTAGGGCCATCTTCGGCCGTTTTGGTGGTCTCCGTCCGACGCCGTCGGAAGTCGTTTGGGGGGGCCCTCTGGGCCGACTTGGGGCCCTCTTAGAATGCTCCAGGGCCGTCTTGGAGGCCATCGTGGGCGTCTTGGAAGCCTCCTGGGCCGTCTTGGGGGCCTCTGGGCCGTCTTGGGGGCCTCTTGGGCCGTTCTGGGGCCATCTTGGAGGCCTCTTGGGCGATCTTTGGGGGGCTCGTGGGCCGTATCGGGCATTCGGATGGCCGAAAAGAAGCAAATGTCAAAATCCTTCAACCTAAGGGTCATCAATGTTTTTGGCCTTTTCTGGCCTTCCCGGAGGCCCTCTTGAAGGCCTCTTTGGCCTCTTAGGCCGTCTTGGACGAGCTTCGAGCCAACTTCGGCCATCTTGGTGGGCTCCTGTCGGAAGCCGTTTGGGGGGCCTCTCTGGGCCGACTTGGGGCTCTCTTGGGGTGCTCCAGGGCCGTCTTAGAGGCCCTCGTGGGCGTCTTGGAAGCCTCTTGGGTCGTCTTTGTGCCCTTTTGGGGCCGTCTTGGAGGCCTCTTGGGCAGTCCTGAGGCCGTCTTGGAGGCCTCTTGGGCGCTGTGGGGACGATCTTGGGGGCCTCTTGGGCCGTCTTGGGTCGTCGGAAAGCCGAAAAGGAGCAAATGCTAAAAACCTTTAAACCAACCTAGGGGAAATCAATGATTTTGGCCTCTTCGGGCCTTCCTGGAGGACCTCTTGGAGGCCTCTGGGCCATCTTGGAGGCCTCTTGGGCACCTCTTGGGCCGTCCTGGGCCGTCTTGGAGGTTTCTTGTGCGGACTTGGAGGCATCTCCTCCTCTCGTGGGCGGACGTGGAGGCCATCTTGGACCATCTTGCAGGTCATCTTGGGCCAACGTGGCCATCTTGGAGGCCATCTTCAGCCGTCTTGGAAGAACAATTGGGGAAATCCTGCTCCGTGGCAATCCTCCAGAGATCCTGGCGGGACGCGCCGGAGCCCCAGGGGGAGTTCTTTTGGAAAAAGAACCAAAACCAAAACCGAGAGGATTCGGCACGCCAGGCACCCCTGCGATGAATCGACAGGGGGCGGCGGATCTAGCGGCCTGCGGCACGCTTCGCCACCGTGGCAGCGCCGCACTCTGTTTGGCGACGCTTCGAGCACCGCCCTTGAAGGCCCTAACATGTATCACCTCTCGTCCTGGTTCCTTGACGGGCTCTCGCGAGGCTTACCTGGGCCGTTTTGGGGCTCTTTTGGGGCTCCTCTGGGGCCATACGTCTTTTGGGCCTCTCTGGGCTGCCTGAGGGCCCTCTTTGGGCGCGTTAGGGACGTTCTGTAGGTCTGTTGGCCGTCTTGGAACATCAATTGTTTGGTCATCCCGCAGGTCCTCTTGGGGCCCTCTAGTGGCGTCTTGGGGGGCCCCTTGGCCAGTTTCGGAGCATCTTCGACCGTACTGGACGCATATTGGGCTTCCTTTGGGGACCTTCTCTTAGGCAGTCTTGGAGCCCTCATGTGCCATCAGAGGCCCCTCTTGGCTGTCTGGGAAGTCTCGGGGGAGGGGGGTTCTTGGGCCCCTCTTGAGCACGTCTTGTGCCCTCATGGGATGAAATTGGTCACTCTTGAGCCTTCTCAAGCCCCTCTCTCGGGGCTGTCCAAGGCCGTCTGAGGGGGGGTTGGGCGTCATGAGGCCCTCATTGGGCTGTGTGGCTTCTCTTTGGCTCTTCCGAGGCCCTCGTGGAACCATCTTGAGCCGGCTGGCTGGGGAAACATGACGTAGTCGAACACGTCTCCAGGGTTGCTGCAAGTTTTGAGGGGTACGTTGGACGTTTCTGGGGAGCTTCTCCATCTCTTGGGTCTCCTGGAGGTTCCTTGTGGCCCCCTCGGCGCCTCTTGGGGTCTTCTTGGAGGCTGTTTTGGACGTCTCACTGGTCCTGAGCACCTCGGTGGCCATCTTTGTGGTCTTCCTCATTGGTCGTGTAGCCATCTTGGTGGTCTCGTTGGCGCCTCTTGGGGTCTTCTCCTTGGTGGGACTCGTGAAGCCCTGCTGGGCTACTACACGTCTGGGGCCTCGGTGGTCCTCCTGCGCCGCCTCGGAAGTTCTCGGCGCGCTTCGAGGCGTCGGGCCGCTCAGGGAGCTTCGGGCGAGAGGGGGGGGTGGGGGGTTGCACGCGGCAGCGTGGGGGGGGGGGGGGGGGGCTCGGCTCGGGGGGGGGGGGGCCCGTCGCGGGGCCCCTCGGCGCGACCCGCGAGGCCGCAGGGGGGGGGGGCCGGAGGAGACGAGGCGGCAGCGCGGAGCTCCCCCCTTCGTGGTGGACTCGGACGGTGAGGCGCTTCATGTCAGCCACGCGCAGAGGGGGGTGGGGGGAGGGGGAAGGGCTTCTTAGAAGCACCCCTGCTTCTCAGAAGGCGCGGGCCTGATCTATAGATGTCAGGCCGCCGCCTTCTAAGAAGCAGCCTCCTTCTAAGAAGCCCTCCCCCCTGCCTCCACCCCCTTGTGGGCGCCGCCAATCATGAGTGGGAGGGAGTGGGTCGGCGGCGAGCGAGGGGTGATGGAGCAGGCCCCCAGAGAACCTACGGAAGCCCTGCCAGGCAAGCCTTCGCATGCTAGTGCGCCTCGGCGTGTCAGGGCTGCACGGCGGCGGATGTTGGGTGCTGAGGGCTTCACCAGGCACCCGAGCTTTCCTGCGACCGACCTTTCGAACGAGGCTCATCGCTCGCACTTTGTGCAGACGTACTTCGGCAGTAAGGCTGACCAGGTCCCTGAACGCCTCAAGCAGCGTGTCTACGAGACACAGACAATCCGAGAGGAGTTCATGGCAGCTGCTGCGTCAAGCCATCTGCAAGACAAGGGCGGCCGCCTCATGGTCGTCACAGGACGTAGCCATATCGAAGGAAGGTTTGGAGTTCCAGACCGCATCCGACGGCGACTCAACGAACATGGCATCGACTACTCCCCAACCACTTTACTGATGCAGAGTGCAGACTGGCATGAAAGCGACCGCACTGGAGCCTCACCAGACGTTCAAACATTTCCTGGAACGGACGTGGCAGATTGGGTGTGGTACACGGAGCGAGTCAAACAGCCTCTTCTCGCTACAGCGTGACCATGTCTGGTCATTTTACATATAGTGCGCATGTGCTGCGCACTTCTATGCATGCAGACAGCTTGCGCTCATGCCGTTGTATGTGGTGTGCGCGCCAGCGGGAGTTTGCGATGCTTCAGTAGTATTTCGACGCGCAACCACCACTGTTTTTTTGTTGTACTACTGCCTCGTCTGGTTGTCCCCTGCACTGCCTCCTTCCTCTCCCCCCCCCGCTACGAATTCCGCCCCTCCACGCGTAGGCCGCAATGCTTCTTGCGTACAGTGAGCGGCTTGAAGAAGGAACACTTACTTTTCAAAAGGGGCTCGGTCGTTCCTTAGGCTTGTATGCGTTTTTTACAGTTCCTTATGCGTTATTTGTTATTGATCGTTCCTTATGTGTTATTCCTTGGGGTAAAAAAAGAGGCCTCGTTCCTTATTTGTTGTTCCTTAGGTCAGGCCGATGACTGTACTGTTCCAGACCGTGAGGCTGATGGAACATGCATTGGCGGGTACAAGGGTGCAGCTGGTTTCCATGCGCGCAGCCGGTTTCCAGCTTGTCCCTCGTCCCGAGAAGGTGCACAATTTCTTGCCAGTCGAAGGCGCTGCGGCTGATGCTCGGCGCACTGCCATCCGTGCGGAAGCTTTGCATGCTCATCTCACCTCTTTTTTCCCCACCTCTCTGATTGTCTCCCCCCCAGACAGGCCCCGGAAAGAGTGGCGAACACTCATGCCACATTCATCGGTCAACGCCTCTTCCTCCCACCAGTGTCCAGAGTTGGCGGCGGGCCTGATGAGTTGCACTTCCTTCGCAGCCTCCTCCGCGCGTGCCGGCTTCGAATTTTGGGGCAGTGGGTAGTGCCCGTTCATTGTTCCCCTCTGCCGGATCTCCGGCGTCGTTGTATCTTCTGCGACGTGGGCCCCGGGCCAGTTTCTTCGGGCCAGTTTCTTGGCATCGCTCGGACGTGTGCATGTTTCCTTCGGCGAGGACCATCGAGGAGCATCCTTGATCACTTGGCGAACAAACCACGCACGAAACCGAAAAAAGCACAGGGAATGGACGTCCGAGCGATGGCCAGGTTTTGGTCTGGTCACGGCACCACGGGGTCCGGCTCCTCTGCGGGCTCCACCCTGTCTGCCCCAGTGGCGGCATCCCAGACGGGGTCGGAGGAGCGCGCCACATCGCCGATGCATCGCCGATGCATCGGCGATGCATCGGCGACGTCGACGTGAAGCAAATCGGGCTCCACATCGAGCCGCATCGGCGATGCGTCGTCGATGCGGCGCGATCCTCCGACCCGATCTGCTCGGACCCCGTCTGGGAGGCCCAGGCCCAAGCTGGCGAATGGCGAATGCACATGCAGGCAGTTTCCGTACAGAGCCTGGGCTTCGGGGCGACTCGAGGCTGGCATATGTTTTCGATCTCAGTAGGTGTGGTTTTGAGGCCGACTCGATATTAGCTTCGAATTTTCTGGTTGCCATGCCTGCGCTCCCCATTTTCTGGTTACCCTCCCGCGCTGCCCATGTTTGAGGCCGACCATTGCGCTCTCCATCTTCTGGCTGCCCTCCCTGCTCCCTCCCCCCCTTCTGGTACTGCTACTTCCCCCTCCTCTGGTCTCCCTCTGTGCTGTGCTCTTCTCCTCCTCGTCCTCCTCCTCCTCCTCCTTTCTCACCTTGCGCAGCCTCGATGCAACAGCATGTAGCGTTACACCCTCCTCCTCCTCCTCCTGCTCCTCCTCCTCTTCCTCCTCCTCCTCCTCCTCCTCCTCCTCCTCTTCCGCACTGTTGAATTTGTTGATTCGCACGGCGAGGCGAAGCCTTCCTGTCGAATCTGCGCTTGGGCGCCATGCCAGGCCGCCCTCCCGCACAGTGGTGTGCGTGCGTGCATGCGCGCGCGTGCGTGCATGCGCGCGCGCGTGCATGCGCGCGCGCGCGTGCATGCGCGCGCGTGTGTGTGTGTGTGTGTGTGTGTGTGTGTGTGGGTGTGTGTGTGTTGTGTGTGTGTGTGCGTGTGTGTGCGTGTGTGTGCGTGTGTGTGCGTGTGTGTGCGTGTGTGTGTGTGTGTTGTGTGTGTGTGTGTGTGTGTCCCTCAGCGCTTCGATGTGTCCGTCTCGCCGTGCCACTTGGGCGGCAGCCTCGCGGCGACGGCCGCTCGCAGCAGAGCACCCTGGCCGGGCCCCCGGCGCGCTGCAGGCCGGCCCCCCCCCCGGCAGACGAGGCGGCGCCGCGTGCCGGCAGCCCGGCGCAGGGCGGCACACGGCACACGGCTAGCGCTAGCGAGCGCGGCCGCGCGGAGTGCAAAAACGATGGCCTCTGCGCTTCGGTGCCGCTCCTCACGGCTCGAGCGGGGAGGGCAGAGGGACATGACGAACCAGCGATGCACACCCACACCCACAGGGGGGTCGGAGGGGGCTACGGGTGCGTGTTGTCGGAGGGGGGTCCCCCCTCGAGCGGGAGCGTTCCCCGTGGTCCGACAACCCGCACCCGTGCCCATAGCCAGTCCTCCTCCCAACGACCCCCTTATGGGTATAGGTGTGCGTTGTTCGTTCGTCAGGATACACCCACCAGGCATCCTCTGGCTCGTCTCGTGAGCCAGATCTCGGTGCCTGACCGCTCCGTGGAAGGATGGGGGCAGATCTTGCGGTATAGGTGGTCGGCCGGGCCTGTCGGGAGCCGATCTGCCCGAGGGCCTTTGCCCAGCGCGGGTCGGAGAGAAGGTGGCGAGGAGCGGGGGAAGGAGCTAGCTTTGAGGTTTGCTCATCGTCATGTCTGGGCCTCCAGGTGGCTTCTCGACATTACCTAGTGGCCTGCGGCCCACCCCGCCACATTGCCTGGCTGGCTTGCGGGTTGGAGTTCTCAGGGATGCTTCTTGGGCCTCTTGGGAGCCTCTTGGGGCCTGTTGGGGTCTTCTTGGGGCCTGATGGAGGCCCCTCGGGGCCGAGGGCTCCAAAAAATGTCCACTCAGGCCCCCCATCTGGGCCCCCTCTTGGAGCAATTGTTGGGGCCGTCTTGGGCGCCTCTTGGGCCGTCTTGGGGCCCTCTTTGGCAGTTCTGGGGCCCTCTTGCAGGCCTCCGGGTCGATCTTTGTTGGGGCCTCTAGCGCCGTCTGGGAGCGTCGGGAAGCCGAACAGGCGACAACGCCTAAAACATTTGAAAAACCCAGGGAGAATAAGCGATTTTGGCCTCTTGGGGCCCTCTTGGGAGGCCTCTTGGGGCGTCTTGGAGGCGTCTTGGGCCGTCTGGGGGCCATCTTGAGCGTCTTGAGCGATCTTTCGGCGACTCGGGGCCCTCTCGGACCGTTTTCGGGGTCTCTTGGGGCCCTCCGTGTTTGGGCCCCTTTGGGACCGAAAATGTCACTCCGCAAGACGCGTGGGAGTCCAGGGTAGCCGCGCCAAGCCCATGGAAAGTCGGCAATTTGGAGGACTGTCCAGGGTTCTTTGAGGGAGGGTTCTCCCAATCTGGGGCTGGGGAACGGGCCCAGCCGGCTGCTCAAGTTTCTGGGCTTATCCTCCCTCAGGGGCCGTCCAGAGTGATGTTCCCTCCAACCCCCTCTCAGCCCCAACCCCACCTTTGTGCCCCCCGAGTGACGCAGGCTCAGGGTCAGGCGGGGAAAAAACACACAGACACGATTAATCGTCGATCCCCAAGAAAGGATGGGCAAATATGGGAATGGGGCGGGAAGACCAAACCCCGAAAGTATGGGAAAATCTTGGGAGAACAGTTTTACTTGTGTGTGTTTATTGGTGTGTCCTTGGGCCCCTTGACAGGGGACTGGGCAGAAAGTGTGAATAGAACCCGTGTAATACCCTCATATATACTCCTTACCCTCACCTCTCCTGCGCCTGGCCGTTTGGGCTCAGGTATTGGGATAGATCGGTCAGACCTTTGATCGTGCAGGAGGGAAAGACATCCATCTATCCCTCCTTCCCTCTACCAACGGATCAGGGGTTCTGTACCCTTGTACTTCAACCCCATACACAGAAAGGACCTCGGGACGCGCCCGCTCTGCGCCCCGCGGAGCGGTGCCGGAGACCCGGGGCGCACCTCGGGGACGTGCCCGGCGGCCCAGCGTGGAGAGGAGGGCCTCGGGCCTCCGATCGCCGAGGGCAGCCCCCCGAGGCCTCCTCCTGTTCCTCCCCCTCCTCCTCCCCTCCTCCTCCCTCTCCTCCCTCCCCTCCTCCTCCTCCTCCTCCCTCCCTCCTCCTCCTCCCCTCCTCCTCCCCCTCCTCCTCCTCCTCCTCCTCCTCCCTCCTCCCTCCTCCTCCTCCTCCTCCTCCTCCTCCTCCTCCCCCTCCCCCTCCTCCTCCCCCCCCGGAGGCCCTCGGTGGGTCAAGGCTTGCAGAAGGCTGCAGCCAAGGCGCCCAGTAAGGACGCTCGCCTTCATCTGGGTGCCCTTGTCTTGGCATCGCTTGGACGTGTGCATTCTTCCTTCGGCGAGGACCATCGAGGAGCATCCCTGATCACTTGGCGAAAAAAACACACGCACAAAACCGGAAAAAAACACAGGGAATGGACGTCCGAGCGATGGCCAGTTGTGTCCTTGCCTCTGCGGCCCGTCATTCTGCAGTTATCATTGGCCGCTCGCCTGCCGCCCAACAATCCCCACTTCGGCCTCCAATGGTTTTGCGTCCTTGCCACGCGTCCTTAATCTACGTCTTTGTTTCTGTATTTCTCGACCCTCGACAGATGACCCGGGGCGATCGACATCGGTACAGAGAGAACGGTCGCGATGCCCAACAGCAGCTCCTGTTCCTTTTGAACCGAGCTCGCTGCCTTTGCCGGCGCGGACGTCGCTCCCTGAAGACACCATGGTTGCAACAGGCCACCAGCCCCACAGCGGCCGCTGTCGGCCTGGGACAACATGTTTTGCTGGGCATCGCATTCCCTTTTGCCGTACAGTCGGGGCCCTGAAGGAGGAACCCTTTTCGTTGGAGAGAGGCTCGGTGTTCCTTGATTGTTGTGCAGTTCGCCTTAATTTCCCCTGAGGTTTCAAAAACCGAAATTCAACTTTTGGGAAAAAGGGGCCTCGTTCCATATTTAGGGTTCCTCAGGTCAGCGTCCCCACTGTACCCACTTCTGGGCGTCCAAGCGACGGCGGCGACGACGGCGGCGGCGGCGACGGCGGCGTGGCGCACGCGGCGGCGCCGGCGTGGCCGCCCCGGCCCGAAGCCGCCGGCGTCCGGGCGGGGGCAGGGGCGAGCCGCGGCGCCGCGCCGCGCGCGCCTGCCCCTCGTCAGCGGGCCGAAGGCTTCGCGAGGCCCGCGATGGACGGCAGCCGGGGCCCCGATGGTGGGCGTCGTCGCCGTCGTCCTCGTCGTCGTCGTCCCCGTCGCGGCAGTCGTCGTCGTCGTCGTCGTCGCGAAGGCGGGAGAGGATGTCAAAGGATGGACAAGGTACCGATCCGTACCGGTACCCTTCCCTCGTATTCCCCTTGTTTGGACCTCCTGGGAGGCCCTCGTCGCCACCGCTGGATTCGCCTCGAAGTGCTGGTCAGCACGCACCCTGGGAGAGGTCTGGAGAGTAGCGGTAACGGTGCCTTTTGGTTTCTCCAGAATGGGGAGGGGCATGTGGAGGAGGAGGAGGGGGATGATGTGGATGTGCAGTGACGGTGCGCAGAGGGAGGCGGAGAAGGAGGAGGAGGAGAAGGAGGAGGAGGAGGAGGAGGGGGAGGAGGAGGACTACAAAGAGGAAGAGGAGGACGATCACGACGAGGAGGACGAGGACGACGCCGATGCCAGACGACGTCGGCGGCGGTGGCGGCGCCTCCCCGTCGTCCTCGGCCTCCTCGTCGTCGTCCTTCGCGCCCTGCTCGTCCTCGTCGTCGTCGTCATGCGCGTCGTCCTCGTCCTCCTCTTCCTCCTTGTAGTCCTCCTCCTCCTCCTCCTCCTCCTCCTCCTTGTAGTCCTCCTCCTCCTCCTCCTCCTCCTCCTCCTCCTCCTCCTCCTTGTCGTCCTCCTCCTCCTCGTCGTCGTCGTTTCCGTCCTCGTCGTTGTCGACGTCGGCGAGGGTGGCGAGGGCGACGCGGCTCGAGCCGCCCAGGGCCCGCCGGCTGGCCCGACGGCGACGGCGGGGGCCTCTCCGCGGACGAGCCGCTGACGGGGGGCGCGGTGCCACCCAGGCCCTCCCCTCCCCTCGTGCCCTCCCTCCTCCATCGTCGTCGTCGTCGGCCTCCTCCTCCTCACTCCCTCGTCCTCCTCCTCCTCCTCCTCCTCCTCCTCCTCCTCCGCCTCCTCCTCCTCCTCCTCCTCCTCCTCCTCCTCCAATCCCTCGTCGTCGTCGTCCTCCTCCTCCTCCTCCTCCTCCTCCTCCTTCCGCCTCCCGCCTCCTCCCTCATTCCTTCCTCCTCCCTCCTCATCCCCCCTCGCCAGGTCGAGGGAGATCACAGGCTCGGTGTTTTTTTCTCTGGCTCTCGTTCGTCGTTTCGCCCGTGAGGTTTTCCACCGCAGAGATTGCCGTTCACAGCTGAACCCGACTTCGTGTCGGGGCCACCGTCCCCACCACCACCTCCTCGTCCTCCTCCCTCCCCTCCTCATTCTTCCTCCGCCCCCCTTCTACTCCTCATCCTTCTCCTCCTCCTCCCCTTTCCTCCTTCCTCTTCCTTCCTCCTTTCTCCCCATCCTCCTTCATCGCTCCTCCTCCTCCTCCTCCTCCTCCTCCGTCCCTCCCTCACTCTCTCCTTCATCCCTCCCTCTTTCCCCTCTCCCTGCTGGAGGGCCGGCCTCTGCGCGGTGAACCCTGCCCCTGCGGCGTGGCGCCCACAGGCTTCGCGGCATGTTGACTTCGCGCCCCCCTCTTTCGCATCCCTTCTCCCCTCCACTTCCTCCTCACTCCTCCTCCGTTGTGTGCGTGTATTGTGTGTTTGTGCGCGGATGCCTCAGGCGCGCATTCCCTTGGTGAGGGAATGAGGGGGAGGAGGCGAGGGAGGAGGTGAGGGAGGAGGCGAGGGAGGAGGAGGAGGAGGAGGAGGAGGAGGAGGAGGAGGAGGAGGAGGAAGAGGGGGGGAGGGGGAGAAGGGGGACCAGTTTGAATTCAAGACTCACCAAAGATGTTGCAATGAACCCTCCCTCCAAGGTCACTGTTCAAATGCCCCTACAAGGATTCATTGTCACTGAGGAGTGCCCCATTGGAGGACAACCGTTTGAAAATCCAGAATTTTGCCACAACGTTGTTCTTGGGATTTCGGCGCCGCGAATCACCAGTATTCTTCATCTTGTCGGTCATGAACTTCTTCACGATTCGCGTATCCCCACTGCCCCATACAGAAACATGTCGACAGGCGAGTTACCTTGATCAGGGAAGTGTAGACGCATGCAGCAGTCTAACAACCGCCTTGAAACTGTGTTCTCGGAGGTCGCTCGGAGCCGTCATGGGTCTCTCTTGGGGTCCTCTGGGGCTCTTTCAAGGAGGCTCTTGGGACATTGTTCGGCCCCCCTTTGGGCTATCGTGGGGCCATCGTGGAGGAGATCGATCACGTAAGGGGCCGGGTCAGTTGAGCCCCCCCCCCCTCGGAAGCTCCCAGATGATCCGTAAGGGCTTCGCCCCCTGCCGCCGGCCCCCTCTCTCGGAGAATGGGCCATGGAAGAGCTAAGTCATGAGGCCTTGGCGCTGTCGTGAAGCAGTATCGAAACTTCATGCGAAGCCGATTCGCAATCAGCAAAACCAACTGATCACAAGAGGGGTTACCACACCTGGCGATTGGTAAGACGTGTATGGTTTACGGGCTTGGTTACCACACCTTGCGATTAAAGGGCCGAGGGAGTTCTCGCAGTTTGGGTTACCACGCCTTGCGATGGATGTGCGTGAAGGGTGGCACCGAATTTCAGAAATGTGGCAAATCCCCTGTGTTTTTGGACCCTGACCCCGCGGATCTGCGTAAGGGGTGGCACCGAATTTCAGAAATGTGGCAAATCCCATGTGTTTTTGGACCCTGACCCCGCGGATCTGCGTGAGGGGTGGCACCGAATTTCAGAAATGTGGCAAATCCCATGTGTTTTTGGACCCTGACCCCGCGGATCTGCGTGAGGGGTGGCACCGAATTTCAGAAATGTGGCAAATCCCATGTGTTTTTGGACCCTGACCCCGCGGATCTGCGTGAGGGGTGGCACCGAATTTCAAAAATGTGGCAAATCCCCTGTGTTTTTGGACCCTGACCCCGCGGATCTGCGTGAGGGGTGGCACCGAATTTCAGAAATGTGGCAAATCCCCTGTGTTTTTGGACCCTGACCCCGCGGATCTGCGTGAGGGGTGGCACCGAATTTCAGAAATGTGGCAAATCCCTTGTGTTTTTGGACCCTGACCCCGCGGATCTGCGTGAGGGGTGGCACCGAATTTCAGAAATGTGGCAAATCCCATGTGTTTTTGGACCCTGACCCCGCGGATCTGCGTGAGGGGTGGCACCGAATTTCAGAAATGTGGCAAATCCCATGTGTTTTTGGACCCTGACCCCGCGGATCTGCGTGAGGGGTGGCACCGAATTTCAGAAATGTGGCAAATCCCATGTGTTTTTGGACCCTGACCCCGCGGATCTGCGTGAGGGGTGGCACCGAATTTCAGAAATGTGGCAAATCCCATGTGTTTTTGGACCCTGACCCCGCGGATCTGCGTGAGGGGTGGCACCGAATTTCAGAAATGTGGCAAATCCCATGTGTTTTTGGACCCTGACCCCGCGGATCTGCGTGAAGGGTGTCGATTTCGAGCCCCCCCAGCAATTCAGACAACGCGCCCAGGAGACGCTAAAAGTCTTGTTTGGGCCTCCACCCCCCCCTCGCGCGGTCAATCAACTAGTTACAGTAACCAGAAAGAAGCAGAACTGTAACACTGGAAACTACAACCTACGACTGGTACAGGAAACTGCGAATCACGGTCCTACAGCCTGGTGGCCCCACAAGGGGGCCGGCGGATCTCTTGGGGGCCTCTTGGTCCGCTCTTTGGCTCTTTTCGGGCTCTCTTGGCGCCGTCTTGGGTCAGTCATGGGCCCCTTCTGAGATTTCTCTAGGGTTATCTTGGACCCACCATGATGCCCAAGAAGCTCATCGGAAGCGAAACGGCGAGGAGGCAGCACACCTGGATGTTCCCCAGGGTTCTAAAGGATGTTGGCCTCTTGGGGGGTGCTTTGGGTGGAAATGGTACTTGGAACCTCCCTGGGGCTGTCTAAGGGCGTCTTGGAGGCTTGTCGGAGGTT
>CAUYUJ010013780.1:25000-85000 GCA_963575745.1 Prorocentrum cordatum | reverse complement strand
AGAGAGAGAGAGAGAGAGAGAGACAGGGACGGAGAGAGGGTAATATATATATATAGAGAGAGAGAGAGAGAGAGAGAGAGAGAGAGAGTCTAGGTAGGACGAGGGAGAAGAGGATGAGGAGGAGGAGGAGGAGGAGGTGAAGGTAGGAGGAGGATGAGGAGGAGGAGGAGGAGGAAGAAGAGGAGGAGGAGGAGGAGGAGGAGGAGGAGGAAACGGGGAAGCCAGTTTTTTTGGTCGACGGTGGGTCAAGTGGCTTTTCTGGGGGGGGGGGGGGGGCGGGGTTTCCACTGCTCCACTGGATGTATCGAGGCTCTAGGCTCTTGGAGGTTAGTAGCTAGCGGAGGTAAACCGTGGGCGGATCCACCGCCAGAGGCGAAATATGTGCCCCGCCCTCAAGTGATGACGCACTTTCCAGAGCCGGCCCTTTGAGCAGAGGACGTGGATTATTGGACGCAGGCGTCCCTCTACGAAATCTCGGACACTAAGAGCGAGCAGCTGTGCGCAGAGAGGTGCGCCGCGGACTCTCAGTGCGGTGCTTGGACGTGGGGCAAGAAGCGGGGTGTGACGGGGCTGACGGACGTGTGCTTCTTGAAAAAGCTAGGCGACCATGAGCGACGAAATTGCCCATGTCCATGCCCTCGTGGTCTCGGCACGTAGCCGCGATTCCATGCATGATCACGCTCCGCGCGAGGCAATCGCGCCAAGCAGCGGCGCAGCGCTTGTCTGCATGCGTGGTGTCGCGGCCGACTCATCCGGGCCGCAAGAGCATGGCTATGGGCACGCTCTTCGCCCACCATAAGGCGAGACGGAGAAGCCCGACAAGCGCAAGTCGAAGGGCGTCGTCTCCGGACTGCGGCCGGACAGCTCTTGCACTGGGCCGGCCCAGGTGTCCGCGGACGCCGGCTGGGTCAAGAGCAAGCACGGCATCTGCCTCTCCGCCCCGGAGTCCGGGGTGCTCGGCGACAAGGTGCACATGTCCTCGTGCGACATCGGCGACGAGGACCAGCTGTGGACCTTCGACAAGGTCTCGGGCCAGATCCGCCTCTCGAGGCCGCGCCCGTCTGCCCCCGAGGGCGTGTGCCTCACCGCCAAGGCGGGCGACGTGGAGTACAGCATGGTGCTGATCGAGAAGTGCGAGGACAGCAACGGGAACCAGCAGTGGTCCTACTCCGACACCGACTCCCAGGCGGAGCGGCGGAGGAGAAGTCGGGAGCGGCCGCGAAGGACTCTCTCGCGCGGGCCTGCCGCGCGTGGGCGCCCGCTGCTCCACGCGGTGTGCCACGCTGGCGGCCCGCGGTGGCCTTAAGTCGGGCCTGTCCCCCATACAGGGGGAATTTCGACGAAACATAAAAAAACACCCCAAACATAGTCAAGCAATAGTCCAAACATAGTCTGGGGACTATTTTTATTTTTTTGTATCTTTTGGGGGAGGCATTTTTAATTTTTCGTCGAAAATCCCCCTGTAGGGGGACACGCCCGACATAACGGTAGCCGCTGCGTGAGGTCGGGTCGCTGCAGTAGAAGATCGAGGTTGGTTCGGGGAGAGTCTCCTGGATGTGTTCCGTGTTCGTTGGATGTTGCTGTGCACCCTGTGGAGGATACCCTTGGATGTTCTGTGCGTTTTGCCCGGCGGAGGGCCTTGCGTTCTTGAGGGATGTGCTTCTGTCCCAGGTTCAGCTGCAAGGGCGCTGTGCCTTTGCGCGGGAGACCCCCTTTTTCTCATCCTTCAGATCGTCCTGTGGTTCGGCCTGTGCCTCAACGCGCCGGAGCCGGCCTCGGACAGCAGCAGCGTGGACATCGACTAGACGTAAGAGTGTCCCTTCGCCGGAGTGACCTTTGGTGCGGGCCCATTGGGGTCCCTCGATCGCCGAACGCGATACGATAGTAGCGTCTTGCGCGCTTGTGTTTGGTTCCCCCGTGGCCCCGAAAAAGCCGCGCACCAAAGGTCACTCTTTCCCACGGTCACTCTTGCGTGTAGCCGAGGACATGCGCGTGTGCGACCGGCGGCAGGCGGGGCAGAGGTGGGCCATCGGCAAGAAGATGGGCAGGCTGTATTACGACGACAGGTCCCGCCAGTCGGGCCGGACGAACGGGGGTACGGTGGAGGCGTTTGTTCAGGAATAGTCCCAGGAGGCGCCAGACCTTGGAGGATTCCTTATCCAATGAGGGCGGCGGTGATATCCATGGCCGATCCACGATTGGAGTTCCACTGGCTTCCAGACCCTGGATTCTTCATCCAAGGGCTCCTTCTCCTGTGCACACCGTGCGAGGAATCGGAGGGCACGTAGAATGGGGCGGCGATAAAAAGGGGGGGCAGCGAGGGCTGCAGAAGAGGGGCCCTCTGCGGCCCCCCAGAAGGGGCCCTTTGGGGCCCAAGCGGGGGCCTTCGGGGCCCGAGCCGCCCCCCCGGCAGGTCGCGCCCCAGGAGAGGTCGGAGGCGCGAAGGCTGCCGCGGGCAGCCGGCCTCCGCCCTTGCCGCCGGGCGCTCTCCTATCGAGGCGTGGGCCCCTGCGGCGCCGGGAGCCGCCAGGAGAACCATGAGAACCAGCCGCGTGAGCTGATCTGCGAACCCTCGGGGGCGACGGTCGGGGCGGATACTCAAGATTTCGTAAGAAAGGGAGGGGGGTCTCATTTCGGGGGGGGTCTCTTCCAGGCTATCTTGGAGGGCCTGGGGGGGTCTGGGGACGATGTTTTTGAGGGTTCTCCCACGGGGGGGGGTCTCTAAAACTTCTCGTCTGGGAGGGTTGAGACCCCCTCCCTTTTATTACGAAATCTGGAGTAGTCTAGGGGCGGGCATTGCGCACATTCGCCCGGGAGCTCTGCTGAGGGCATGAGCCATCGGCACTGCTGAATCGATGTGGCGTGGCGCCAGCCTCGCAGAGCGGATCTCGTTCGGAAAACGATGGGGTGGGCCTGGAGTGTCCTGGAGAATTTCGTTCCGGATTTCGAGGTGAACTTCGTGCGGATGTTTTGGGCCAGGAATGAAGACTCAGAACATCCGCGCGAAATTCACTTCGTTTTCCGCTCGCCGCTTCGGGCGAGAACCCACGCAGGAATCCGCTGCAGCACCTCTGCAAGGCCGGTGCAATGATATTGCTCTCCCCTGGACTATTCGCCCCCATCGTCGCCCCCGATAGAACCCCCCCCCCTGCTGCTGTCCCCCCCCTTCCTCGCCCGACCTCGGCCCCGGGGTGCCGAGGCCCTGGCGAGAGGCGGCCCCGAGCTCCCAGGACTCCCGGGCTTCCCGCGGCGCCGTGTGGCTGCGGCGCCGCTCCGTGCAGGAGGCCGTGCCTGGTGCCCCGGGCTCCGCTCCCGACTGGTCTTGGCCTCTCTGTTCCCCGCCCCGGCGGCCTGCCGCTGGGCTGCTTGGCACCGGGAGGGGATCCGCGGCGTGCCCGGCCCGTTCGATTCCCGCCCGAGAGCGCCTCTGCCTCTGCCGGGGCCGGCCAGGGCTGCTCCCGCCCCCAGGTCATACGTGGACAAGGAGCTGGCGGGCAGGTACCAGTCCCTCTTCTGCTTCGCTCTCATGCTGCCCGGCAGCTACGAGGAGGAGCTGCTCTCCTGGCAGCTGCGCAAGGAAGCCAGCCTCTTCGCCTGCGACGCGGTTGCGATCTACAGCAACAAGGCCGTCTCGCTCGGCCCAGGCGTGACGACCCGCGTAGTGGACAGCTCGTTGAAGTGCGACATGGGCGGTGAGTTCCAGACAGCGCTGAACTTGCCGATCTTCCTCGTAGTGTGGACAAAGGTCATCGAGGACGGCTACTTCATGGCCCATGACTGGATCCTCTGGCGCTGCCGCGCGCATCCGCCGCCGCGCTGTGGGGGGGGGGGATACTCCAGTGGGGCAGGGGGCAGGGCGAGAGGATCTCCGGCAGCCCCCACCGCGGGGCTCTCGGGGAGGCTCTGCGGGAGGCATTAGGGGGAGGATCTACGCACTGTTGGGAGGTGCTTGCGGAAGGATCTGCGGAGGCATTGGGATCTGCGGAGGCACTGGGGTCTAGGCATTGGGGAAGGATCTGCGGAGGCACTGAGGAAGGATCTACGCGGGCACCCCTGGTCCGCGCGCCGCACGCAGGAAGCCTCACGGGCAAGAGGCAGCAAGGGGGGCCCGACGCACGCACGCACCAACCCCGCTGCACGGCGGGCGGCGGGCAGTGAAGGTGGATCCGGACACCGTGTTCCTGGCGCCGAGGCTCCGCGGCTTCCTCAAGGCTCACCCCGAGACGGACGACGGCGTGTACCTCAACAACTGCAAGTACGGCTTGCATGGCCCGCTGGAGGTGTTCTCCAGGAGCTCGCGCGCAGAAAGCCAGGATGGCACAAACACAGAGCCGTACCCCGCACGCGCTTCTGTGAGCGCAGAGGGCCCCAGGCCCCCCACCTCGACGGGGGGGAAGCACTCCCGTGTCGGCGTGCCGCGACGGGGGTGCGAGCACGTTCAGCGCGCGATTGGTGTCTGTCGGTGGGGGGTAGCCCCACCCACACACACACACACCATGGCCTTCACTGTGGAGCCTTGAATTTCTTGCACCTTCCCCCTCGCTGGGAGAAGAGTCAGGCGTCAGCATGGGCATGTGTTCACCCCTCCCCTAGAGCCGCCGAAGGCAGATGCAGTATTCCCGTTGGGGGAATCCAGGGCGGAACAGAATTTTCACGCATCGTCAAGCGTCAGCTCTTCCAGGGGAGGCCACACGTATAGTGTCTCCGACCCACGTAAGCGCCTTACGGCCAGCTTCTCCGACCCTGACAAGGAATAAGTGAGCACGGAGGAGGCGGACGGGGAATGGGAGAGGTGGAAAAGGTGCTAGAGGAGGAGGAGGAGGAGGAGGAGGAGGAGGAGGAGGAGGAGGAGGAGGAGGAGGAGGAGGACGCGATGGCAAAAGTGATGGAGGAGGAGATGCAAAAAGAGGATGGCCACGAGGAAGAGGAAGTAGGCCAGGAGGGGACATCAGGTGGACGACGAGGAAGACGAACACGTCATTCCGAGGAGGTGGGGCAGGTAGAGGAGCGGCACCAGCTTCATCATTAGCAAAAGCCCGAAACCAGCCCCATGAACGCCCGAGAGCTCCCCAAGAGCGTTCCTTGAGGGCCTCAAGAAGAAGTTTTTTTTTGTTCTCTCTCCTCTCTCTCACACACTGTACTGTACGCACAGCAGCATGATAACATTGCCACGGCTGCTGGAATCAAATTATGCGTCAGAGGAGCTGCCACAAGTAAGGCGGCGACGTCAGTGCGAGCCCGAGCCGCAGGCCAATCATCCTGGCCCGGGAGGCGAAGGAGGCCAGAGACCATCGGCCACAGAGGGGGATCCCTCGCATCCGGGGCCGTGCAGGTGCGAGAGCCACCACCAGCAGGACCACCACCTCCAGGGGGCGTGGGGGTCGGAGGGAGCGGAGCGGCGGTGCTGCTGCCACACCGCCGGAGCCGACGCTTCTTCCCCAGGGCCAGGGCCGCCTGGCCGCCCCAGCCGCCGCCGTCACGCGGCCGAGGCCGCCCACGCGTCGTCGCTGGGGCTCGGGCCACCGCCGCCTCGCCTGGGCCCAGGCCAGGGCCGTCGCCAGGACCGCCGCCGTCGGGCGTGGGGCCGCCGACGGGGGGCGGGAGGGGCTCGTCGTCGGCGTCGACGTCGTCGCCGGAAGCGTCGGCGCCGTCGGGGCCGCCAGGACTCCATCGCCGCCGCCTCCCCGTGGTCAGGGTCGCCTCTGGGGCCGCCGCCGCCGGGGCTGCCGGGGCCGCCTGGGAGCCCCCCACGCCGCCACCACCTCCGCAGCACCGCCCAGCGCCTCCCCGGAGCAGTCGCTGAACGCCTGCGGCTGGATTCGACTGCGTTGCGTTAGGGGCCTTACTTACTTGTAAGTGGCCCTTACGGGTGGTGCACACTACCTATACGCGGCCTATCCGAGCCATAGGGGTGTGCTGCTCTAGAGGGCTTCGCCTCGCCTGGGGGGCGGGAGGGAGAGGTGGCACGAAGGGCCTCGAGGCCGAGGCGGCAGGCCACGGCCTGCAGCGCCGCCCAGCGCTCGACCGAGGGCCCTGTCCGGAGCGTGATGCAGCCGGACTTGGCCGTGGCTGGGCCGCCCACCGGTCCACGGAGGAGAGCGACAGAGGCCAGGCGGGGCAGTCGGTCGCCGCCCTCAGGGCCGGCAAGGAGGTCCCCAAGAGACCGGGTGCCGGGGCAACCGCTCTGCCCACCATTTGCGTTGGCACCACCACGTGCAGCTGGGCCGGGAAGCGCTCCAGAACGTCGGGCGCGCGAGTGTCACGTGCGGCGAGCGAGTGAACGGACCCAAAAGAAGCTCCCACGATGGCCCCAGGAGGGCCCCGAGATGGCTCCGAGAGGCCTTCCGCAGGCTCCCAGAGCGACGGGTCCGAGAAAGCCTTTATCCGTTATGATTGACGCCTGTCGTTGTCGCTGTCGAGGTCGTCGCGTGCCTCCTGCCCTCATCCTCCCACCTACTCCTCATCCTCTTCCTCTTCCCTCCTCATTCTCCTCCTCCCCTTCCCTCCCTATCCTCCCCTCCTCCCGTTCCAGCCCAGGGCTTACCAGAACTAAAGTGGGTACGCGTTCATTACTTTAGAAGGGAGGCCGTCATTCCTTCACACGCCGACATAGTCAGCGGATGTCTAGCCAATCGTATCGATTCTGGAGTGGGAGTACCGTGAAGCCAGGAGAATCTAGAAACGTGTTCGGTCAGGCATGAGCGTAGCCACATTCGGGCGATGTGTGGGCATCGCGGCCTTTTTGACACAGTGGGCATCGGGCTCATTCGTTCGGTCGTTCTGGCTCCCTGCGCGTTGACCAGGAACGCGGTCAAGGCGTGGGCCCTGGGGTCAGAGAAGTGCGTGGACCACTTCACGGAGCTGTGCTCGGGAGACTGCGCCTGGGGGGAGGACATGTTCATCGACCAGTGCCTGAGCCGGGTGCTGAAGCTCCAGCGCGACAGCGACTTCCGCCTCCTGGTGGAGGACCACTGCGACCCGCCCGAGGGCTGGACCTCCTGCGAGGACCGCTCGCACGCCGCCTACCACCCCTTCAAGAACGTGTCGGGGTACGGCGACTGCCTCCGGAATACGGCCCTTACGCGGGGGGGCAGAGCAGGCACACCTGGCTCTCGCCTTCCCGCATAAACCGCAGGGGAAGGGTGAGCCCCCCCTCTGCAGGAGGAGCAAGGCAAGAACCAGGAGGAGCAGTCAGGTCACGATTTGCCGCGCTCTTGTTGCTTCTTCTGGGCTGCACCTTGATGCCTCCTCCCTTCCAGAATCCGCCTCCAGGGGGACATACCCCACTTAGGCCTTTGGACCTCCGGAGCAGGGCTGGACCTCCACGGTGTGTTTTTGGCGCTTGCGTGGGCCGTTTTCGTTTAGACCTCGTCTTGAACTCAGAGCGTGAATTACCTACCCCGCTTTCGCTTCAAGGAAGAACCAAGTCGTACCACGCGCCTCCTCGTCAAGCGGCCTGACCAGTGCAGGCCGTGGTTTGGCATCGCTTGGCATCTCTTGGAAGCGAGGGTGGTCAAAAGCGAGGTAGGTTTGTTTTCCCCCTAGTAAAGGTGGACCCGAGACAGGAGCGAGGGAAACCGAGAGCACAACGAAAGCGAAGAGCGCCGCTCAGGCTCCGCCCTGCTCCCGAGACCTCCAGCTTGGCATCGCTCGGACGTGTGCATTTTTCCTTCGGCCAGGACCATCGAGGAGCATCCTTGATCATTTGGCGAAAAAGCCACGCACAACACCGAACAAAAGCACAGGGAATGGACGTCCGAGCGATGGCCAGTATGATGTTCCAACCTACTTTAGCCTTGACCGCCAGAAAGAATATCGAGCACCAGAGAGCACCCAAAACCTCGAGGGTTTTTCGCGTGTCGGGCCCTGGAAGACACTTGCCCGACGCTGCTTCGACACTGTTTCGATACTCTTTCGACACTTGCTGGGTGCTCGAAATTGTTTCTGGGATGTGATCCTTAAGTACGGTAGGAGCAGCATAACTCCAGGGACCTCCTCCGCGAGGCGCTCTGGGCCCCCCCCCCCGGACGGGGACACTGGTACAGACGGTGGGTCTGCTTCCCCACCGCCATCACCACAGGCACGAGGGGAAGGGGGTCCTCCTCCTCCTCCTCCTCCTCCTCCTCCTGCTCCTCCTCTTCCTCCTGCTCCTCCTCCTCCTCCTCCTCCTGCTCCTCCTCCTCCTCCTCCTCCTCCTCCTCCTCCTCCGCCGGTGGTGGTGGCACACGGGCCCATCCACAGAGGCCCCGCCGACGGGGGCACGGACCAGCCAGGGCAGTGGCGCGCCCAGGGCTGCTGCAGCCGGGGGGGCTCGGCGCTCTCCCGGCCTCGCCCTCCGCGGGCGGGCGTCTCGAGGTTCTGGCCAGCAGTGTCCCGGTGTCCTGGCATCGCTCGGGCGTGTGGATTTTTCACCAGCCTCGAACTTATCCCGATCCCTAAGATTGACACGCCTAAAGGCGATGACAATCTTAGGGATGCGCCCACAAAACCTAAGGGAATCCCTGAGATTGGCATCGTGATGAGGCGATGCCCAGCATAGGGATAGGGATATGTTCCAGGCTGGTATTTTTTCCTCTAAGCGAGGACCATCGAGGAGCTTTTTGGGTCATCGTGCGACAAGAGCACGCACAACATCGAAACATGCACGGGTAACGCACGTTCGAGCGATGGCAAGGTCGGGAGGGGGGCCCGAGGGGGGCCCCGATCGATGGTTCTCCGGACGTGTCTTAGCCCAAGCGTGCGTTCCTCCGTTCGGCTCCGCCGAGCGCGCAGTCTGCATCGGCCCTCGTTGTGCCGCCTGCGTCGTCTGGAAGGGCCTCGGCGCAGAAGCACACGTTGGCGCCGGCACGCGCTCTGAGGATCGGCGGCCGGAGAGCGGAGGGAGGGACAGGTGGTGTGCTCTTCTGCCCCCCCGCCCATCGCGACAAAGGAGCGCGTGGGCGCCACGAGACGAAGGTATGAGCGGTAACCACCGCCCGCCCTGCCGCCCAGCGGCCATCTGCTCCCCTCTGCCAGCGCCTCTGCGCCATCGCCTGGCTGCCAGGCCGGGCCCTGCGTGCCTGCCCTGGCCGCCTCGTGGCATGCTTTCCTCCACCCCCCTTCCCTGGCGGACAAACCCAGACTCATCTTTTGCGTTTCGCAAGTTGCGTGGAGGGCCCCCCCCCCCCCCCCCGACGGGTACCAGCCTCGCCTCGTTTACCTACCGCGCCGTGTGTTGGAGCGCCCCCCGTCGAGCGGTAGTTGCCCGCGACGGAGATCGGTTTGGGTCTGTCGGCGGGAGGGGAGGGGGGCGCCCGCCAGAGCTTGGAGTTTTGTATGGGACTCGGGCTACGCGTACCCTTGCTCCCCTCCTCTCCCTCGCCCCGCAAGGGGAAGGACGGGCGTAGGGGGAAGGAGGGACAACCGCGAGATGCACACGTTTGTCCACCCAGTGCCTGCCGCCGCACCAGAATTACTCGAATTCGCGCATGCCGTAGTGGCGGATGTCCAGCGGGTCGCAAGTCTAAAATTTGATCCGACAGGCTCACGAGCTGTTCTTTCTCCCACTCCTTCTGCCATCCTTCCATCCTCCATCCTTCCACCCGCCACCGTCCGTCCGCACCCACCCTCCATCAGCCGTTCTCCACCCTCAATCCTAAATTCTCCACCGTCCTCAGTTCTCCACCCTCCCTAACCCACCCTCGACCATATCCGTCTTCTGTCCACTCATCATTATCACCCCCTCGCCCTCATCCATTGTTCACTCCCCCTCGTCCATCTCTCACCCTCCACACCCTCCCTCTCTCCACCATTCACTCTCCACCCTCTCGCAATCTCAACCTGCCATCCTCCATCACTGATTAGAGAGGCCTTACGGCTGGAGCCGAATACCCTGAACGACGACAACGACGACGACGACGACGACGACGACGACGACGACGGCGGCGGCGGTGAACACGACGACGACTACGACCACGACCACGACCACGACCACGACGACGACCACGACAACGTCGACGACGACGACGACGACGACGACGACGACGACACCGACGGCGGCGGCGGCGGCGAACACGACGACGACGACGACGACCACGACGATGACCACGACGACGGCGACGACAAAGACAACAACGACGACGACGACGACGACGACGACGACGAGCGCTCTCGGGGGCCTCTTGGGGATAGTGTTGAGGCCTCCTGGGAGGCTCTTGGGGGCCTCTTGGGAGCCTCGCGGGGGCCTCTTGGGGCTTCCTGGGGGTCTCTTGGGGGCCTCTTGGGGGGCTTCTTGAGGGCCTCTGAGGGCCTCTTGGGAGCCTCTCAGGCCGAGGGCTCGAAATGTCTGTCCACTCGGGTCCCCCGTCTGGGCGGGCTCCCTCTTGGAGCCATCTTGGGGGCCTCTTGTGGCTGTCTTGGAGGCCTCTTGGGCGGTCTTGGGGTCCTCGTGGGTCGTTTTGGGGCCCTCTTGGAGGCCTCTTGGGCAATCTTGGGGGCCTCTCGGGCTGTCTTGGAGCGTCCGTCGGGAAGCTGACAAGGCGAGAACGCCAAAATCTTTGACATGTTGCTCCTTGGGGCTCTCTTGGGAGTGCTCTTGGAGGCCTCTTGGGGCGTTTTGGAAGCCTTTTGAGCCGTCTGGGGGCTACTTTAGCGCCTTGGACCGATAGTGCGGCGATTCGGGGCCTTCGAGGACCGTCTTCGGGGCCTCTTTGGGGCACTCTTGCCGCGTCTTGGGGCTTCTCTAGGCCCCGGAACCGCCCAGGAGGGATGCGTATCTGGGTAGCGGCCCGCCCCTCTGCGACCCCCCCCCGCCCCCCCCCCCTGGGAAGGGATCAAAGGGAAGGGTCGTTCTTCTCGACTCAGCTACGACGTTGCTCAATGTCGGTTTGGCTGGCGCGCCTAAAGAGGAGGGCCCAGGGAAAGGAGACGGGGGACGACGGAGAAGACGATTGATGGATACGAGGAGGAGACGACGCAGATGGAGACGACGGAGACGGAGACGACGACGGAGACGAAGACGGAGACGACGACGGAGACGACACGACGCCGACGACGACGATGACGACGACGACGACGACGACGACAACCAACGGAATAGCGTCTTCTACACGCCGACAGGGTCGGCGCATTCTCCACAGTTCTGCATACACCTATACATATGTGCATCCTTCAGCCTGTATGCTCTATCATCCAACCTCCCCGATATCGGACGTTTTGCAGAGTTAGCTTGGCCAGGATCCCAACTCCATGCAGCTGCGTGTAGCGCAGGGCGTGACACTCTCCGCATATACTACGCGCACTAGAAAGTTCAGGTACCAGTGGACCGCGATCCTTGGGAATGGTGTGGTGAAATAGGCGGGGGAGGGGGCATGCGCGCGCGCCCATTGGGTGCGCAGGATGCGAAGCAAGTGCCGGAATGGGCCCGGATCGGCACACGCGTGTCTCCATTGGGGCCGTAGGTGGAGCTCCGTATGGGGGTCACGACGCGCGCGAGGGGCGTGCCGAGGTGGTCCTGGGGCGGCATGCGCGCGCCCACTCAGGCTAGGGAGAGTTCAGTTCTTCATTGCTTCTGCGCGCTGTGTTGTGTAGATGTGGTGCGTCTCCACCGCGCGGCAGCGATGGCTGCCATCGAGCAGGCCGTCTCCAGGGGCGAGATCGCAGGGAGCCTCGGCCACGCGCCGAGGGAGTGTGGGGGGGAGGGGGGGGGAAGGCTTCGTAGAAGCACCCCTGCTTCTCGGGCGCCCCCCGCCTTTTCAGCTCGGTCGGAAGCGAGGGGGTGAGACCGCAGTCAGACTCGGCCACGCACAGAGGGGGGCAGATGGACGGCTTCTTGGGAGTCATATGCAGCCTGGGGCATCCCATCAACAACCACCTAAGCCGTTTCGGTAACACACTTCCGCATTCATCCCAACTCGCCTCAGTTGTCCAGAGCAGTCCATGTACCACGACATCTCATCCGATGCCTCTGTAAGCTTCAACGCCCGCGTCGTTCCGCCTGCTTCGTTGCAACCACAACCACCTGAGCCATGGCAACGGCGCCCTCAAGCCACTGCGTCCACAGATTCCCCCCCAAAGACCTCTCAAACATTGCCCTAAGGAAGGTTTTAGAAAAGTGTTTAGGAGGAACCCTATAAGACCTGCTAAAAGCCTCCCTGAGTAAGGTGTCAAGTAGGTCTTTCAGAGGAGAACTGCAAAAACCTTTCTGAGGAAGGTTTTAGGACAGTTTAAACAAACATCTTACTAGAACCTTACACCTTCCGGAGAAACGTTCTTGGAAGGCTTGTAGGAGGAATGTTCTAAAACACCTTCCAAAAACCTTTCTGAGGAAGGTTTAGAATGGTTTGTAGGAGGAATCTGCCAACAACCTTCCCGAAACACTCCTGGGGAAGGTCCTCCAAAAACCTTCCAACTACTTTCCGGAGGAAGGTTTTAGGAGGACTCCGCCAAAAACCTTTGCAAAACCTTCCTGATGCAGGTTTGAAAAAGATTTTGCGAGGAATCACCCCAAAGCCTTCAAAACCATCCTGGGGAAGGTTTTCAGAAGGCTTTCAGGAGGAATCATTTAGACATCTTCCAAACCATTTCCGGAAGGTTTCCAAGGCAAACCTTTAAAATAAATCATCACATTTCTGGAGGAAGGTATTAGGAAAGCTTTTAAGAGAAATCCAACAACCTTCCCGAATAAGGTTTTAGGAAGGTTTGTAGGAGGAACCGTCCAAAAACTTTCCAACAAACCTTCAAGATGAAGGTTTTAGGAAGGCTCTTTGCAATGAACCCTCCAGAAACCTGCCTGCGGAAGGTTTAAGGAAGGTTTCCAGGAGGAATCTTTCAAACACCTTCCAAAAACCTTCCTGAGGAATGTTTAAAGACGGTATTTTTTTCAGAGGAATCCTCCATAGACCTTTCACACAAAAAATATGGAGGAATGTTCCACGAAGGATTTTAGGAGGAGTCCTCCAAAAACCGACATTCCTCAAAAACCGATCGAGGCCGCAGCCGACACTCGCTGGCGCGATGTGGGCTGGCATGCCCGTCCGGCTGGGCTGCGCGTGGGCCCGCGGCGTGGATGGTGGTTCCGAGGGGCCACGCGCCCCCCGCTGGCCCGCCCTCCGCTGGCCCCCCAGGCCGAGCGACGTCCAGTTGGGCCGCCTGTGGGGGGGCCGTACCCCAGGGCCTCGCCGAGCCGCCTCGGGGCCACTTGCTGCTCGAGGTTCAGGCGGTGCTGCCAGACGGGGCCCGCTTCTCGGGGAGGGTCCCAGTGGTGTGCGGGGTTCTCCGAGGCTCTGGCTCCTCTGGGCGCTGTCTTAGGGGCGCTCGGAGGGGTGCTCCGACCTCCCCGTGGGCCACGGAGAGCCCTGGGCTCCTCTGGGCGGCTTCTGTTGAACCATGGACCATCTTGGGGGGCACCTCGTCTTGGCATCGCTCGGACGTGTGCATTTTTCCTTCGGCGAGGACCATCGAGTAGCATCCTTGATCATTTAACGAAAAAAACTACGCACGAAACCGAAAAAAAACACAGGGAATGGACGTCCGAGCGATGGCGAGTCGTGGCCTCCAGGAAGCCACCTCGGGCAGCCCATGGGGGAGACCCTCCGTCCTCGCCCTAGAAGGGCCGCGCGCCCTCCTGCGGGCCGAGCCACCCTGGCCGAGAGCCGCCCTGGCTTCGCCCGCGGGGGCCACCGCTGGACGCCCGAAATGGGTACTGAAAGAATGGGTACAATGCCGAACAGCGGATCTTGTTCATTTTGAGCAGGACTCGCTGTCCACGCCGCCGCGGCCTGTGTCCGTTCGAGACAGACGGCCGCCTGCCCAACAGCGGCCGCTGTGGGTTTGGAACAACATTTGTTGTTGGGCATTGTACCCATTCTTTCCGTACCCATTTCGGGCGTCCAAAAGGAGCGCCTCGTGTCTTCCGGGGGCCACCTGCGCTGCCTTGGACCCGCGAGGCAGCCTTTTCGTTGAGATTCTGCTCTGGTGTTTGCCGTCCTCGTCGGCCTCGGCCCCCGCGGGGAGGCTGCTTTTGGGCCCCCTGGAGTCGTCAGAAGCGGGCCCGAGATGGAAAACTGTCCCCGGGGAAGTCCCCCGGACGGCTTTTTCGACGAGACAGCAGGTCACCTCCAGGGGCGCGAAGAGAGCCTCGCTTCGCGCGTCGCGGCCTGGGCCAGAGCGGGTGAGATTTCCCGAGGGGGGCGGGCGCGAAGGTGCGAGAGCGCGAAGATGACCGCGCGTCGCGAGGCGCGGGGCGCGAAGTTGGGCGACCGGGACACGACCTGCAAGAGCTGCATGATTTGCTGGCGACGACCTGCGAGTCCGATTGGACTTCCCTGCACCATGGGTGCAGTCTTTCAACCCGGGCCCGTCTTGGACGGTCCCGAGGCCTGGGGCGGCTTCCGGAGGCAGAGAACCACGAGAGATGGAAGCCGACGCGGGCAACAAAGAGATCGGCGGAAAGCGCTGCATCACTTCTCCAGGGGAGCGGAGGGCACCCCGGGGGACCTTTCGATCCTCGAGGGCTCCTCCTCGCTCTCGGCCTCTGGGGGGGGGGGGGGTTCCAGTCCCCGGCCCCATTGGAGCCCTTGGGGGCCAGCTCGGGGCCGCCGGAGGCCGGCATGGCCGAAGGCCACTCGGTGGCCACGTCGTGCCAGGCGCTTCTGCTCGAGCGTTTTTGCCTCCTGCGACAGCTTCTCCCTGCCTGTGCGAGGGGCAGGCCCGCGTGAGGCCTCGTTCTCCCGATGATTGGGCCTGTGGCATGTCTCCTGCTCGGGTCCGGCGTCGCCAACGCTGGAAGCCCCTTCGCTCCTTATTCCCACGAGTACTCCATCGAGGCCCCGCTTACCCGCGTGCTTGAGCGCGTACATGTGCTCAACAGCACTTTCGGCGTGGTTGGCCTCGCTTGAGCCGCGCCAACCATCGCGAACCGAGTGCAACAGTAATCACAGCCAAGAATGGCCGCGCAAAGAATACAAACAAACAAACAAAACACAGACAAAAAACAAAAAATACAAACAATAACAAAAATAACAATCAAAACAACAAAGCCAAAAACCACCCACCCACCCCCAAACAAAAGAAAAACACACCGCCTCTAGGCCAAGACTCGTCGACCCACACAAATCACCGACCCGCCGACGAAAACCAGTGGGCGCTGTGCATGTGCGTAGTTATGCTAATGATATTCTCCGCCCTCTCCATGTCATCCTCCTCTTCATCCATCTTCTCCTCTCCCTCCTCCTCCTCCTTCTCCTTCGGGTCCTGGGGCCAGTTTGGGCTTAAGCCTGACCTGCTGGGACCTCTTGAGCCTCGTTCCTGAATTGCGAGGAAGTCTCAGGCGGGAGCCCTGGTTTGTTCGTTTCTCACCTGCCCTCCTATATTTTTCTTTGCGTTCGCCCTTCGCCCCTGTCTTGTAGCCGTTCGGGCTTCCATGTCCATTTTGGACGAGGTGACCGTCCAGGGGCGCGCCGAGTTATGGGCGCCGCCGCCGCCCCTGGAGCTGCCGCAGCGGCCAGAGCGGCGCCGGCGTCTCGGGCGCGGCTGGTCGCACGCGCAGGTGCTGGAGTTGGCCCGCCGCGACCGCTGGCAGCAGGCGCCCGCCTCGGCCAGTCTCGCGGCGGCGTTCAACAGGCGCCAGCACAGGAGCGGCGACAAGGTTGCCGTCGCGCCAGTGACGCGGGCGGACGGCGCTGCGTGCTGGCAGGGGAGAGCCTGGTGCGCGCGCGGCTGCCAGTCGGCTTGCTACGCGCAGCTCGGCGGCAGGGTGCGCCGGGAGGACGCGGGCACAGGCGAGGCCGCCCTTGGCGTCGCGGCGAAGCGCGAGGTCGCCTTGGCCAGCGCCGCCGCCGTCGTCCACCAGGACGCCGTGAGCGTCGAGCTCGCGCGCTTGCTGAACGACGAGCCGCCAGGCGTGTCCAGCTTGTTCGTCGGCCGCGGGTTCGACGGCACGCCGATGCGCTTCCAGTTTGGGGCGCTCAAGTCGGCGCTGCAGCCATGGGCCCGCTATCTAGGCTGGCTGCGCCATCCGCTGAACCCCTACAATCGTCGTCGCTGTTTGCCGCTAAGGGGCCAGCCATCCTGGAGCCATCCTGGGCCATATTTGGATGTCACTGGGACCCCCCCGAAGTCGAGATAACGGTAGGTGTCACCCTCACGTTACCCCCCCCCCCACCGGTGATTTCACAAGCAGTCCCCATGCCCAGCCGCTGGCGGCTTCCACTTGGGAGTGGCGGACTTCCGCTGGGATGCAGCTTCGGAGTCGTGGCAGAGCTTCACCTTTGATGAGCTCAAGGCCCGCGGCTGCAACGTTGCTGTCGGCGCGGCGTCGGGCGTGCTGGAGCTCTTCGCCCAGGTGTCCGACGTGTTCGTCAGCGGCGCGGACGGCACCCAGCGCGGGGCGGAGCTGCCTCTGCGGCCGACCATCCTGGAGGCGGCCAACGCGTCCGCCATCACCACCGCGCTGGACGAGGCGTTGCCTGCGGTGAGCAATGACCAGGTGCGCCGAAGAGGAGGAGGGGGAGGGAGGAGGAGGAGGGGGAGGAGGAGGAGAGGAGCAGGGGGATGATGAGGAGGAGGAGGAGGAGGAGGAGGAGGAGGAGGAGGGAGGAGGAGGAGGAGGAGGAGGAGGAGGAGGAGGGAGGAGGAGGAGGGAGGGGGAGGAGGAGGAGGAGGAGGAGGAGCAACATCAGCAGGAGGAGGATGACCAGAAGGAAGAGGAGCAAAAGCAGGAGGAAGATGACCAGGGGGAGGAGGAGGAGGAAGAGGAGGAGGAGGAGGAGGAGGAGGAGGAGGAGGACCAGGAGGAGGAGCAGCGGCGGTAGGGGGGGACAAGATGAGAAGCAGGAGGGGGGGCAGGAACCAGGGGAGGCCCTCCCCGTTTCGCCAGGTGCGCGAGTTGGCCAATAAGTTCATCCTTGTCTTCTTGTGCGAGAACCCTGACAACTGCGCCTCCAACGTCAGGCATCGGCTGTTCGTGTGCACGTTCTTCAAGGCCGTGAAGAATGTGATCATACCGCCGTTGCCGGGCTGCGTGGTCCACACGCTGCATCGGATCCTGGTGGCCATCACCGCTGAGCACCAGGTGATCGGCGACGTCCACGCCCTCGCCTTCGTGCTCAGCGGCAGCACGCGTCGGTCGCAGGTGCTCGCGGGCCTGATGGCGATCCTCGAGGACGAGCTGCACTACGAGGACACCGGGAGGGGGGCGGCAGGCGGCGGGGGGGGCTAGGGAGGAAGGAGAGAGGATGAGGAAGGAGGACGAAAAGAGGGAGGATGGGGGGTGCCGAGGAGGAGGAGGAGGACCAGGAGGAGGAGGAGGACCAGGAGGAGGAGGAGGAGGAGGAGGACCAGGAGGAGGAGGAGGAGGACCAGGAGGAGGAGTAGGAGGGCCAGGAGGAGGAGGAAGGAGGAGGGAGGAGGGGGAGGAGGAGGAGGAGGACGACGAGGAGCCCGCCCTCCCTTCCTCCTCCTCCTCCTCCTCCTCCTCCGCCTCCTCCCCCCTCCTCCTCCTCCTCCTCCTCCTCCTCCTCCTCCTCCTCGCCTTTCTTGATCCTCCCTCCTCCTTCTCCTCCTCCTCCGCATCCTCTTCGCCATGGGCCATGCTGCCCCCCCGGCCCTTCTCTGCCGCGCCCCCCTGCTGTTTCCGCCAGGAAGTGGAGGAACCGTCGCCGGAGTGGACCGACCACCTCGAGCAGGTGCTGCGCCACACGATTGGCCGACCTTTCGAAGTCCGAGGCAGAGTGCAGGCGGACGGGTCGCGGCTCTTCCTCACGAGCGACGAGATCGGCGCGCTCGAGTCCATCTCCAGGGCGAAGCAGTTCCTCAATTGGGACACGCGCCGCCGGCGGCTGGTTCACTTTGAGCGGGGCTGCGGGCGCTGTGGATCGAGGGAGGCGGCCATCGCGAACGTGCACGCGGCGATCGTCTCGTCTGGCATATTCCCAGGATCTGCTTGCACGGTCCCTGCTAAGTCTAGGTTCGGCAGCGCCGTCAAGGCCATGACGGACCAGGCGCCAGGTTTGATGATCTCGGACTTGATGTTGCGCAGCTTCGAGCGGGCCTTCCCGAAGTACGACAGCTGCCTCCAGAATGACGCGGAGAACGCCGACGAGGACGCCAGAGATCGTAAGTATATCGACTGGCCTTCGGCCTAATTATCCCGCCGCCGTGCCTCAGCGGTGGGTCAGAGACATCATGGATGTTGGCCTGGACCTCGCGGTTGGCCTCTTCGGGGCCTCTGGGGTGCAGTCTTGAGGCCTCTTGAGCTATGTCGGGCATATTGGGGGCACTTTGACGCCTTTTGGGGCCCCTTGGGTGTCTTTCGGGGGCCCCCTAGGGCCTCCTGGGGGCCTCTTGGGGCCTTCTTTGAGCGGGGTGGAGGGGGGCTCGATTGCGGCCGCCCTCTCGGGGGCCACGATCCCCTTGGGCCCAGTGAGAAGCAGCAGGAAACATCAGGACGCCCCGAGAGATCTGATAATGCGGGGCCCATGCCATTTAAAACTCCTGAGGGGTGAGGGCTGAGGCTCAGAGGCTCCTGCCCACTCCGTGTCGAATGGCACGGTGGCGGATCAAAGGTAAGGTCTTCAGGTCTAAGAAGGCCCTCGGCGATTGGTGTCGAACTGCACGCACAGTGGCCGCGGTGTTCTCGCTGAAGCCAGTGGAGTGGTTGTTCGCGCGCACCCAGCACCTCGACGGCCGCTCAGGCTGCCTGCTCGATTTCATCGGTGACGACAGCCCTTTCCACGTCGCTCAGGCTCAGATCGTGTCCCTTGTTCTAGGCCAGTCCCCGGAGATGGAGTGCGTCGTGCGTCATTATGAGGATCACGCCGAAGTCTTGGCCTTCATCCAGCTCGAGTGCATCCACGTTGCCCTTGCTGCTAGCGCCTTGGTCTCATGGCGGTTTCAATCGGTATTCAACGCATGGCCCTTTCGTCTTTTGTTGTGGGTGCAGGACGAGAAGAACGAATACGTGGTGCACGAGTTTTTTAGGGTCCCCAGGTGCTGCTTGGACGACGACGCATCGATCAAACTCCGCGACCTGTACCCTGACGCCGCCGCCTTCCTCCGGGCCCAAGGCGTTCGCGCAGCGCTGACATTGTGGGCGACAAAGTGCAGGATCACAAACATGCACATCGAGCGCTTGTTGGCCCAGCTGAAGCGGAACGCCGTGGACGCCCCCCCGTATAATTTGGAGAGATTTCTTGCTGAGGGCTATTTGGTGCAGTTTATGTCGCAGCACTTGGCGAACGGCGGCAGGGACCCACGGGCGTGGACTCGGTCGGACCTGAGGGACGACGGCGTCGAGGTCGTCGCTGACCAGCACAAGGCCAGGCGAGAACGTCACAAAGCGATGGGCGGCATCCGAGCTTTCCAGGTGTACGCGAATTCGTTCACTCCGCCGACGGGCCTGACGCACTCCCAGCTCATGGCGTGGAGGCGGGGCAAGAAGCGAGAGTTCGACGACCTCAGCGCTGGGAACAAGGTGAAGTACATCCAGCAGGCGATGCAGGCGAACGCAGAGCGGACGGCCCGACTTGCCCGACAGCGACGGCAGCAGCAGCACGACGACGACGGGTACGACGCCGACTTGGAGCGCTTGACCGCCCAGGAGATCCACGCCGCGAGGTCCAGGGCGCTCCTCGGCTTATCTACCAAATCGCACCCTCTGGATCCAGACAGGTGGGTGGAGTGCGTCCGCGCCAGAGCGGAGGAGCGCTTGGGCCGCGACGCCCGCGAGGAGAACCTGACCTTCAGCCGCTGGGGCCCGCGCTGCAGGGAGGAGTTCCAGAGGATGTCATGCGTCAGCGATAAAGGCGCCAGGGCAGGAGGAGGAGGAGGAGGGGGGGGGAGGGAAGGGGGGGGGGGAGGAGCAGGAGGGGCAGCAGCAGCGGGATAGGGGGTGGACATGGAGGAGGAGAAAAAGGAGGAGGAGGAGGAGGAGGGGGATGAGATGGAGGAGGAGGGGAGGAGGAGGAGGAGGAGGAGGAGGAGGAGGACGAGGAGGTCGGGGAAGGGGGAGGGCGAGGGGAGAGGTGGAGGAGGAGGAGGAGGAGGAGGAGGAGGAGGAGGAGGGGAGGAGGAAGATGAGGAGGAGGAAGAGGAGAAGGAGGAAGATGAGGAGGAGGAGGATGCGGAGGAGGAAGAGGAGGAGGACCTCCCCTGAAGGTGCTGTCCCAGCCGAGCAGACGTTCATCCGTCGGAAGTACTGCGCCCAGGCCCACGGTGGTCTTTGCAGGACCATCGACGCGTCGGTGTACAAGAGCGTGAGGAAGTGTGCTGACCTGTTTCTCAGATTCTTGAAAGACACGAAGCCTGAGCGCCAGCTGCTGCGCCTCCAGGTCACGTCGGATGACGGCATTGTTTGTGATTCCCGCTTGCTGTATTGTTGTCATGTGCGGTTTCGTGACCCAGGGATTGGCCTCTTCGTGGAGTACGGCAGCGCCGGTGACATGCCCGATTGCGTCGTTCCCCTTCGTAGTTGCGGGCGTTTCAGCGACGGCACGCACGTTCAGTTCTTGAAGTCTTTGAAGGGCGTCGGCCTCGCTGACGACCGCGCTGCGCTCCTTCGGATCTCCGTCCTGGGGCCGCCGACGCCGTTGCCGATAGCCCGCGCCAGGGGAGCCCAGACGAGTCTGGGTGTCATGATGGAGCCCATCGGCCTCATCAAGGAGCTCACGATCGACCTGCAGACCGGGACAAAGAGAGACGCCCCTGGCGAGGGCAAGGGAGATGATGAGTTCGGCGACCTCAGCGGAGTCGGCGACATGATCGTGAAGGGCTTCCTGGACATCAAGGACCCAGCCCCCAAGGCTGGGCCGCGCCCGAAAGGGGTCCGGACTGTGGAGCCCGCCTTCGACCACGACTTCGTTCTTCCGGGCGGCGGCGCTGCGGCTGGCCCAGCGGCTGGAGACGCAGCTGGCGACGGCGGCGCTGGCGGCGGCCGCGGCAGTTCGGCGACGTCGGAGGGCTACACGTCTGGCGAGCACCCCTGGGAGCGCACCACGAGCGACGAGTCCGACGCGGAGTTGGCCTTCAGGCTGATGGGCGGGGAGGAAGGCCGCCGCCGCAGGAAGGGGGGGAAACGCAAGGCAGCGCACGACGCCGAGGGCGACCCAGGAGACGGCCACGGGGACGGAGACGGAGGCGATGATCCTGGGGACCGCAAGCCAGTTGTGCACGTCGGCGGCTGGAAGACGATCGCCATCCCCGACTTCGGCGAGTTCCACTTCAACCCAGACTTGCACCAGCTGAACGCCCACTGCACGTGCGTCGGTCACTTCGGCAAGCGCGCCAACGGGGTGGCGTTCAGCTGCCGCATGAATCGACGTACTCGGCCGCTCGATGCGGATCGCCCTTTCAAGAAGGGCGAGGGGCGCCCCCTGGGCTACCTGGCCGCGTGGCTGCTCGCCGGGAGGCCCTTCGACGACAAGGGCCCGCACCAGGGCGCGAAGGCCGAGTTGGGCAAGGTTGGCGGGCACGCCCTGCGGCTCGCTGCTCGCCGTCAGCTCGAGCGCCTCCGCGCCGACCACCCCGCGCTGCAGGAGCTCTTCGACATGGAGCGCGAGCCCACAGCTGAGGAGCTCGGGTTCCTCCTCCTGCTCATTCCTCTTCCTGCTTTCTCCCTCCACCCGCTCTTCCATCTTCTTCCGCCTTCCTCCCCCCATCGTCGAGAAGTTGCGCCCCGTCGCCGCGCCAGTATTATACCCCCAGGTTGCCCGTCTGGCGTCGAGGCGACTGAGCCCCGCATGGGCCCCCCCCCCCTTCGGACCGAACAGAAGCGGGGGGGGGAAGGGGGGCGGGTGCAACATCTACTGCATGCAGCTGGTTTCGGCCCCGCCGCTGGGCCCATTATTCGACGCATGGGCGCCTTTTGGCGCCAAGCGGCGCTGGGCTAATCAGCTACGTGAGCTGATTCTCTACCTTGCCCTTTGCTATCTCCCTCTTTCGTCGCCCCCGATCTCTTGGCTTCCGATTGGCTTGTGCAGGGCATTCTTGGGGATGCGTTCGAGGTTGGCTGCCGCTCTTGGAGGCCGTACTTCTTCCACTTCAGTAGTTGCCTCACCGCCCGCTTCTCTCACGACCCCCCTTCGCCGAGGAGATCGAGCACGGCGGGGAGCCGCTGGTCGTGCCTTGAGCTGCTGGCGGACGCTGCAGCAGGGGCTGCGCCGTGCGCCCCACGTCTGACAAATCCCCCCCTCGTCCTCGGTGGCGATCTGGGCTTCGCAGTCGGTCTTCTTGGCAGGCATGGCCATTCCTTGAGTCGGGTTGGTGTTCATTCGACCTCGAGGAGGTCAGGGCGATCCGACTGCCTCAGGGAATGGCGATTCCTGCCATGAGCACCGACTGGGAGGGACCGATGCGAGGTGGAGGGGGCTGGGTACGAGGGGGGGGAGGAGGAGGTGGAGGAGGAGGTGGAGGAGGAGGTGGAGGAGGAGGTGGAGGAGGAGGTGGAGGAGGAGGTGGAGGAGGAGGTGGAGGAGGAAGATGAGGAAGAGGTGGATGATGAGGGTCAGGGGTCCAACGCAGGACTTCAGTAGGGGGCCCCAGGGCCCGCGACGCCGCAGCGCGCATTCCACGAGCGATGCTGCAACACACCCTCCACGCAAGACTCCGTTCCTTACCCGCGAGGCCCCGTGCGGCCGACAGAACCGACGTGCCTCCACGCCCGTCGCCCTTCACGTAGCATTCTCGGTCTCAAGGCCCAGCGGGCCTCAGTGGCCCCGGCGCCGTGCCCCCCGGCAGCCATGGGGAAGCGGGCAGCTCCCAAAACTGTTGATGCAGATGCGACTTCGAAGGGCGCGATCGCGAAGACCAGCGGGCGCGGCCGAGGCGGTCGCGCAGTGCCGAAGCCGTTGTCGAGTACACCAGCTTCGAAGGCTGCCATCCGAACCCAGCCCTCGGGGGGGGGGAATCGCCCCGACGCTCTGTCTTTGACCTGCCCCTGAGGTCTTGCACGGCTGACCCGAGGGCCTATATGTTTAAAAGACTCCTCGAAGCCTGTCCCAGGGAGGGGTCCTGGCCCGCGGAGGAGGGGTGGGGGGCACGTCCGCCTCGAGGTTGTTGCCAGTGCGGCTTTGAGGAAGCTGTCCCCGCAGCTGGAGGAGGCCGACGAGGCCGCGGAGGCCGCGCTGCCGGCGCACGCTGGGGCTGGGGCCGCCGCCGCCGCGGGGGCAGATTGCCAGGCGCGCGGCTCGCTGGCTGCCGTCTTCCGCGCGCAGGCGGCGACGGCCAGTGGGGGCGACGCTGCCAGGGGTGAGGGGGGCGCGGCCCGCGACGAGGAGACCGTGCCCGTGGACGACGATGCCGACACCATCCCTGGGGCTCCGCACGACGACTTGGCCGACACTCTCGGAGAGATGCTTGAGATGGACGGCATGGTGCCTTGCGATGACAGCCATTGTATCGCGCCGACTGCGGCGACTGCCGAGATGCCTGCCCGCCCCCAGACGCAGCCGCCCGCCGAGGCAGCCTCGCCGATGCCATTGCGACGGCTCCGACGGGGGAGCTCCGACGCCAGCGATGCGGTTGCAGCGCCTTCGGCCCCGCCCGCGCAGGCGGCTGCCCTGGGCAGCCCGCCGCGCCTGGACATCGCCCAGACAGCTGTCGACACCGCCGACGGCGGCAGCGTCGTCGCGGTCGACGGGGGCATCCAGAGCGGCGCTCATGCCCTGTCGGCGCTGGGTGGCGCGCATCATGCTGGCCTGGAGCTTGGCCCGGAGTTCAACGCAGGCGACTTCATTGCGGCGTTCTTGAATTTGCCGTCGGCGGTCGACTTACAGGAGCTCGGATCCCAAACCCACTGGGGCAATGCGCGTGGTGGTCTTTTCGTTGCCGATTGTATGTGTATCATCGGTTTACGTTTGCAGTGTTGTTTTCTTTGTTGGTTTATTTGTTAGGATGTATGCTATATTTTGTTATTTTGTTGTTTTATGTGTTTGGCATTTTTTTTTTTTAATATTTGCATCTTGGGCGCACCCAAGATGGCTCGGGCCGTCTTGGACCCAAGACGGCTTGCGCAAACAATAGAATTCCCTGATACATTCGCTACTTTTGAATTGTTTGTCGAGTCGATCTTGGGTCCAAGGTGACCCATGCCATCTTGGGTGCGTCCAAGATGCAAAACTTAAAAAAAATAAAAACAATAAATTCACAACTAAATCACAAACAATAGCCATGCAAAAAATGTAAAAAAAAAAAAAAAAAACAACAACAACACATCACACACACCGACATTACAAACAATGACCTTGCTGCAACACATATGTGACACATCAGTGTTTCTGAGAATCCGATGTACTTGCCAACTCCCCTGCCCGCCCTCCAGGATGCGCCCCGTGACGCCGCGGCCGATGGCGCGATGTGCGTCGCATCGCCCCAGCAGCCTCACCAGCCCCCGCAGCCTCACGACCCTCAGCAGCATGCGGATACACAGCCGGAGGCCGCTGATGACCAGGCAGAGCCGAGCGCCGGCGACGCCGAGTACCCGTGCGCCATCCGGACCGCCATCGAGCAGTGGCACGCCCAGCTGTCCCCCCGGTATTTGAATAAGCTCAGGCGCCAGGTGCAGTCGCTGGCCGCGCTCCCTCGCGTTCGAGTCGGCACTGGTTACTCTGGTTGTGATATGGCGTGGGCTGTGCTGGAGGCGTTGGCTGACTACTGGGCTGAGTTCTTCAACCTCCAGAGGATCAATTTCGTGTTGATGTTTTGCTGCGAGAAAGACGCGAAGAAAGCGCAGTGGCTTGTGGAGCAGCACCCGCAGTGTCAGTGCGTCTTCAGGGACATGTCAGAGCTGTGTCGCCCGAAGGCGTGTAACGTCATCAACGGCAAATGGATGTTCGTGCCAGCGGTTGACATTGCTATATTCGGCTTCGTGTGCACCGACCGCTCGCCCCTCAACAAGAACCGCGGGAAGTTCCAGAACTCTTTACAGGCCCAGGTCGGAGTTACATGGCAGACGTTCAAGTACGTGCTGGACTTCTTGCAGAGTGCCAAGCCACGGCTGGTTATCCTGGAGAACGTTCCGAGTCTGGCCCGCAGCGACGTTGCTGGGCAGCCGTCTGACAAAGATTTCGCCGTGGCATCCTTGAACGAGCTGGGCTACGCGGCCTCCGCCAAGATCTACGACAGCGCCACGCATGGCGCCCCCTGCACCCGCGAACGGCTATGGTTCAAAGCCGTGCTTCGCCGCCCCGATGATGCTGCAGGTCGTCTCGAGGAGTGCCTTGAGGAGTCTCACATGATGATTGGGGTGATGCGCATTGACCAGGTACCTTGGGACTGCTTCTTTGGCCCTGGCTTCAGTCGCCTGAACCAGTTCATTGAAGACACCGTCGATCCAGATCCCCCGACCTGCAGGCTGGCAGATCCCAAGTATCGTGACAATCACATCGACAGTTATGCTAAAGCGAAAGCGCGGTATCCACCGCTCCAGGCTTCGTACCCCGATGGCCTGTGGGCCGCGCTCCAGGGCCAGTCGGAGCAGATCCACGAGATCGCCTTCCTTGCCGACCACATCGAAGAGTGGCCGGAGAAGGATACGCCCCAGTTCTTGGACGTCAACTTGTCGCTGCAGTGGACGTCCGAGAAGATGTGGAACACCGTCTGCCCTGCGATCGCGGGGTCGTCCAAGTTCCTGATGCGCGTGGACAGCTCCTCGCACGGCAAGATGTGGTGCATGCTGCCCGGCCATGTCTTGATGGCGTTCATGGGCTGGCCCCGCTCTGCCGACCTTGTGAACGCCGAGGACTCGAAGTTGATGAGTAGTTTTGCTGGCAATGCGTTCTCAGGGTTCACAGTTGGCCCTGTGCTGGCAAGCCTGTTGGCTGTGGCAGGGGCGCCATGATGAGCCCTGGCGTCTCGCATCACGTCTGGCGTGAATTTGTTGGAGGTGGGGGCACGAGACACTCGCCTCGACCACGCGTCGCTGCTAGGGTTCGTGGTCAAGCATCGGCCCTCCTTACCAGATGCACGCGCACGCTTCGACGACATGCGCGCGCGCCACTGCCCAGTTGAAACCGCGCCGCTTCATAGGGGGACCATTCCGAGGATCTGCGGCATGCCGAGGAGGGAGAAGCGGGGTAGGAGGAGGAAGAAGAAGAGGGGGGCACCGATGATGAGCAGGAGCAGGGCGAGGAGGGGCGGAGGAGAAGGACGAGGGGGAGGCGGGGGAGGAGCTCGCGGACCCCTCTGGTTGCTTCCCGTCGGTGACCTCTGGGCCCCCCTGGGGCCCCCCCTGAAGTCGCCGCTGGCCGGTCGGGTTACTGTCACCACATGCGGTTGCTTTCCGCATAAGTGTGAGCACTGTTTGTGGAACCGCCCTCGGCGGCGCCGAGGGGCAGGCCTGCCCGCTCAGATCCTCGGTGAGGTTTTCGCTTTCACAACCCATGTAGCAAAACGCCCAAGTATTTCAAGGAACCTTTCCGCCCCCAAAAGGTTCTTCGTTCCCCCTTGGTAGGCTAGGGCACGTGGAGAGTGCTAACAGTGTTGGGGGTTTACGGTGGAGGCCCCCCCCATCGCCCCCGCCCGGCCCCCTTTTGCAATCGGCTCGGAGGTCCAAACTGGCACCAGGCACCCAGCTAACGATCGGGGGGGGGGGGGCGGTGCCCTTTTGCTGTCGGCTCGGAGGTCAAAACGGGCACCAGGCATCCGTCTGACGATGAGGGGGGAGGTCAAACAGGGCACCAGGCACCCGTCAGACGGGCCCCAAGGAGGCCCCAAGAGGGCCCAGAGAGGGCACCCAACGGGTGCTACAAAGGAGGGGGTGCGTTGTAGCACCCGTTGGGGGCCCTCCTGGGGCCCTCTTGGGACCCCTCGGAGCCCCCTCAGAACGCCCTGGGAAGCCCCAAGAGGGCCCCAAGAGGGCCCCCAAGAGGGCCCCAAGAGGGCCCTAAGAGGGCACCCAACGGGTGCTACAACGGGGGGGTGCGTTGTAGCACCCGTTGGGGGCCCTCTTGGGGCCCTCTTGGGACCCCTTCGGAGCCCCCTTGAGGCCCCTCAGACCGCCTCGGGAAGCCCCCAGAGGGCCCCGAGAGAGCTCCAAGAGGGCCGCAAGAGGGCCCCAAGAGGGCCCCCAACGGATGCTACAACGCAACCCCCATTTGTAGCATCCGTTGGGTGCCATCCTGGGGCCCTCTTGGAGCCTTCCTGGAACCCTCGTGGGGAGCTGGTACGGAGCTTCTAAGGAGCTTCTAAGGATCCTCTATGGGGGCCTCTAAAGGACTTCAAATGAACATATCAGGAGCATCTAACGAGCCTCTCAGGAGCTTCTATGGAAGCCCCTATGTGGCCTCGAAGTAGCCTGTAAGGAGCCTCTCAGCCTCTGAGGAGCCTCTTAAGAGCCCATAAATAAACCTAGAAGGCTCTCCTGAGGCCTGCCCCTGAGTTTGGGCGGGGGATGGTCGCCCCAACGCCTCGGAAGACCTTTGTTATGTGGCCTGCTCCTCAGGTTTCGCACAGTTGATTCGAACTGGACATCGCGGCTGTCAGAGCGCAAGGGGCCATGACCTGTCCACGATGCTTCCCCGCTGGGCCCTGGCCCCATCAGCCGCGCTCAACTCCTGTTGCCCCGCAAGCATTGGTTCAAGAGCATTGAGGTGCCTCTCGGGACTGCGTGGCACGGTTACTCCAAGCTCCCGGAGGTAGCTGGCATCATGTCCGACCGCGACGAGCAGAAGCCTGGTCTTCGGAAGCGTGCGAACATGCCTGTGGCCGAGCCGCTGCGCAAGAAGCATCGGGGCCGCTTCATGGACGCAGAGTTCTTGCTCGCCACGGTCGTGCCCGACAAGCGCAAGTGCCGTTGCTGCCCAGTGACCGACGACATGTCGGACAAGATCCACGCTAAGAGGTCGGTCAGATGGGGCTACCCGCCGAACGAGGATGGCAGCAACAGGGGCAACCTCTGCTACATATGCCTTCGTGTACACCAGGCGAGGTACCTCAACAAGGGGATCAAGATCGATGCCCTTGTGAAGATGATCAGCGGAGGGGGCGACGATCACGATAGATGGACAAGCTACCGCGCCGACGCCGAGGAGGCCTTCATCACAGCGGGCTCGTACGACATCCAGCCGAGGTGGGGCGAAAGCGACAGGCGCGTCTACACGAACAGCAAGAAGGCGGTCACCATCGATGGCCCCGTGGACACCTACATGCCGCTCTTGGACTACATCGCCGAGCACGGGGATCCCGACTGCAACAAGAAGGGCCATTCAAAGGTCCGCTTCAAGGGCGAGGAGTGCGTGCGCATTCCTGGAAAGAAGGTGTGGCAGGTCAAGAGGTCCGACGTCGACGAGGTTGTGTCTGAGAAAAATATCGACGATGGTAGCTTCGCAATCGGCGAGAACAGCCTGGAGACCACCTTCCAGGACTTAGGGCACAGCCTTTTTGCGGCATGCCCCGAGGCGACGGGCGAGCGCATGTCCCTCGACATCTTGCTGGGCATTGCCGCGCCTTCGTCATCGATCAGTTCTTCTGGCACCACGACGTCGAGCGCTGCGCCTGCAACTGGCGGTGGCGGTGGCAAGCTTGATGAGGGCGACGAGCTGATGGGGGCGGTCCGGCCCATGTTCGGCGGCGGGGTCGCCGAGGCAGTTGCGGCCCGGGCGGCGACAGCGGCGCCCGAGATCACCGCCACGAGCAACTCCGGGAAGCCAGGTCAGAAAGCCAGGAAGCAAAAGAAGGACTATGGCGCAGGCAACCCAGGCGAACTTCCCGCACCCGGCGCCGATAAGAAGAGGGGGCGAAAATCTAGAAACCTGTTCGAAGTCTTGACCGAGAGCATGGAGGAATTCAAGACGTGCAACGAGGGGGAGCAGTATTTCGAGCAGCGGGTGAACCACCGCCGCACGCTCGAGAGGAACATCAAGGATTTCAGCAAGGAAGCGCTGCAAGAGGGTGAGGACCCAACGGCCAGGGCAACGCTTCAGAAGCAGTGCCAGGCGGCGTTCAACTTTGCGAAGGCGTGGGTTAAGCACGGCTCCTTCAACCAAGCTGTAAGCCAGGTGTTCAAACAGAACGAGTCTTTCTTGAGTCTGGAGCCTGCCGCAGAGGAGCCGTACCCGCCATGGGTCCAGCGCCTCGCGATCGAATGGAAGGTCGCGCACGTGGACAAGGCGTCGGATATCTGGGCGTTGCTCTCGAAGAAAAGCCTGACGGCCGCTGGCTACGCTGAGGCGAGCTTCTTGGATGCCAGGTACGAGCTGCTCGGGACGGCGATCACCATCTTGGTGAAGGACACGGACGCGTACGACGCCCCCAAAGCCTTGAGAGCTTTGATATCCGAGTGCCCGCATGGCGTCCATGAGTCAACCAAGATTGAGATCACCCACCTTTCTGCGCTCGTGACTCCACAGGCTCATTCGACGAAGGAGTTGAAGGCGGCGCTGCAGTTCGTCGACGGCGGGAAGGACATGCACTTCATTGACACCATGCTTGGCTGGACAGCTGGCACGGACATCGTGGAGGGCGCTCGCAAGGCCTGCCTGGACCGCGACGTTTGCGATGGGTTGAAAATCGAGGTCAGCTCTTTCTGCGAGAAGTACAGCACAGCCGACAAGATCAGCTACATGGGCTGCACGCCTGTTCTTGATGAGGCCGTCGTCCTCGCCGAGCGCATCCAGGCTGTGAAAGACGATGACGGTGCTCTCCGTGCGAGCGTTGGCGGGCAGGCGAAGGAGTTCGCGGCCCTGATCTTGCAGGATGCGTTTATGTCTCTGGAGTACGCACTCGGGGCCTCCGTGCTGAACAACACCTTCACCCCGGTGGACGAGAAGAGCTACAGGGAAGTGCCTGGCCCGAACTTGTACGACATGGCAGCAGCTTTCTTGGCGATGGAGAGCCTCCAAGATACATTCTTGAGGCAGGTGGAGGACGCTGATTGCTTGGGCGATTTCAACACGTTCGCGGACCTCGTTGAAACGCTGGTCTGGATCACGCTCCCCTCTGCGACGAACGAGACAACGCTGGATAAGCAGGTCTCGATCAGGAAGGACATTGCCTGCGACCTCAAGCTGCATCCCTCAATCAAGAAGATCGCGGCCAAGTACATGCAAGGGGACACGCTGCGCGAGTTTGAAGCGGCACTCAATGGCCTCCGCGACCCGTTGCAATGCAAAGTCACAGCCGACATCGACGCGTCCATCTTGGAGACGGTCAAGAAGGAGACCCGCGACCTCGCGCTCATGTTCGAGTCTCTCGATATCGCGAAGTTCTTGGGCGGTGCTCCGGAGGAACCTCTTTATCGAGCGGCCTTCGGCTGACCCCGCCGAATCGGCCTCTTGGCGGCAGTTGTGGGGCCTATAGGGGCCTCCTTGAGGCCTCTTGGGGGCCTCGTTGGGGCCTTGCGGGGCTTCTTATGGGCATCTGGGTGGCCTCTCGAGGGTTCTCGGGGGTCAGTTGGGGCGGGGTTGGAGGCCGTCGATCTCGGCCCCGCTCTGGGGGGCCATGATCCTCGCGAGGGGCGTTAAGCAATGGCCATCGCTAAAGTCATGTGCCACTGTGCGCTGGGCCCCAGGGAACATCGACAAGCCCCGAGAGATTTGAACCGAGGCTCAACAGGGGGCCCGGCAAGGGGCCTTAGAACCCGCCCTCTCCGTGCCAATGGGCACGGTTGCGGACTGCGCTTCCACGCTGCCATTCTGGACAGGCCTCACTGACTGTGATATCATGAGCCGCGTCGGGTCAGCAAACGCCGTTGCAGTCGCCACCAACGATGAGAGATTGCAGAATCAAGTTGCGTTTCTCGACAAGGGCATTCGGGCCACGATGGCGGTGGTCATCTTGGCGCGGTGAGAGCAGCAGGGCCGCGGCTCCATGGAGAAACTTAAGTTGGACAGCACCTCCCGTGGTATGGTCGTAGCCGCGCGAGCGGCGATAGACAGTCTCCAAGCTTTCGTGACCTTCGCGACCAAGAAGGTCAAGGTGCAGGACCTGACGGCGGCGCTCTTGACTCGCGCTGAAGTTGGCGAGGAGGTCTTTCACTTCGCCGAGTTCGATGGCCTGCAGGCGACGCAGTGGGTCGCTCGCTTGACGGCGTGGTCGAAGCACGTGATCGAGACGTGCGGCAAGCACTGGGGCGAGGCGATGAGAGGCCTCGCGGTGTCTATCAGAGGCAACTTGATCGAGTGGGAGTCCAAGGCAGACACGATCCTCGCGCCCAGCAACAACACTTTCGTGCGGTCCCTCCTCGAGAACAAAGGCTACCAGCAGCTCACGCCCTTGGCCATCGCCCTGACCTCGATGATAAAGGAAGCCAAGGACCTCAACCGCGGTGATGCAGACGCCCCAGTGATCAGCCCGGACACGATCAAGGCCGCTGCTGACGAGCGCAGGGCAGCCCTCGTCCTCGTGTCCCTGACCTTCACCCTCTACACCATCAAGGTGGAGTGGCCGAAGATCCGCGGATACAAGCAGCAGGAGACCGCCAGGCTTGCCCTGGAATCCGCCCACTCGAAGTCGGCGTTCGAGGACTCCTGGGACTGCTTGCCGGTGAGCATCAAGAACTACGTGCAGTCATTCGGCGCTATTCAGACCAGCAGTGGCCCCAAGTGATTGTTCGGGGTGACAGGCTGGTGCCGCTTTCGCGGCCTTTCGTGCCTGAGTTGCGTGCAACATTGTTGGGTTACGCTCTAATGCAGGGAATTCCAGGCACAATAATTCGACCCCGACCCCGTAGATAGGAAAACGGTTTAAAACGGTATATGTACCAGCGTGTGTGCACTACCACGCTACCCTCCTTTCGCGCAAACAAGTTTGAGGGAGACGATCGGACTCGATGGGGCGAAGGCCATCTGAGACAGGAGTGTCATGGTGGGGAAGGCCATTTGAGACACCGGTCGGCGGGCCTCGGGGGTGCACGTCGTCACCACGGCGAGACGCAGCTCGACGCATTGGTTTCGCACAGTGGGGTGGGGATGGGTTTTGCGAGTTTCGCGCTTCGCGGATATTGCCGTTATTCGCGGGTCGCGGTCCTCCTTGCACAGCGGTCGCCCACGAGGATTCAGGATGAGTCGCGAGAGAGTGAAGCTATGGCCTGCGTTCCTTCCTCCAGCTCCCCAGCTTCTTGCCTTCTCGATTCCCTCGTCGTCGAAGTTGCCCTTCCCCTCCTCCTCCGATCCCCAGCCGCTGCCGTCCTCGCCATCCGCGTCATGCCTGTCCCAGTGTGTGTTCCCCCCCTCCCCCTCCTCCTCCTCCTCCTCCTCCTCCTCCTCCTCCTCTTCCTCCTCCTCCTCCTCCTCTTCCTCCTTCTCCTCCTCCTCCTCCTCCTCCTCCTCTTCCTCCTTCTCCTCCTCCTCCTCCTCCTCCTCCTCCTCCTCTTCCTCCCTCCTCCTCTCCTCCTCCTCCTCCTCCTCCTCCTCCTCCTCCTCCTCCTCCTCCTCCCCCTCCCCCTCCTCCTCCTCCTCCTCCTCCTCCTCCTCCTCCTCCTCCTCCTCCTCCTCCTCCTCCCTTCAGCCATTTCCCAGCCGTTTGACTGTAATTCGGTTTGTTGGCAGTGCGCTTTGGATTGTCACGACCGCGTTGCGCTCCTCCTCTTCTGCTCCCTCATTCTTGCCAATGGTGGATCGAGGCTCAAGGCCATTTGGGCCTATGGCACGGCGCGACCCCGTAGGGTTGCCACACTGGCGATCTTTGTCGATCGTCGGTCGTCGGTAGCGGTGTTGCTATGGGGGGGGGGCCATTGAAGGCGGCCCAGGGTGATGTGCAAGCTGGGCGGAGGTTGGCTCCCAGGGCGGTCGGGCGGCAGTGGGGGGCCTGGACTTTGTTGCGAAGTCTCGGGTCTTGCCGCTGCCCCAATTGCGCATCGGTTTGCCCGCGACTTCGGCCATCATGGCTTACGTTTGGAACGATTCTGTTTTAGCGGGGGGCCGCTGAGGCCCACCAGGGTATTTTGCTTTCAAGCGCGTCGCGCGACTTGTCGTGCGCATGCTCGTGGGCAGCGCGGCCCGTTGCCAGCGGTTCCGCGGTTCAGCGTGGTCGCGGCTTGCGGTTTAGCGCGCCGGTGCGTGCGCCATGCGCGCGTCGACGTGTTGTTGCGTTGCGCAGGTGCGTTCGCGCGTTTGGATCGGCTTCCTGCGCGCGGCCATGGTTATGATGTTTTTTTTTGTTATGTTGGGAATTGTGGTGTTTTTGCTGTTGTTTTTTGTTTTGTTTTTTTTTGTTGTTTTGATTTTTTCTTTGTTTTTTGTAGGTTTGTTTTTTTTTTGTTTGTTTTCTTTGCGCGGCAATTGTTTGCAGCGCTACTGTTCGCGATGGTTGGCGCGGCTCAAGGCCTCGCCACCAACGGCGTGCCGCTGGTGGCGGACCACTACGAGCGCGACGCGAAGGGCGTTTTGTCCTTCCGCGAGCCCGTCCACGAGTACGACGACTGCGGCGGCCACGGCGACAGATTCGGCCACTACCACTACCACCTGGCCCCGATCTGCCTCCTGAAGTCTATGGGCTCGGCCGTGCCCGAGGTGCACACGTGGTGGCATGGCGAGGACTGGGCCACGTTTCTGAATTGGCCCCAGCATGGCGGTTCCGTCAGAGTCGGGACCGCGGTGGATGGCTCCCCGATCTACAACCCGTACCACCCGAAGCACGGCGGCATCTTGCGCTCGCCCCAGCGCGACGCCGCGAGCGAGCTGGACGAATGCCACGGCATGACCATGGAAAACGGTGAGTACGCTTATTTCCTCACTGCCACCGCACCGTTCCTGCCGCCCTGCCTCAGCAGCTGGCCAGGCGCGTTGAAGGGGTTCGAGGATGCCAAGGGCAAGAAGTGCGCGCCTGGCTTGCCGGGCTGTCCCGAGCACCCAATCTTCAAGCGCATGTCTAGGAATTTGAAGAAGGTGAAGGCTCGTCGCCTGTCTGTGCCCCCACACTTGCCCTCGTGCCCGGCACCTGGCGCCAGCAGCTGCGGTTGCGGCGGCAATAACAGCTGCGGTTGCGGCAGCTGCGGCGGCTGCGGCTGCGGCTGCGGCAGTGACACGGAGTTCATCGGCTACTTGGTGGATCTTCAATGTTGGGACATGCCGAATCACGTCGCCATAGACGGGGCCGAGATGGACGTCAGTCCTTGGGACCACAGCGTTATGTGCATGAAAGAAGCATCTTGCATTAACAGCGGCTTCGGCATGATTTTGCAGACCGATAACGGGACGGGGTACGAGCTGGCATTCAGGTTCGACCAAGCAGGTAACGCCATGGCCCAGAAGCTTCTCGAGAACATGTGCGACCAGACCACCAATGTCATGGTCAAGGCCTTCACCGACAGCATCATGACTCCAGGCTGTGGCGGCTGCGGGAGTGCTGCGGTGCAGACGGCCAGCGTCAAGTGCTTCAGCTGGGTGTTCAGCCCGGGCTGCGGCGGCGGCTGCGGCGGCTGCGGTGGCTGCGGAGGGTGCGGTGGCTGCGGTGGCTGCGGCTGCGGTGGCTGCGGCTGCGGTGGCTGCGGTTGCGGCGGCTGCGGTTGCGGCGGCTGTGGCGGCTGCGGCTGCGGCTGCGGCTGTGGCGGCAATGGCAGCTGCGGCTGCGGTGGCTGTGGCTGCGGCGGCTGCGGCTGCGGCTGTGGCGGCTGCGGCAGCTGCGGCTGTGGCGGCTGCGGTGGCGGCTGCGGCTCTTGCTCTCCTTTATTCGTGGAGACGCAGCGGTGTTGGACCATCACTTTGGACGAGTGCACCGCCCACATTGACAGCCTCGGCGGCTGCGGCGGCTGCGGCGGTGAAGATGCGAGCGGCGCCCGCGCAGCCTCGCACAACGCAGCACTTAGCTTCGCCGGCGCAGTGTCGGCCCTCGCCTTCGCGGCGCTCGCGCCTTCGGTCACGCCGACGCAGTCCTGAGACCGAGCGGCCGAGATAATTAACCACACAGGAGACTTGATGGGCGGGCGTCAACTCATTGCCCGCTCAGGCGGCTGCGAGTCGACCGACCGCTGGCTGGGCCGGAGGGTACATGGGAGCTGTTATGGCTTGATTGCCAGCGTTTGAATCTTGGACCGGCAGCCGCGACGATCCCGAGTGCTGCGCACACGGGGTTGCTCACAGATGAAATATGTTCTAGACTTACGCCACGTCCTCTGACCTCTCCCTTGTCGCGAGCAGGTGGTCTGGTCACAGACCCATGCTGCTCGTACATCATGGCATGGACAGGCTGAGGCAATCGATCGAAAAGAGGAGGAGCAGAAGGAGGAGGAGGAGGAGCAGGAGGAGGAGGAATAGGAGGATGAGAAGGAGGGTAAGGACGGGTAGGAGGAAGAGGAGGAAGGAGGAGGAGGAAGAGGAGGACCAGGAGGAGGACGAGGACGAGGACGATGAACAAGATACGGGGGCGACGACCGCGACGAGCTCCGGTGCTGCGGACACGGGATAGCTCGCAGTGTAAATATTTGCAGGGACCTTGCGCTACCTCTCTGTGCTTCCGTGCCAGGTCCTTGCAGGAGGGCCAAGGGTGGCCCGGAGCGATCAGGAGGGTTAGGAAAGGATTTGCATTTGCTCAATAGTTTGACATCATTATGGAGCGGATTTGCCCTCGCGTAATCGCGATAATCAGGAAGGGCGCAATCACATCTGATCCTTTCGCTAAGTGTTCTCTTTAGTTAGGAGACTGTCTTTGCAGATCCATGCTTCTCGTGACAGTTGCACTGAGCAGCTAGGGAGGATAACTTTTCCCCGCGCGCGATCGTGACCTGACACCTGGCGTTAAGGAAAATAGACGGCCATATCAAATCGAATAACACCAAGAGAGCTGGGAGGTATGCGATGCAGCATGGCACCACGTCGCGTGCACACTCGACGGCCGCGAGCGAAGATTCTGGACCGTGCCAGCCCTGTCTCGCACGTATCTCATATGTTACACTCGGCAGCACAACTTGCAGCGCAGAGCAGCCAGGTATCCCACAACGCGCTTCGATGAAGGATAGGAGGTGTGTGTGGGGGGGAATTACTCACCATCCTCATGCCGTCGCGCTTCGCGCATCTCCACCATTCCTGCGCCCGGATGTTGTCGTTTTCTTTCCCTCTCTCTTCTCGCTGTCTCTCAATGTATATCGTTTTGTCTCTCTCTCTCTCTCGTCCTTTCTCTTTTGCCCCTCCCTTGGCATCCTTTCTTAGTTTCGCTTTTGTACTCTCTCTCTCTCTTTCTCTCTTTCTCTCTCTCTCTTCCTTACTCTCGTTCCCTAGCACGTCGGGAACCAGCAGCACATCTGTGACAAGCACGACCGCATGCATTTGCATCAGAGACACCCGGCATCAATGGGCCCAGCATTACTGTACCATGCAGAGCAGCACCATCGCAACCCGTGCCAATACTCTGACCAACAAGATTCCCACGCTGTCCAACTCGAATGGGAGAAGCACCGCGAGTGACACTTCCCATCACGACTGGTAGTAGCAATACAACCTGCAACGACAGTGCCCGGGCAACTGCGTCATCGTTGAGGCCAGACGACGAGAACGAGCAGCAGCAGTGCAATCAACCAGAGTGGGAGCCGCAGCACGTACGTGACGAGCACCAGTGGGACAGGCGGCACCCCACGTATCAGCACCAGTGGCAACTTGCAGCATGATGGGGACCAGCACTGCGGGAGCCGGCAGCAAGATAGTCAGCAGCACCCGCGGCACCACACGCAACAGCAACGACTCTGCTAGCGTCACCACTGTCCCGCACGACAGGAACCAGCAGCAACACCGTCACCCGCACCGGCGAGGACAGCGACACGAGTGCCTCAGAAGCTGGGCGACGGCCGGCAAACCCGTGGCTGCTACAACGGAGCTCTGGGAAAGGTTTTTTTCGGGGGAAAACAAACCTACCTCGCTTTTGACCACCCTCGCTTCCAAGAGATACCAAACGATGCCAACTTGCGGCCTGTACTGGTCAGGCCGCTTGACGAGGAGGCGCGTGGTATGGCTTGGTTTTGCCTGGAAGCGAAAGCGGGGGAGGTAATTCACGCTCTGATTTTTCCCCTTCCGGGAAGCAGCTCGTTTACTATGTCATGTGCTGAGCTCGATTCTGGGAATCGCCCTCGCCCAGCTTCCAAGTGTCGCCTGGCACAACTCAGAGCGTGAGTTACCTACCCCGCTTTCGCTTCCAGGCAAAACCAAGTCATATCATACGCCTCCTCGTCAAGCGGCCTGACCAGTACATGCCGTAGTTTGGCATCGCTTGGTATCTCTTGGAAGCGAGGGTGGTCAAAAGCGAGGTAGGTTTGTTTGCCCCCTAACAACTGCAGCATCAGCAGTGCCACTCGCCACAGCACCACTGCGGGTAGCACCGCCACTCCCGAGGCAGCTTCTTGCGGCCCTGGACTGGCGCGCCGAGGGGTGCTCTGGCGCCTGCTTGGCCCGATGGTGCTAAGTCGGGCATGTCCCTCTCCAGGAGGAGCGTTCCAGAAAAAGTTAAGGCATAGTCTGGGGACGAGTTTAACATGGTTTGGCAGATTTGGTTTGCGCATGCTCGAGGCATTTTTTTGATTTGTCGCCCAAGATCCGCCTGCAGGGGGGGATGTGCCCGACCGAACGATGGTGCCGTCGGCAGAGGTGGGCCGGGCGGGCCTCCGATTCCCGACGGCTGTCTTCTCCGGACGGGGCTCGAGAGCTCCTCCCCCCGTGGAGGGGCGGGACGCTCGGGGACCACACATGTTGCCCCCCCCTGGAAAGCGAGCTTCCGCCGCGACCTTTTTCCACGAGGCGCGGGATCTCCGGCTCGGCGCGGCCCCCCCCCCTGGCCCAGCCGGGCCGCGCGAAAGGGTCGGAGGGGGAAGGGGGGGGGGTTACGGAAGCTGCTGCATACGCAGCTGGCTTCCGCCCCGCCGCCGGGGCCATGCCTCGCTACAGGGGCGCTTCCCGGCACCAGGAGGCGCCCAAAAAGACCAGCTATACGCGAGCTGATATTCTCCACGGCCGGCCCGAGGTATCGAGGTCGGCTCGGGGAGGGTGCCCTGCTGTTCTGCGTGTCTGCTGGATGTCCCTGCTCAGCCTGGGGGAGGGTGCCCTCGGATGTTCTGTGTGTTTTGGCCAGCGGAGGATCTCAGTGCTTCGGTCGCAAATCATGGGAGCCTTGTGTATCCTCGTAATTTTGTCTCTAGCGTCGATTATCGTCTGGGAGTCGATGAGATAGCGTCGACTAGCGTCGATTTCGCGTCGAGTCGACTAGCGCCGATTCGCTAGAGCCAACGAGATGGTATGGAAGGCTCCCGTGAGTTGCCACCGAACATGCTCTTGGAGGATCTGATTATGTCCCGGGTCCGACCATACTCAAGAGGGGGAAGAACACACAGACACAATGAATCGTCGACCCCCAGGAAAGTATGGGAAAATATGGGAAGTGGGGGGGAAGACGGCAATCCAGAAATGATCGGAAAATAGAAGGAATCCTGGGACTTGTGTCTATTTATTTGCTTGTCCCAGTGCCCCCTCATATACGGTGGGGGCGTTTGTTACGGAGCGCGCCCAGGATGCTGCAGGCCCTGGAGGCTTCCTTATCTGATGAGGGCGGCGGTGAGATCCATGGCCAAGCCTCGATTGGAGTCCCACCGGCCTCCAGACCCTGGATTCCTTACCTAAGGGTTCCTTCCCCCACCGTGCGTGAGCTGCTTCTCTGGCCTCCAGACCCTGGATTCCTTGTCCGAGGGTTCCTCATTCACTTCCCCCACCGTGCGCGAGCTGCCTCTCTGCCCTGCCCTCGATTGGAGGCCAAGCCTCGATTGGAGCCAAGCCTCGATTGGGCTCCTCCTTCCCTCCCCCCAGCCGTGCGCGAGCTGCTGCTCTGCCCTGCCCTCTCCTGCCCTGCCCCACGCCGTCCCGCCCTCTGCCCTGCCCTCTCCTGCCCTCTCCTGCCCTGCTCATCTGCCCTGCCCTCCCTGCCCTGCCCTCTCCTGCCCTGCCCTCTCCTCCTCTGCCCTGTCCTGCCCGTCGCCGCCCCCCCCCCCGCGGCCCAGGGCGTGAGAGCGCCGGCCTCGCCGCACCGGGCGGCCGCGCGCGGGGTGCGGGGCCTCGCCGCGCGGCGCGCGGCCGCCCGGTGCGCGCTCCGAGGAGGCCCCGGGGCGCAGGAGGCCAGTGGCCCCCAAGAGGTCGACGAGGCGCGAGATTCCGTCGGGCATGGCTTGCCTCCAGGGGGGATATATCTTCATCCAGTAGCTAAAGCGTCTGGGGGCGATTTTTGTTCGACAGTTGTTGGCTCTTTTGGAGCATGTTTGGGGTGTCCTTGGCTTTTCGCCCAGAATCGGCCTGTAGGGGGACGTCAGGCACGTCTTGCATCCATGGGGAATCTTCAAAGCAGTGACTAAGGCGACTACAATCGGTGCGGTTACGCTGGGGTGCGGTTTGCGAGTTGCTTTGTGACGGCCTTTCCAGGGCTTTTTGTGAGAGACAGTGTCGTAACTGTCGTCGTTTCGAGCGACACTGTCATCCTCGATGTGAGCTCCACTGTACTAGGAGGAGCGACAGTGTCATGTGATTCGATCGCATTGAGTGACAGTGTCATCCGTTTCCCGGGGGCGGGAGGGGAAGATAAGACGGGAGGCAAACCGCACACTTCGCAAGCCGCACCCATTATAGTCACCGATAAATAGTCAGGGGACGTTTTTTTTACAGCTGTTGACTCATTTTGGGCAGTTTTGGGATATCTCTTTGATTTTTCGCCCAAGATCGGCCCTTAGGGGGACGCGCCCGACTTGACCCTAGGTCGACGAGGCGTAGGATCGGGACGATCGAGATGGGTACGGAAAGAACGGGTTACAATGCTCAACAGCAGTTCCTGTTCTTTTTGAACAGGACCCGTTGTCCGCGCCGCCGCGGGCGTGATTCCCTGGAGGCAACATCCGCCTGCCCATCAGCGGCCGCTGTCGGTTTTGGATAACACTTGCTGTTCGGCATTGCATTCATTTGTTCCGTATCATCTTAAGACCATCTTCGGCCGTTTTGGTGGGCTCCTGGCCCGCCTGACGCCGTCGGAAGCCGCTTGGATGGCCTCTCTGGGCCGCCTTGGGGCCCTCTTGGGGTGCTCCAGGGCCGCCTTGGAGGCCACCTTGGGCGTCTTAAAGGCCTCCTGCGCCGTCTTGGGGGCCTCTTGGGGCCGTCCTGGGGGCCTCTTGGGCCGTCGTGGGGGTCCACATACCAGTGACCTTCCGCCAGAGGGACCTGTGATGCGGGCCCAAATGGGCCCCCCCGGTCGCCGAGCGCGTGGCGGCAGCAGCGGACCTTGCGCGGCCAGGTTTTGCCACCCTGCGCCCCCCGTGCAGCCGCGCACCAGAAGGTCACTCTTGCCTCAGGGTCGCTCTTGCGTGCAGCCGACCCCCAACACAGGACACTGCTGACCAGGACTTTGAACATCCCACCTGGAGAGAGCGAACGGTCAGAGGAGGAAGAGGTGCCGATACGTCTACCCTTCCCTCGCTCTCGCCTCCTTGGGCCTCCTGGGAGGCCCTCGTCGCCACCGCTCGATTCGCCTGGAAGTTCTGGTCAGACCGCACCCGGGAGACGTCTGGGGGCGTAGCCGCATTGGTGCTTGTTCGTGTTGCCAAATGGCGGAGGAGGCTCCGACTCACGGCTGCAGGTCTCTCGGGCGCACCAGCGTCTTAGTTTACAGCCGGACCGAGGCAGAAGATCGAGTGTCAGTTCCGGGAGGGTGCCCCGATGTTCTTCGTGCCTGATGGATGTTCTTGAGCACCCTGGGGATGGTACCCCCTGGATGTTCTGCGCGTTTTCGCCGGCGGAGGGTCCCACGTTCTTGAGGGACGCTCGTGTGAGTCCGACAGTGCCAGCGTCTCCGTTCACGCGTTTAGGGTTAAGTCGGGCCTATCCCTCTTCAGGGGGAATATTTTAAGAAATAGCAGAAAAATAATATGGGGACTATTTTTTGAGTATCTTTGGGCATCTTTTGATTTTTTGTTTGCGTCTTTTGTTATTTGTAATCCAAAATCCCCCCGTAGGGGGGCAGGCCAGACCCTAAGTTTAGGGGGCCCTGACAGGCACGGGAAGCTCAGAGCACGCCCGCCGCGGGAAAAGCGCGCCGCGCCCCCCCCCCTCCGCCACCCGTGCCCGCCTGGGGCAGCGTGCGCCGCGGACCCTCGACCCGAAATGTGGATCGCTTCTACTCAGGAGGGGGACAACAACACACAGACACAATGCATCGTCGATTCCCCAGAACATATGGGAAACTATAGGAAGTGGGGGGGGAAGACACAACGCCAGAACATATGGGAACACATGGGGAATCCTGTCGTTTGTGTCTGCTTATTTTGTGTGTGTCCCAGGCCCCCTCCAGTGGATCCTCGACCGAACTCTGGAACGTTCCTACCTTGTTGGGTATCGAAGACGCCTGCGGCGAATCACCGCCGCCACCCCGCCCCATTTGGAGGCGCCTCTGCGGCCGACAGCTGGGCCAGAGCTCGGCCAAGCTGTCGGGCCAGCTGTTCCCCGAGTCGGTTTGGAAAGACTTCGGGGAACGCATTGGGGAGCAAGAAGAGCAGGAGGGGGAGGATGAGGAACAAAGAGGAGGAGGAACAAAGAGGAGGAGGAGGAGAAAGAGGAGGCCTCTTGGGCGCCTCTTGGGGCACTCTTGGGGCCTCCTGGGAGCTTCCTGGGGGCCTCTTGGCCGTCTTGGAGGCCATCTTGGGTGTCTTGGAGGCCTCTTGGGCGGTCTTGGGGCCCTCTTGGGGAAGTCTTGGGGGCCTCTTGGGCCGTCATGGGGCCATTTTGGAGGCCTCTTGGGCGATCTTGAGTCGATCTTGGAGGCCTCCTGGGCCGTCTTGAGCCGTCGGAAAGCCGAAAAGGGGCAAACACGAAAGTCTTTCAAAAACCCATGGAAAATGCATGAAAATCAATGATTTTGCCCTATTTGGGCCTTCCTCGAGCACCTCTTGGAGGCCTCTTGGGCAGTATTGAGGCCTCTTGGGCAGTATTGGGCCATTTTGAGGTTATCTTACGCCATCTTGGGGACATCTTGGGCCGTCTTAGTGGCATCTTGGTGGCATCACAGCCGTCTTGCAGGCCATCTTGGCTGTCTTGGAAGCATCTTGGAGGCCATCTTGGGCCATCTTGGAGCCGCCTGGGGCAGGACAACCGTTTGCAACCGGCTCTGGAAGATCCTAGGCAATCTTTCCTTGACCCCGGCAGGACGGGCCAACGTCCCAGGGGGAGCTCTTTTGGAAAAGAACCAAAACCAAATCCGAGAGGGTTCAGCACGCCAGGCACCCCTGTAATGAGTCAACAGGGGGCGGCGGATCCAGCTGCCTGCGGCAAGTCCCGCCACAGTGTCAGCCCATCATTCTGGGTGGCGACTGTCAATCACCAAGGTGATTGCACTAGGTGGATTCGGTACGGGAGCCACATCCGATCTGTCCAGGGAGGATCGTTGCCTGGGGAAAGAGTTAGAAGTCCACGTGTGTTTAGCATCGGCCGTATTTCAATCAGTGGTTGGCAAATCTGAACCAAGGAAGCTATCACTTGATCATTCATCACATTGCACAGACATCGATTGACTATACGGGCTGGGATCTAGTAAATAAAGAGCATTCCGCATCCCATTGTCAGTCCTTCATTCTCGGTCCAGCATCCATCCATTCCGCCGTTTTCCCAGTCCATCCGTAGTCAATCCTCCGTTACTGCTGAATTCATGTTTCACGACCTTCTCAACGCAGTAGTGCAATCCGTTGGTCTTAGCCAGTTATAACTACACGCTGGCCGTGCCAATTCGCAGTTCGTTATTCTGGCATGTCCAGGCCATGCAAATCTGATGGTGAATCGATTACATGTCCGTCCCCATTCAGTATCAGTCCACACTCGGTCCATCCTCACTCCATGTCCACGCCCTTTTGTCCGTCCCCACTCCCGTCCCCACCCATCCCAGTACACCCGCACTCCATCATCAGTCTGTGCGCAGTCCATCCCCAGCCCATTGCCAATTCGTGAATTACCAGTCCGTTCCTGGGTATCTTTAGGCACGTTCTGTGTTCAGATTCCCTGAAAAGTGTTTGCGCTTAGGCGTTCTCATGTGCTTTCTCTGAGGAACTGGGCTCCGTTGCTGTGTCCGCCGCCTTGTGGTCGCCGTCGCCACCCCTTCGCCGCCTCGTCGCCGCCCGTGGTCTGGGTTCCGTTGTCGGGTCCGCCGCATTATGATCGCCTTCGCCGCCTCGTCGCCGCCCGTCGTCTGAGCCCGTTGTCGGTTCCGCTACCTTTTGGTCGCCGTCGCCGCCCCGTCGTTTCGCATTGCATTGCTTTGAATTGCTGTGCACGCGGAAATCCCCTGCGACAAACAGGGCGAAGTGCACACGCGCGCGCCGTTGCACGAGCATGCCGAAATCTTTCAAACACCGGAGGTTTCGTGAAGATTTCAAGCTCGAGTGTTCCAAAGCACACATACAACACACGGTTTTGCAACACGGATGTCCAAACAAGCTTGCGTTTGGGTTGTTGCGATTTCTTGTTGGTACCAAGCGAGCCCCTCGCGCGCGCATGTTGGAATCGCTCGGACGCCCTTGCGCGCGTGTTGCCGCAAGCATCCCTTGAAAACGATGGGATCAAGTGCGCGCACGCGCGTTGCCGAGCGCGCGCCCCGAAACACTTCAAACATGTCTGGGGTTCGCAAGGATGACAAACAGAAGCTGCTTGGCTTTGCAACGTCAGTTTTCAAACATGCCTGCGCTTGCGCTTCCCCACGTTCTTAACACAACCATGGGTTTGTTTTCAGGAATTCAATTAAGTTTGGCCAAGCGGGCCTCTCGCGCCGCATGTCGAACTCATTAGGTTGTCCTTGCGCGCGTGCTGGGGGTGGCACGACCCGTGCTAAACCAGACCATGCGGGCCACGCTTGCGCGTCGGCCTCCCGCGCATGTCGAACGTCCTCCGGAACCTTCATCCCCGACGCGAGGACGCCGTCATCGTCGTCGGCGCCAGCATCGGCGCCGTCGTTGGCCTTGCCATCGTCGTTGTCACCATCGTCACCAGCATCACTATCATCACTATCACGTCTACCGTTGTCGGCGTTGCCATGATACCGCGCCCGCCCAAACCGCCGACTCGCACTGAAACGCCCGTTGGGAAGTGCCCAGCGGTCAGCACCACCGCGGCCGCGTCGGTCGCGCCAAAGTAGCTGGCCGCTGCGCGCGCGAGCGTGCGCGGGCCAGCGCGGCCGCAACGATGCGCCAGCCAGCACCAAGCACTCATCGCAAACGCCGCCGCATGGGTTTTGCAAACCAAGTTGCGCACGTGTGAGTGGGTGGGATGATTGCGCGAGCATTGGAGTTGATAAGTCCAAGCCCGGCGGGGTGAACTGCACCGCAGGGGTTGCAAGAACTCGCTGTGTCGGGCCCCCGCTGGCCAACATGTTCCAGCTTCTTCCCCCCAACCGTGCGTACACTTGGGGGTGCTTACTTCGCGATGTCAAGGCAATCGGTTGGCAGCTTGGGTTTTCGCCACGCCGCGGCCTCTCGTGGTCGCCTCGCGGGCGCCCCGCGCCTGCGGGCTAGGCCGAGGTGGCGCCACGTTGCCGCCCTTTGCCGCCCCGTGGGCGCCCCGCGCGCGGAAACGGTGCTGAGGTGGTGCAGCGTCGCTGCCTGGTGGGCGTTCCGTGTGCCGCGGGGGGGGGGGGGCCGAGGGTGCGCCACGTTGCCGCCCGTGCTGTGTCGTGGGCGGCCGCTGCGCTGGGAGGGTCTGCCGAGGTCGTGCCACGCTGCTGCCTGTACCGCCGCGTGGTTAAAGCTGTGCGTCGCCCGCCTAGCTTTTAGCAGAAGAGGTTCGCTCTCGCCCCGCCGACCAAAAAACTGTACCGCCGCGTGGGCGCCCCGTTCTTTCAGCTTGCGCGACACAGCTTTCGCCACAGAGTTTACACCAGATGGTTCAGTTTGCCCCGCATAGATCATACAGCCCAGCCTGCATCACAGAACTTACACGCCATAGCGTCTACACGCAGTTCACACCATCTTTGCTACACTACATAGACCCCGCAACATGGCTTACGCCGCATAGCTGCCACCTCGCCAGCTCAAACGGCATAGATTTCACCACGTAGCGTACACCGCACAGATTTCACCGATACAGCGCAATAGCGCGCTTTTCGGAGCCCGCCGGTGGCAAACATTATCACTTGTTTTCGGGGTTCGGCTTTCTGTTAGTTCTCAGTCCATTATCGATCCATCCAGGGTTCATTACGATTCCATGGTCATTCTATTTGCGTTCCTTTCTTAATCCATTTTCAGGCAATGTTCATTCCAGTCTCAATCCGCTGTCATGCCATTCTCACTTCCTCTGCCATCCCATTACCATAGAAGTACCGCTCCGTTCTCTGTGTGCTGTTTTATCCATTCATGAATTTGCTTGATTCGGTTTTTAAGTGTCGCCATCGTTTGCCCCGCACTTCTATCGGGAAGACGAGAGGGAGGAGTGCATGGGGAGGAAGAGGGGGAGGAGCAGGATGACGAGGACGAGCAGGACGACGAGGACGAGTTGGATCACCAGGGCCCCTATAGGAAGGGCTAAGAGGGAGGACGCGGACGGAGGACGGAGGACGACGAGGAGTTTCCTCTGCCAGGTCCGCCCAGCGGGCGCAGCTCCGGCACGGTCTCGCCGTGGGCCGCCTGGCGAGGCGGAAGAGGAGGGTCGCCGAGGCGCGCGCGCGCGCCGCTGCGGGGGGGGGGGGCGGGTGACGCTGCTGGCCGCCGAAGGCCAAGAGGGGGGTGATGACCCATGGGGGGAGGGTGGGTATGTCATGGCTTGGGCCACGTTGCCTTCCTGGCCATCACGGGCTCCGCTTCTCTTCTGTCGGCACGTCCCTTGGCCCCCCCTCGGCAGGATCGGGCGTGTTGTAAAGGGAGGGCGGTCAATGGGGGGGTGAAGGAAGGTGCACCATCGCCCCTCCATGACGAAGCGCCCGACAAGAGGTCAAGGATTGCGGTCGAGGATCGTGGTTTTCGGATCCTCCTCCCTCCACTCCTCCTCCCCGTCCTCCTCCGCTGACTGACGTGTGGGAGACCGTGTATGCCCGTCGGGTGGGTGAGTGAAACCTGCTTCGGCGCGGGCAAATGTCAGGTCAGGGGTCTCGTCGTTGGGAGTGGCTCGTCCCCTCGTGCCTGACCAAAACGTTCCAAACGCGTCTCTCCCCCAACCCCTTCTCCCCTCCCCCCTGCCCCTCCTCTCTCCTTCCCCCGTGCCCTCCTCCTCCTCCTCCTCCTCCTCCTCCTCCTCCTCCTCCTCCTCCTCCTCCTCCTCGCTTGGGCCCTCCTCCTCATCCTCCTCCTCCTCCTCCTCCTCCTCGCTTGGGCCCTCCTCGGCCCCTCCCTCGTGCCCTCCTCCCCTCCTCCTCCTCCTCCTCCTCCTCTCCTCCTCCTCCTCCTCCTCCCTCCTCCTCCTCCTCCTCCTCCTCCTCCTCCTCCTCTTCCTCCAGAAGACATCGTCTTCCTCCTCCTCCTCCTCCTCCTCCTCCTCCTCCTCCTCCTCGCCTGGGCCCCTGAGCGCGACATGCGGGGCGCGCTCCCTGGCCGCCGAAGGCGCGAGGCAGGAGGGCCGAGGGCCGAGGGGCTTTCGCTGTGGTCGCCGTCGTCGACTCGGAGGCTTTCTGTTGTGCACTTCTTCGGCGGCGAGCCCCAAGGGGTGAAGGGGGAGCGCTGTGGTCGTCGCCGCCGTCGGTTCAAGAGCGTCTTCCCAACCACCCTGGGGTGCTGGGCCCTCGTTCTGGAGAGGCGGTGCCCCGCGTCGTGTTCTCCTCTCCTCTCCTCTCCTCTCCTCTCCTCTCCTCTCCTCTCCTCCTCCTCCTCCTCCTCCTCCTCCTCCCCCTCCTCCTCCTCCTCCTCCTCCTCCTCCTCCTCCTCCTCCTCCTCCTCCTCCTCCTCCTCCTCCGCCTGCAGCGTTTCCCGTCTCTCGTCACCCCCTCTATTTTGGCACACCCCTCGCACGCTTCGTGGCCCCATAGGGAGCTCCACCGAAGGCTCCAGCGGCATGGTTCGCATGCCGCCCCCCCTCCGCTTTGGCAAACCCTGCGCGTTTCGTGGCCCCATAGGGAGCTCCACCGAAGGCCCTTGTGGAATGATTCGCATGCCGCCTCCCTCCACTTGGGCACACCGCTCGCACGCTTTGCGACCCCATAGGGGGCTCCACCGAAGGCCCCAGTGACATTGTTCGCATGCCGCCCTCCCTCCACTTTGGCACATCCCTCACACGGCTCGTGGCACCGTAGGGAGTTCTACCGAAGGCTCCAGTGGCATGATTCGCTTGCCGCCCTCCCTCCACTTTGGCACACACCCCACATACGGTTCGTGGCCCCGCAGGGAGGAGCTCCACCGAAGGCCCCAGCTGCAGCGCCCGCCTGGCGGCCCCCTCCACGTTTTGCACGCCCCTCATACTTTTCGTGCCCATGGGGAGCTCCACCGAGGGCAGTTTCCCCAACGGCGGTATTCACAACCGGGTAGGGTTGTGCCCTTCGCCGTGGTAAGTTTATGCATCTCTTCGGCGGCGAGCCCAGGGGTAAAGGGGAAATCGGGAGAGAGAGGACGCACTGGTGTTCTCAACATTGCTAGAATTGGGCTCCCTGGGCTCCTCTGCCCATGACGTAGCCTCGCTGAGAAAGCGACTCGAGCCCTGTGTCATCAGTGATCTCGGAGTTCTTTCGCCAAAGGGCGCCAGGATGTGAATTCGGCGGCGAGCCCGATAGGAAGGCAGAGGCGGCGGGCGTGCTCAGAAGGTTCGGAAGGACTCGGGCCTTCTGGACAGCTTGCCATGCCTTCTCCGATGGCATGGACGGCATGGCTTGGAAGGCCAGAAGGGGTTCTGAGAGGTCCCACCGCCTCGTGAGAACGCCCGCCCCCTGGTCCCGCCGCCGATCAAAGGAGCTAGAAGACAGGATTACGATACGTTCCGCGTGTTCTGGGTGCTCTTGTTGGCCCGCGCGGTCAGGGTCGACTGGCCAGGCACGAAGGGCCGACGGCCGCTCGAAGCTCTGGAGAGGCCAGGAGCACATCCAGGGGCACTCGCATCACGGAGGCCCATGAGCGTACAGTCGAGCTTGATTAGTAAGTCGACCCTGCCAACTCAAGGGTACGCTCGTGTCCTGTGGTTGGCGGCCCATGCCTTCGATACTCCGAGGGCAGTGCGGCCCCGCGGAGGAGTCTTGTGTCACCTCGCGCGTCCTCCCCACGCAACCCCGACTGCATCATGAGGCAATCGTCGCCACGGCTGGGCGCAGCTCGAAAGACCGTCTCGGGTGGGTCCCACGAGGGGTTTGTGGAGCGGATTGGGGTGGATCGTTGGGCAGATCGAGGTCGAGGGTCGATGATCGAGGAAGGCGAGTATCTTTGAGGTCGGGGGCCGAGGGTTCAGGATCGACATTGGAGGGTCGAGCATCGAGGGTCGATGGACCATGATCGATGACGGAGGATCGATAGTCGAAGATCGATGATCGCTGCCATATCGTTCCTCACATTGCGGGGGCAGGCTCTTACAATGACGTGTCATTCGGTTCACCTATGCTCTGTCCCGGGATTCGACCAAGATGTGATGTTTCTGGGTGCGGGAGGAGGAGGCGGAGGAAGGGGGAGGAGGAGGAGGAAAGGGGAGGACGAGGAGGATTATGATGATGATGATGAGGAGGAGGAGGAGGATCGAGGCCTTGTATCCGGGCCTACGGGAGGGACCTCTGGGTGACCTTCCGAGCAACACAGATCGATATCCCCAGGATGCCGATACTTCCGACGCCCCGGAACAAAATTATGGGAAGACGTGTTTGGTGAATTGAATGTGCATCGGGTGGGTCCTCCTCTTCTTCCTCCTCCTCCCCCCCCTCCTCCGTAGCCATTTTGGCTCAAGTTTCTAATCTGCCCTGGAGCTAGAGCCTTGTCGCCGCCGGCAGGGAGGCTCTAAGTTTTCGAGGACAGGGCTCGAGCTCGATCCAGTCGTGCGCTAAGGCACGCTTCCCCACGTATTTTGCAGTTGGAAAGATCATAATCACACTAGTCAGCCCCGCCATGGCAGATATGACAGCATTGCAAGCCCTCACGGCAGCGATCAACGCCCAGGATGCCAGCATGACGCAGGAGGTGGGAGTGATGCGACATCCGGTCGAGGCGTACAACCCCAGAGCGGCTAACCTTGAACAGTCGTTCGGAACCTTAAACGCGCAGCATACGAGGACGTACGGGGACATGCAGGCGCTCACCGACGACCACGAGACGTTCAAGGACTGCGACGACGAAGCGATGGAGGACAACTCCAAGTACACCCAAGTGACGGCATCGATGGATGGCACAGTGGCGGACCTCCAGAAGCAGCCAAACACATTGTCGCGATATTTTTTTCAACGATGCCGACAGCTTCAGGCAGTGGCCCCTCGAGAACCTAGCTGAGATTCACCGATGTTGGCACGCCTCCTCCAGGCTTCATCAGCGATGAGAGCGGCCTGTGACGCGTATGGGTCGGCGGGCTCTTTCGTGCAGCACTTGAAAGCCGTCGTAAGAGCCATTTCGCGATCGTCCAGCAGACCATCAAAGGCACCGCCCAGAACATGGTTGCGAACATCACACCAACGTTTCAGAAGGTGTCGATGTCGCAAAGCGTCCACTGCCAGAGCGCCGAACATAGCCGAGAAATCCGAGACTGAATTACGATGTGCCTGCCCAAGTGTTTCGACCCAAGGACCGAGCAGCATTTGCCAGTACGAGTTCTCCCTAACATGCCCCTCGCAGCACGCCTTCGCCAGCGTCCTGTCACGGTTGTGGCCGCACTTTCTGAGCAAGCTGCAGGTTAACGGAAGGTGGCATCCTCAGATGCATACTTCGGGAGTGACTGGTGCACGTGGTGGGTTCAACATGATCGGCAAAAGCATCGGCGACCATTCTGTTCTTTTCCACGGTCGAGGAGAGCGATGATCAGTTTAGCGTCCAGCCTGACGTGGAGAACCTGTTCGAGTGGGGCATCGGGAAACTCGGCGCTACCGAGGTCATCCAGGTCGCCACGGACACCTCCAGTGACGGATGCATCCAGGCTGCTCCCTCGCCACCGTCTTGCGTTTCAGAAGTGCACGGCGACCTTCCTGGCGTGAGGATCGGGCCCGAAGAGGCCCCTCCAGGAAGCTGTCTGGCCAGCGATGCAGCAGCACAGCAGTTCCTCTCCTTCCTCTGCCTCCTCTCCCTCTGGGAGAGGAGGCAGAGGAATCCGCATATCTGGGCTCTTCGTTGCATCTGGTCTCCGCAATACCGCCGGGAATGCCCAGGGCCTCTTCCGGTCGATCCACGGCCGCCGTGAAACTGCTGCGGCTCAACGCTTTTGCATTCACTCTCTTTGCGCAGCCTCTGGGTCGCGGGCCTTCAAGAGACTCGCGGGCATGTTGGAGACCCAGTCGCCATCCAGAATGAACTTCCTCGCCTCGGGACCTCCGGCACATTCGATCCAGCGTCGCCCCTCGGGAGGTGCCGCGGGATCCGCGTTCTGTCTGTTTCTGGAGAAGTGCGTTTTATCTGTATTTGTATATATCCCAAGTTGAGTAGAGCTAAGCGAAGACAGCTAAGTACGAGTATCTGACAGGCGACGCCTCTACCCGCCCAGGCCCATGCGTTCCTAATGGGCGACTTCAGCTTTTAAGCCCCTGCGAGGGCGCCCGGTATGCGAGCGGCGAAATCCGACAGATGGCCGTCGACGGCCTTGTCAGGTTTTGCGAGGTGCAGTTCCCTGACGCGCTAGAGGTCGAGTATCTCCCCCCTCCCGCAGGATCGCGATCGAGTCTGCTTGCGTTCGTTCCGCCAACGCGCTCTCACGTATAGATGGGTCCATCGCGAACTCAGACGCAGCCGACACATGTGGCTATCACCCACAAACTGGTGCGATCTGGGACGCATGCGATCCCCATGCTTCTAGTGATCACTGCCCCTGCTTTTTCCCCCGACGCGTGTCTGCCCTCGACTCTTCCCCGAACGCCCCCGCTTGGATCTCATGACATCGTTGGCATCTTGCCGCTCTGACGTCTACTTCTCCGGTGGCCTTGTACGCGCGACTTGGGAATAGAGGAACGCGTGCATTTAGATGCCGCCCGCGTCAGACGACGAGCCAAAACGCTTGCCCCCTATTCGCGATTACCCGCGCCACGCTGAGCAGGCGGGCGCGCGCGACCAAGCCGGCCTGCGTGATTTTGCCCGAGCTCGCCAGTCTCGCTGACTGGGGCGCGCGCCGATGGATAGATCGCCGCGGCTTGCGCCGACGCGCGGGGAAGATTGCCAGGGGTGAGTTCGAGGAGGAGAGGAAGGAGTTGATGAGTGAGTTCGCCCCTGCGAGGCTGCGAGGCGCCCGGTCTGAAAATATTCAACGACTCGCTCGAGCTCGGGCCCCTCGGGAAGGGGGGGGCGACGCCGCCCAGACTTGGAGCTCCAGGCGGGCCCCGCCAGGCTGCGTTGAGAGATGGAGCGCGCGCTCGACGCCACCACTGCGCCGGCGCGCACAATTCCGAGAGGCTTCGCGAGGTCGCCGCCGAGCTTGCCCGGTTCATTCATCCAGCCAATTAGTCCTTCTGTAGAATGGCAAATATCTCGGGAGGCGTTTTCGCCGCGCGTCGCGCGCAGACTGCGCGCCTGGTCCTGATGGGCCATGCTACTCGGCATGGAAGCGAGGAGGTGAGTTCGCGATCGATGCCCCGCGTGATTCACGCAGCGACTCGCAGACAGGCCCCCCCCCTCGCGGGCGATCCCAACGGAGGTTTGATGGGTTTTGCCCCGAAAGACTCCCGCCGGGAAGATGCGATGAGCTTCTGGCGCGCCCAAGACGACTTCTGCCCCGTCGCCTTCGGCAGCGGCGACGCTAAGATCTTAGGCTCTGCTCGGAGCGCGGCCCTGTCCGGCCAGCGCGAGCTCGGCGCCGGCGGCGTCCAGAACAGCTCCGCGCGCGCCCGTCAGATGTCAGACAACGAAGCAAAGCTAGTGCATAACATGCTGCGCCACGGCATCTTGCAGCGCACGCGGGAGGCCGGGCTCGCCCTGCTGGGCGCGAAGGTTGCATTCCCTAGTCTTCTGCACATCTGCATCGCGTTCGTTCTGCCTCCCATGGGAGCCACGAGCTTCATGCTGAATTCGGTCCGTGCTCTGCATCGTCGGATCTTCGTGGGCCTGGCCCTGCGTGGTCGGAAGTTTTCTGGCGTCGAGATCTCCCAATGGGGTTCGCCAAGGGTGCCCGGCGCGTGGCACCATGTGCGTCTTTTCTCTCGATCGGGCACTGCCTCGCGTTCAATCGCGTCTGCCTGGCCCGCAGGCTTCGCTGGGCGCACTCGTTCATGATGCGGCGTTCTTCTCCCAGAGTACGCGCGCCTCGCTGGCTGTGCTGACGCGCGCCCGCTTCCTCGATTCTCAACCTGGCCAAGTGCGCCATTGCGTTTCGCGGGAATACCATTGATCGGGAGGAGAAGGTCGAGGTTTAAAGACAGCGGGGTTTGGGCGGACACGCTCGCCATTCAGAATTGGGGGAAGAATCTCGGCATCCACGTCGGGGGCCAGGGCGCGGGGCGCTCGTGGGCAGGGCTGGATGCGACATTTCGATCTTCGCAGATTCATCCGCTCACTTGCTGGAGGCCTCCACTTAGCTTTGGTGCCCTAAGGCTCGATAGCCCCATCTGCGTTGATGCTTGATGCCTTGTTCTTCGACGCCCCGAAAGTAGCCGGTGGCGCCGAACGCGATGGCCTCCAGATTTTGACAGCATGCCCGAGACATGCCATCACGAATTCGGTCTCGCGGTCTGGCTGCAGCTCAGTGGTTTTTGTCATTCGACGAGCTGGGGCGCGAGGTCTCTCTGGCAAGAAGGTCGAGCGGCGCCGCGTGGATCTACACCAGGTTACCAACGTTTTGGCAATGCAAGCTGGAAGTCGAGGCTCTGGAAGGAGATGATATCATCCTTGGGTGGAAATTCAATCGGTTTCATCGTCGGTCCCCGTTGAAGCAGATGATTGACACGCACGCTTTCGTCTAGAGTTTGTCCAGGGCCGGCCAACACCCTCCGCGGGGGCAAGGTGTTATGGCGCGCCCTTAGATTCCGCGCGAGCTGGGGAAAGTATGTTTTAGGTGTTCCCTATTGAAGAACCGCAGATGGAAATCGATGCCCGCCTCAGGTACTGGAGTATGTCAGTCACTGTTCCTCCGATCTCGCTTGCTGTGCTAGGTGTTGGCCCGTGAATATCACAGCTATAGTGGCCTCCTGATTCATTGCGTATGTAATGCTATGAGCGCACCCCGTCGCAATTGTCAAGCTTGTGAAAACTATAGATTTGGGCGCGGTGGGGCCGACGATATCCTCCACTATTCCAGCTGTCCCCACGTCGTTCCTGTCGCGGGCATCCCCCCCCCCTCTCTTCCCGACTGGCGGCGCAGCGGCGACCCTGGAGCACGCTGCGTTTTCTTGCCTTTTCCATGTTTCTCTTGTTTTCCATTTTTTTTATTTTTCCTCCGCCTTCTCCCTCTCCGCATCCTCCTTCTTCTCCTCCTCTTGTTTCTTGGCTCTGGGACCGTCAAGCCCCGATCAGGGACAACAGCGAAAAATTCATCCTGACCCAGCCATATGCAACTGTGGATAACGCAGTTGTGAATATCGTCGTCGGTGGAACTCACGATGTGGCAACGAAGCGTGTGTGGAAGTTTCCGACATGGGCGCGGCAAGCGCATGCGAACGCAGCCACCAGGGCATTCGGTAGAGTACCTTATGGGGCCACGAAAGGTGTGAGATGTATGCGGGGCGGATGCATGCGAACGCCGCCACTGGGGCCTTTAGTGAAACTTTTGGTGTAGCTGTATACGGGGCCACGAAACGTTTGAGGGGTGTACCGACATGGACGCGTAGGCGCATGCGAACGTAGCCACGGGAGCTTTCTGTGGAGCCCCCTACGAGGCCACGAAACGTGAGAGGGATGTGCCGGCATGGGACATGGGCGTGGTGGACGCATGAGAACGCAGCCACGGGGGCCTTCGTCGGAGCTCCCTGTGGGGCCACGGAATGTTTGAGGGGTGTGCCGAAATGTGTGCGGTGGGCAAATGCGGACGTAGCCACTGGGGCCTACGGTGGAGCTCCCTACGGGGCTACGGAACGTGTGAGGGGTGTACCGAAATGGGCGCGGTGGGCGCATGCGAACGCAGCAACCGGGGCTCTCGGTGGATGGGGCCACGAAACGTTTGAGAGGTGTGCCGAAATTGTCAGCTGGTGTGGAGGGCAGAGGCAGGGCTAGGAGGAGGGAGAAGGGGGCGGGGGGAGGAGTGACACGCGGGGCGCTGTCTCTTCGAAACGAGGACCCAACATCACAGGACAGGTGGGAGCTGCCCCAAGGAAAGCGTCGGGAGTCCCCGGGCCCGAGGGTCGAACAAGAACACGACAGCGGGGGGTTCGGGGGTCGACGCCAGCGGTTTGCGGCCGTCTCTAATGGTGTCGGGCTTCGGGGGGCCCCTTTCCGCGAAGCGCGGGCAGGAGGAGGAGGAGGAGGCGATCGGCGATGGAAGGTTTTTGTGCATTTTCGGGTCTCGCGGGAGACAACCGGATACATTTGGAGACAGTCGGTGCTCGCGGTTTCATGTCATTGGGCGTTTTGATCTTCTTGGGCCCGAGGGGTGGAGGTCGATGGTCGAGCATCGAGGTTCGACGATCCCCGAGATCGGGGCAAAGCTTTCACCTCGGGCGCTTTCACTGGATTTGGGGATCCAGGATCCTTGCGTATCGATCTGGCCAGACAGGTGTTGCAGCAAGATGCCGCCGTCAAGGGCTTCTGCGGCGATTCTTCGCGGTCTTGCATCTTCTCGACGTCGGATCTGAGCGATCGAGCTTCTCGTGAGTTTCTGCTGCCGATCGTGGCCTCCCAGGCCCGTTTCGGGCCTCGCAGGCCCGTCAGAAGGCTGTCCTGGATGAGCTCTGCCCCGTGGGAGGGGTGGGGACCCCTCGGGACCTCGCTTTGGGATTAAGTCGGGCATGTCCCTCTACAGGAGGGATATTCAAGAATAGTCGAAAAATAGTCGGGGACGATTTGTGAAATTTGTTCTTGCTATTTTTTGAATGTGGTTTGACTCTTTTTCCATTTTTCGTCCGAAATCCCCCTGTAGGAGGACACGCCCGAGCTAAAGTTATGCCGTGCTTCTCGCTGTGGTTGGGCCCCTGGGAGCGCCCTCGTCGCCGCGGCTGCCGCTGCCTTGCGAATCTGGTCTGAGCTGAAGTCGGGCCTGTCCCTCTACAGGGGGAATATTCAACACTAGTCAACGAATAGTCTGGGGACGACGTACCGCTCCTTTTCCGAGTATGTTGGAGTGTCCTTTGCCTTTTTTTCATTTTTCGCTGCCAAATCTCCCTGTAGGGGGGCACGCCCGACCTGAGTCTCAGCGGGCCCTGGGACAGGCACCGGTGGGCAGAGTATCTTGCCGGCGGGGTGGCCAGGACCCTGGGCGCCAGGGGCGCCGCGTGCCGGGCCAGTGCGTCGGGGGTGGACGGAGCCCCCACACGGACGCGTCGGTGCGTGGAGTGTGCGTCCTCGGTTCTCGGGAGGAAGGAGGGAAAAAACACACAGACACAATTCATCGTCGATTCCCAGAAAATATGGGAAAATATGGGAAGGGGGGGGGGAAGACAGAACCCCAGAAAATATGAGAAAATATGGGGAATCTTGTTATTTGTGTGTATTTATTTGTGTGTCCCAGGGCCCCTTCAGGGAGGGCGCCGCGGCCGTCATTTCCCAGGCCTGTGCCCGCCAGGCTTGGGCCCTGGGATCGTTTTCACTATAGACCACGTGTCTACTAGATGGGGGATCTCTCCACCCCCGAAGGTTTTCTCAGGATGGGCCTCGGGAGGCCCGCTTCGCCGTCGAGGGCAGACCAGGGCAGGAATGGCTACCAGTCCCCAGGATCGCGCCGAGAGCTCCCAGGCCTGGGCGCAACAACGATGCGCTGACGATGCCAGAGGGGAGAATCAAGACTGGGAACAGCCATCCCGACCCCTATGTTTGGGCGCTCACTGTGTGCGCCCTATCCTGTGTGCGCGCTGCCGTTCGTACCGTCCGAAGGGGAGGACGCGGACGGCTGGCACCGAACGGAAACACGACGGCGACGCTGACGATTACGCCGCCGCCAACGACGACAATGATGATAATGGGGGCAGGAGATGGGGGGGAGAGGAGGTGAGGGACAATACTGAGTCGGATGAGCGGGAACAGTAGCAGAGGTGAGCCTCAACCATAATCAAGCTTTCAGAAGTTGAGCTGATGCTGTGGCCCCCGCCACCTACATACAGAAATGCAACTGGAATCGACATGTCGGGTATTGCCTGTTGGCTGTCGAATGGAATTTGGCGAAAAGGGTACTCAATTGCCGATCGATGATCGTTCGGATTCTTGCTGAATTGTCCCCGTTGTCTCTGCGCCTCCTTCAGTGGAGGTCTTGGAGCGCTTAGATTATTTGGCACACGTGCCCCAGGGGCTTCTCTTCAGGAGGAAGGGGGGCAGATGCGTTGGGCAGTATTGCCGTTGACATCATGGGTGACGATACGCCCAGCATTCGATATGGCAGTACCACATTCAAGCTGAGCGTCTTATGTGCATGAGTTGTGCAGTTGCTCCCGCATGGACTGGTCGCCGTTTCTGGTTCTACTCCTTGCGCAAGTGGGCCAGCCACCCTCCCGAGCTCGCTGACACCAACTGGTCACGGCTGTCGGCATTGTCGTGTGCGATTGTCTTCGCAACGGAGAGTGGGGGACAGGGAGGAGAAGGCGGCCGAGGATGGGGGAGAGGCAGGCGAAGTGAGGGGGGGAGATGGTGTTGCAGTGATGGCCTGAGGCCCAGACCTGCTCGACGACTCGATCTCGTCGAGGCTCTGGCCCCCCGGAGCTCTCGACACCCCTCCCCACCGGGGATAACTCAGCATCCCGATCTTCTCCTCGACCGACGGCCCTGGGCCGGGCGGCGGCTCCCGGTGGCCGACGGGGCCGTGCAGAGCCTCCTCGGCGCTGGGGCCGCCCGAGGTTTGGAGAGGGGGCGATGCTCGAAACTGTTTTGATCCGCGGGTCGAGACGAGCCTCTTCCGGTCGAAGCTAAGCGGGCCGCGCACAGCTTTAATTGCCAGAGGGGGGAGAACAGAAGGAGGGGCCTCACGTCAAGGCCAGGAGAGGGCAACGCCCCGGGATCAGGCGGTGCCGAAGGCGAAGTGCATGCAAAGGAACGCCTTGTACAGGAACCCGGAGGCGAAAAAGCTATGTTCGAAAAAGAAAACGGCATACAAAATAGATTTTCGGCGCTCCGCGCCGGTTTCTTGGATCGGCGCCTTGGGCCCCCCTGGCGGCCCCTCCGGCGCAGCGCGCCAGGCGCGCCAGGGAGGCGGGTCCAGCGCAGATCCAAGAAGTCCGCGCGGAGCTCCAATACTCTATGCTTGAGCCGCTGTTTGTGCCTCTGTGCTGCTCTGGCATGGGAGGCCGCACTTGACAGCTTGCCCGCGCCCGCGCCCGGCCCCGACCTCCGGCGTCGCACTCCCTTTCTGTCGCAGGGGGGCGAGGAGGAGACGCCCAGGATCGATGCGTCGAGCAGCGAGGACCAGACGGCGTACCAAACTGCCCTAAAACCCCCAGCCCAGAGGTCCCGGCCTTGGGGGCGTTTGGGTTACACTGTCTCCTCTCCCCTCCCCCTCCCCCCGCGCGGCCGCCCCCGTCTTCGTCCTCCCCCTTCGGACAATTAGCCTTTCGGTTGCACCGACTAGCCACCTGCGGGAGCGGACTGCCTCTGCCTCGCCGCCGACGGAAAAATGTTTGGGTTCCGCTGTGATGTCTCGATGTTCCAGAATGCCCCCCCGCTGGAAATTGGCAGGCCCGATGGCGACTTCGGGTTGGGTTGGGGTGGCTTGGTGGGCAGTCAAGGACGGGACCCCTCCCCCCTGTTTGGCGTTTCATCCTGGGCCGTTTTTGTTGGCCCCGGGTCTTGACAACGGACCCAGTGGAGCCGCAACTGGCGAAGACCAATCCGCCCTGACTTTTCAGAGCGCTGGATGTCTGGGGGGTGACCGTGCTGGGTGCCTGCGCCATGCGCTGGCAGCGCCTGCGCGCCCTGGGGAGCTCAGGGGGGAACAACAATTTTTTTTGGTCGGCGGGTCGGGAGCGGGCCCCTTCCGGTCAAAAGCGAAACGGGGACGCGGGTAGCCCTAATTAGGGAGACAGGGCGCGATGAGTGAACAAAAACACACAGACACAATTAATCGTCGATCCCCCAGAAAACGTGGGAAAATATGGGAAGTGGGGGCAAGACGAAAACCCAGAGAATATTGTGAAAATGTGGGGAATCCTGTAATCGTCGATTCCCCAAAAAATATGGGAAAATATGGGAAGTGGGGGGGAAGACGAAAACCCAGAAAATATGGGAACATGTGGGGAATCCGGTTATATCTGTGTATTCATTTGTGTGTGTCCCGGGGCCCCGTTCAAAAGCGCCCGCGGCTTTGCGGCCGAGGGGCCCTCTCCTCCGACGTCGCAGTGTTCGCTCGCGGCGCAGGCCCCGGGAGGTCTGGACCCTCCCACCAGGGCATGTCTTGCACTTAGTGGGCCCTGGAAACGGCAGGGCCGTTTTTTTACAGGTTCCGTTTTGCCGTTTTTTTGCCGGTTCCGACGCCGTTTTTTTACCGGTTCCGTCGCCGTTTTTTGACCGGTTTCGGCTCCGGTTCCAATCCTGGAGCCGTTTTTTTGCCGTTTTTGGTTGCCGTTTTTTTGCCGTTTCCATTTTCCAGGGGCATTTTCTCGGAAACGGTGAAAAAACGGCCTTGCCGTTTCCGGGGCCCACTAATGTCTTGCATATTGTTAAGTCGGGCCTGTCCTTCTACAGGAGGAAAACTCAAACATAGTACCAACAATAGTTTGGGGACTATTTTGTTGAGTATCTTTAGGCGTCGTTTGAACATGTTTTGAATATTTTTTACTCTTCGTCCAAAATCCCCTTGTAGGGGGACAGGCCCGACCTGAGCATATCGTTCTGATGGGCTTGTTTTCCACCACCGCACCAGAAGTTGGGGGAGGGGGTCCTCCTCCTCCTCCTCCTCCTCCTCCACCTTCTCCTCCACCTCCTCTTCCTCCGCCTCTTCGTCATTCTCCACCTCGTCCTCCTCCTCCTCCTCCTCCTTCCACCCTCCAACTTCTGGTGGTGGTGTTGGAAAACAGGCCCCCCCGGGCCAGGAAGCAGCTTGCAGAGGCCGAGGGCTGTAAAAAAGCGGCCCCTGCTGTTTTTTTCCATTCATTGCGACGTCCCAAGTCTCAGGGCGGGTATCCAGGCATCCAGGCGCGTTCTGGGCGACCAGCACCCTTGTACCCAATCGTCATGACTTGCCTTTCTTTATACAACGACTGGCGATCTCAAGCCCATGATGTGTGAGAGCGCTGATTCGACAAGCTCCGGCCCTGATCTGTCGGCGGCCGCTCCGCCCCGCCAGCCGAAAAAACTGCGCAAACAGCACTTTTGGAGATCCGCGCGGGTTCCTTGGATCGGCACTGGACCCCTCTCCCTTGCGCGTTCCGCGCGCCAGGAGCGGCGCCAGAGGCGCCGCCAGGGGTTTCAGCGCCGTTCCAAGATATCCGCGCGGAGTTCCGGAAGTTTATGTTTACGCAGGGTTTTGTTCCTCTAGCTGCCTGCGGGGGGGGACCGGTGCTGGAAGGGCCAGAGCGCCCGCGTAGCGCGAGCGACCTCCCACAAAGTGAACACAGCAAGGCCGAACCAGCATTTTTCAGTGCTATGCCGCACCAGTAGCAGAGCAGTACAGTCAACCCGCATGGTAAGGATGGGTAACCTTCCCAAGGATACCGTTGCATTCGTGCCCTTTCAGCCCATCCTTAGCGAGTTTCGCTGGCGAGCCTCGTTCGAAAAACGTTCACGCGGGCCTCCAAGGCCCTCGCATCCGAACCGCGCATCCTTATGATACGGGTCGACTGTAGCCCCGAGCTTGCCCGAACGCTCGATCGATCGATCGGGGGGGAGGGGGGCAGGTACAGCTGTCGCAGCCGTCGATCCAGGTGCTCCTGCAGGCGGGGCTGCTCCGGTGCCGCCTCGCCCGGGTCGCGCGCTAGAGCCTTGAGCCCAGGCCTCTGGCGCCGTGGCCTCCTCCATGCCGGCCA
>CAUYUJ010013780.1:0-22500 GCA_963575745.1 Prorocentrum cordatum | reverse complement strand
ACATCAGAGCACGCGGTGCGGATCCGCCTCGAGCGGCCGGACAGGGAGGTGCCCACGTTTCCTCCCAGCTCGGCGTGCCCTCCTCGGCCGGCAGCAAGGAGGAAGGCCCCTTCGTCCTTGGACCTGGCATCGCTCGGACGTGTGCATTTTTTTACTCGGCGAGGACCATCCAGGACCATCCTGGACCATCGAGCAAAAAAAAATACGCACGAAACCGACAAATGCACGGGAACTGGACGTCCGAGCGAGGGCAAGTCTTCGGCCAGCAGCAAGGAGGAAGGCCCCTTCGTCCTTGGACCCCTGCCCTTGTCCGTTCGCCCCCTGCTCCGGGCAGGCTCGCTCCTCGTCGCCCCGTGTGCTCCTGGCACTGGCGGCCTCTCCTTCTGTCCCCCCCTCTTTGTTAATTCAAGCTTCGCGCGGCCCGCTTAGCTTCGACCGGAAGAGGTGCGCTCTTGACCCGCGAATCAAAAAAAGTGTTCCCGGCACCGGCCGGCTCCAGGGCCAGGACTACGTCACCGCCCTCGATCTGCTCGAGAGCACCACGGCGGCGCTGCACACCCACCTGGACGGGCTGGTCCTCGCCACGGGGCGCCGCTGCTCTCCCTGCGCTCCTCCTCCTCGGTCCTCGTCCTTCGCGCTCTTTGCCATACAACTGGAAACGTCGGTCCTCCTCAATCTCGGTCCTTCTCCGTCTCGGTCTCCTTCGCTCCTCCTTCTCGGTCTTGCTCCTCCCCAGGCACCCGGAAGCGTCGGGGCGGCTGGGCCGTCCACGGTTCCAAGCTCTGGAGGGAGTTTTTCGGGTTCTGGACCGTCAAAGAAGGACTCGGGGTGAAAAGCCGGCCCAAGTGGGGGCCGAGAGGTTCGGGGGGCCCATGTTGCATACCGAATTTCGGGGCGGACGCAAGGGCAGGATAGGGACAGAGGAGGGTCACGAAGTCTACTGCATGCGGCTGGTCTCCACCCCGCCGCCGAGCCCACTCCTCGGTACAGTCGATACATGGGCGCCTCCCGGGGCGGCTCCTCTACATGTTCTCCCGAGCCGGTCGCGAGAGCACGCGACATGAGATTAGACGATGTTATATTTGTCCATGCAAATGCTGGCCAGCGTGAACCCCAAATGGTGTGCTCGGAGCAATCTATATAGTGGAACCCATCTTGTGCAACCCATGTGGTGCAATCTAAGTGCCGCAGTGTATGTGGTGCAATCTAGGTGATGCCATCTATGTGGAGCAGCCCATGTGGTACAATCGATGCTGTGCAATAAAGATTGTAGAGTCTATGTTGTGCAAATTGTGTGGTGCAGTCTATGTGGTTCAATCTGGGTGGTGCGATCTAGATGGTGCAATCTTTGTGGGGCAATCTAGGCGGTGCAAGCAACGTAGTGCAGTCTACGTGGCGCCATCCATGTGGAGCAATCTGGGTGGTGCGATCTAGATGGTGCAATCTTTGTGGGGCAATCTAGGCGGTGCAAGCAACGTAGTGCAGTCTACGTGGTGCCATCCATGGGGAGCAATCTGGGTGGTGCGATCTAGATTGTGCAATCTTTGTGGGGCATTCTAGGCGGTGCAAACAACGTAGTGCAGTCTACGTGGCGCCATCCATGTGGAGCAATCTGGGTGGTGCGATCTAGATTGTGCAATCTGTGTGGGGGGCAATCTGGGCGGTGCAAGCAACGTAGTGCAGTCTACGTGGCGCCATCCATGTGGAGCAATCCAGGTGGTGCGATCTAGATTGTACAATCTTTGTGGGGCAATCTAGGCGGTGCAAGCAACGTAGTGCAGTCTACGTGGCGCCATCCATGTGGGGCAATCTGGGTGGTGCGATCTAGATGGTGCAATCTTTGTGGGGCAATCTAGGCGGTGCAAACAACGTAGTGCAGTCTACGTGGCGCCATCCATGTTGAGCAATCTGGGTGGTGCGATCTAGATTGTGCAATCTGTGTGGGGCAATCTGGGCGGTGCAAGCAACGTAGTGCAGTCTACGTGGTGCCATCCATGTGGAGCAGTCTGGGTGGTGCGATCTAGATGGTGCAATCTTTGTGGGGCAATCTAGGCGGTGCAAGCAACGTAGTGCAGTCTACGTGGCGCCATCCATGGGGAGCAATCAGGGTGGTGCGATCTAGATTGTGCAATCTTTGTGGGGCAATCTAGGCGGTGCAAACAACGTAGTGCAGTCTACGTGGCGCCATCCATGTGGAGCAATCTGGGTGGTGCGATCCAGATGGTGCAAACTTTGTGGGGCAATCTGGGCGGTGCAAACAACGTAGTGCAGCCTACGTGGCGCCATCCATGTGGAGCAGTCTGGGTGGTGCGATCCAGATGGTGCAATCTTTGTGGGGCAATCTGGGCGGTGCAAGCAACGTAGTGCAGTCTACGTGGCGCCATCCATGTGGAGCAGTCTGGGTGGTGCGATCTAGATGGTACAATCTTTGTGGGGCAATCTGGGCGGTGCAAGCAACGTAGTGCAGCCTACGTGGCGCCATCCATGGGGAGCAATCTGGGTGGTGCGATCCAGATGGTGCAATCTTTGTGGGGCAATCTGGGCGGTGCAAGCAACGTAGTGCAGCCTACGTGGCGCCATCCATGTGGAGCAGTCTGGGTGGTGCGATCTAGATGGTGCAATCTTTGTGGGGCAATCTGGGCGGTGCAAGCAACGTAGTGCAGCCTACGTGGCGCCATCCATGGGGAGCAATCTGGGTGGTGCGATCTAGATGGTGCAAACTTTGTGGGGCAATCTGGGCGGTGCAAACAACGTAGTGCAGTCTACGTGGCGCCATCCATGGAGCAATCTGGGTGGTGCGATCTAGATGGTGCAATCTTTGTGGGGCAATCTGGGCGGTGCAAGCAACGTAGTGCAGTCTACGTGGCGCCATCCATGTGGAGCAGTCTGGGTGGTGCGATCTAGATGGTGCAATCGTTGTGGGGCAATCTGGGCGGTGCAAGCAACGTAGTGCAGCCTACGCGGCGCCATCCATGGGGGGCAATCTGGGTGGTGCGATCTAGATGGTGCAAACTTTGTGGGGCAATCTGGGCGGTGCAAGCAACGTAGTGCAGCCTACGTGGCGCCATCCATGGGGAGCAATCTGGGTGGTGCGATCTAGATGGTGCAATCGTTGTGGGGCAATCTGGGCGGTGCAAGCAACGTAGTCCAGCAGTCTATCTAGATGGTGCGCTATCCAGGTGGAGCAGTCTGGGTGGTAGCAGATGGCTAGATCTGGTGCGATCTAGATGGTGCGTTGTGGGGCAATCTGGGCGGTGCAAGCAACGTAGTGCAGCCTACGTGGCGCCATCCATGTGGAGCAGTCTGGGTGGTGCGATCTAGATGGTGCAATCGTTGTGGGGCAATCTGGGCGGTGCAAGCAACGTAGTGCAGCCTACGTGGCACCATCCATGGGGAGCAATCTGGGTGGTGCGCTCTAGATGGTGCAATCGTTGTGGGGCAATCTGGGCGGTGCAAGCAACGTAGTGCAGTCTACGTGGCGCCCATGTGGAGCAGTCTGGTGGTGCGATCTAGATGGTGCAATCGTTGTGGGGCAATCTGGGCGGTGCAAGCAACGTAGTGCAGCCTACGTGGCGCCATCCATGGGAGCAGTCTGGGTGGTGCGATCTAGATGGTGCAATCGTTGTGGGGCAATCTGGGCGGTGCAAGCAACGTAGTGCAGCCTACGTGGCGCCATCCATGTGGAGCAATCTGGGTGGTGCGATCTAGATGGTGCAATCGTTGTGGGGCAATCTGGGCGGTGCAAGCAACGTAGTGCAGCCTACGTGGCGCCATCCATGTGGAGCAGTCTGGGTGGTGCGATCTAGATGGTGCAATCGTTGTGGGGCAATCTGGGCGGTGCAAGCAACGTAGTGCAGCATAATATTCATAGTGCAGTCCGATCTAGATCTAATCCATGGGGAGCAATTTGGGTGATGCGATCTAGATGGTGCAAACTTTGTGGGGCAATCTGGGCGGTGCAAGCAACGTAGTGCAGTCTACGTGGCGCCATCCATGGGGAGCAGTCTGGGTGGTGCGATCTAGATGGTGCAATCGTTGTGGGGCAATCTGGGCGGTGCAAGCAACGTAGTGCAGCCTACGTGGCGCCATCCATGGGGAGCAGTCTGGGTGGTGCGATCTAGATGGTGCAATCGTTGTGGGGCAATCTGGGCGGTGCAAGCAACGTAGTGCAGTCTACGTGGCGCCATCCATGGGGAGCAGTCTGGGTGGTGCGATCTAGATGGTGCAATCGTTGTGGGGCAATCTGGGCGGTGCAAGCAACGTAGTGCAGCCTACGTGGCGCCATCCATGGGGAGCAGTCTGGGTGGTGCGATCTAGATGGTGCAATCGTTGTGGGGCAATCTGGGCGGTGCAAGCAACGTAGTGCAGTCTACGTGGCGCCATCCATGGGAGCAGTCTGGGTGGTGCGATCTAGATGGTGCAATCGTTGTGGGGCAATCTGGGCGGTGCAAGCAACGTAGTGCAGCCTACGTGGCGCCATCCATGGGGAGCAGTCTGGGTGGTGCGATCTAGATGGTGCAATCGTTGTGGGGCAATCTGGGCGGTGCAAGCAACGTAGTGCAGTCTACGTGGCGCCATCCATGGGGAGCAGTCTGGGTGGTATGATCTAGATGGTGCAATCGTTGTGGGGCAATCTGGGCGGTGCAAACAACGTAGTGCAGCCTACGTGGCGCCATTCATGGGGAGCAGTCTGGGTGGTGCGATCCAGATGGTGCAATCGTTGTGGGGCAATCTGGGCGGTGCAAGCAACGTAGTGCAGCCTACGTGGCGCCATCCATGGGGAGCAATCCGTGCGGTGCAAGGCCTCCAGGCCCAGACGACGGGCGGCGACGAGGCGGCGACGGGGGCGGCGACGGCGACCGCGGAGCCGCAAGGCCGACCCGCAGGCCCAGTCTCGTACAATCGGGGCGTAGCCGTTTTGGCTCAAGCGGATCTCTCCGGGTATCTCACAGCTTCCTTCCAACCCTAACCACAGTCTGTCCAGATGTCTTCTGCACCTGAGTGGTGGGCCGGTGCTTCTGCGGAACTGTTGAAGAAGCAGTCTGAGGAGATGGAACGGATTTTGAACCCCATCAGGCGGGACGTCCAGGGCATGAAAGCAGACATATCTCAACTCCAGGAGGGTCAGAGGGACTTGGCCTCCAGGGTCAGTGCAATCGAAGGTGGTTCTTCCTCAACTTCCCAGTTCGCCCCGACCTACGTGGACATCCTCGGCTTCTGCACGTTCCAGCAGCGGGACACGCTGGGCGTCGACAGGACTGAGGCGGCTGCGATGGTCGCGAAGTTGAAGAATGTTCTTCATCAAGATCTCCGTACCCATGTTCGTGATTTCGAGCTTCGGTCGGGCAGGAACCATTCTATTCGAATTCCCCTGTCAACCGAGTATTTGGAAGAGATCAAAAACACTTGGAACGATTATTTCCTGGACCCCAACAACAAATACAAGGGGCAACATCAACTCAGGGTTCGCGCGCAACCCCATCCCGACGTGCTCAAGGTGTGGCAGGTTTTCGGGAAGGTGTCGGATTGGGCAGCGGACGAACTACCTCGCACGGCGGAGCCACGGGTGACCTGGAGACCAGATTATTCAGTGACGGTCGTTACTTCTACAGAGGAGGGTTCGTTTGGAGTCAAACCTACTACGGAGCTCTGCCGGGTCTTTCGCGGGGGTGCTATCCAGTGGGGTGCGGAGGGTACTCGAGCGGCGCAGTTCCGTGACGAGGCCGAGGCCATGGCGTCGTTCACGGGGCACCGCAGGAGTCGATAGGGGGGCCCACTACCTAATTCGGGACCGGCTTTGGTGTCTGTCTCGGTTGCAACCTACAACGTGCACAAAAGACCCCCTTGCGAAGCAAAGCGGATCGCACGTAGTCTGAAACAGTTGGGCATGGGTTCTGCTGTTATCTGTCTTCAGGAAGTTCCCCGCTGGACCAATGGTAGGGTGCTGACTGGGACAGGTTTTGTCGTCCATTCAGGCCGCGCCAGGGCCGACGAGACTGCCAATCGGGATGGATTCGATTGTGGCTTTTTGGTTCCCCAGAGCCTGAATCCGAGAATCAGAGGGGTGCAGCATTCGAGGTACTGGAGCGGAATGGTTTTGAACATGGGCGACGGCGTCAACATTTTAGTTTTCAGTGTTCGTTTTATCCCTAAGGGTCGTGATGAGGATTCAGAGTACCATGCCACTTTCTTCGAGGAGGCCAGAGCGGGAACCATAGAATATTTTGAACGTTGTGTGTCCAAATATGGATCTACGTTGCAGGCGGTGGTAGGCGTCGATGCTAACGTCACGCTGCCGCGGAACATCGACGGGGTGACCGGGGCAGCCTTGCGACCACCTCTGCCATCCCATACGCTTTCAATGCAAAATGCTGTTGTCTCTTGGTTGCGCGTTCTCGGCGTACGGTCCCTGAACACATATGGAAATGGGGAGTTCCCGGGCGAGCTGTGGACTTGCGGCCTGAAGCGACGTGCGGCCGCCAAGTCGCAGATCGACTACGTCGCAGCATCTTCCGGCCTCACGGGGACTGGGAAGACTTTGAACTTCTTGGATCTACAGTCCAAGCCGGCGCTCACGACCAAGATGGACCATCGGCCTGTCATCGGGCACATCGGCTGGGAACACCTCGCGGGGAACAGCTTTGGGCACGAGGACCGGCACCTAACCCAGAAATCCCGGGGCCTACCCAAAGGTGGTTTCACTGATCCTCAGGTTCTGCACTCTTTCCAAGCCTCCATGGTCAAGCCGGACGTTCTCGGCATTCGTGCGTGCATGTTTGAAGATTGTTTGTACGGGGCGGCCGAAATACACCACGAACTACAGTCTTCGAGGGTGGCCGACACCAAGGGCGCAATCCGACAACATCTACGAGCTCTACGTCTTCGGCTCCGAGTGGAAACGAACGAGGATTCGAAGAAACACATCATGAACTTAATTTGGAAGCTTGTTCGGGATCTTCGCGGGCACCGTCTCCGCAGCAGTCTCCGCGCCATGGAACGGGGGAGCGTCCACCCGAAGTTCATTCCAACGTCATTCGAAATTGATGGCCGACAAAGCTTCGACCGGACCGAATGGCTTGAGGGTGCCTTGCGTTTCGGGGAGGCCCGTTTTGGAGATGTAAGGAATGCGCCAGATATGCAGATACAGAGGTGGGAGGCGCTTGCCGGACTTGCCGAAGATCACGGGCAAGGAGAACCTTTTGGAATTTGGGGACACCCTGCAAGCAAGAGCTGAGATCAAGTCCGGGGGAGCGGCAGGAGCAGACGGGATTCCCACGGACATTTACAACATATTGCCATTCTTGGGAGTCGCTCGAGTTGACCAGTATTTCAATGAGTACGCAGCGTCTTTGGACACATTGGCATTTTCTCCACACTGGAAGATATTAGAATTTGCTGGGCTCCCGAAGGAGAAGTTCGTTCTGTTATTTGGTGATTTGCGCTGGATCGGCAAGTCTCCTGTTCTCCAGAAGTGTTTTTTTACGGACGTGCCGCATTCAGATACAACAGAACATGATTCCTTCCAGGGTCCACTTGTATGGCTTCCGGAAAACAACTTCGACCTGTCACCTCACGAGCGTTGTTCGGGAAGTGTTGCATCACTCCAGAGTATGGAACTTACCGGTGTTAATTGGAGTGCAGGATGTGGCCACAGCTTTCGATTCAATGCCGCACGAGCTCATTTTGGAGTCGATGCAGGCCCGTGGAGCGTCGACGTGGGATGCAGCGATTCTTACGAGGGAGCTCACTGGAGTCGAAGCTCGCATCACCCTGCCTATGGTCGGGAGCACCCCTCTTTTCAGTTTCTCCCGTAGCGGCAAGCAAGGGGGAGTGGAGACGCCAATGGAATGGAATGCGCTATTGCAGCACGTCCTTCAACCCGTCGTGGACAAATGGCCATCTCTCGGGATGGGGTTTTCGCTACCAGACGGGGACGGACATGCGGAATATCTTTTATTCACCATGCGATCTGGGCAGACAACGTGGTCCTCTTCGCTACCACCTTCTCCATGATGCAATCTATGATCCATGATTTGGATGCTGCAATTGGTCAGTTCGTGGATGCACATGGGAAGCGCTACTTTCAATGGAAACCTTCTTCGTTGAAGTTCATCCGGGGAGGGCGGCTGTTGGCAACTCCGCCAGGCGACTTAACGATCACACAGGCGGGGCAATTCCTGGCGCTCGCAGAGACCAACCGGTTGGAACTGCTGGGTGATTTATTCGATCCGCACGGCAATTCTTTGGCCAGTCTTGAGATGAACCTCATGAGTTTTGAATTCGGATGGGCATTTCTACAAACAATATTCCGTGCTGAACAACCCGGGGCCCAGCATTGCGAAGAGGCTGGGAGCATGGAGCAGAGGGCCGTCGAGTATAGCATTGTACAACTGCAACACGTGGCATTTAACACCTGGATTACTTCGCACTTCACGGCGCCGGGAACTTGGACTTCTACGGAAAGCCTTCCGGCTACGACGGCGGCCCGGGCAGGGGGCATCATCTTATTACACCAGCGCGGCGAGGTTCATCGAACTATGGACGAAGCGCACTGGTACACTTACGATTTGGGCTCGGATCGTAAAGCATTTCTTCAAAAGCGCGTGGAAAGAAACGCAGTTTTTTCTTGGCGATGGCCAATCGCCTGTCCAACATCTGCACGGGTATCGCAGCCAGTTTTGGTGGCAAGCAATGGCGGCGACAACGACGCAGAGCAAAAGGAGGAAATTGGGACTTGTACGTCGCTGCTGCGGACACCAGCCCACCAATTGGGAATCAGTATTCGTTGCTGTCTGGGGGGCGACCTGGAGAGATCGGCGGGGCCAGTGCCACGCAGTATCTTCGTGGATGAGCATCTTCCCAGAGTTTCTTCAACGGATATGCATGTCGTGGGGTTTGCCGGAGATCTCGGACGAGGACAGCGCTTCAGCTCCACCGCCCAAACGCATGCGTCTCTATGCCGGGATCCATGACGCACCCCTTCTCCTGCCGAACCCAAAGGAGGATTTTTGGAATGCTCGATCTCGCCGCGTTTGGATTCAGACAGACAGTCAAACGCTAGAGCGGGTTTGCGCGGGACGGGCTTGCCTGGGGCAGTCCACTATGCGTCCTCTGTTTGTTCGCGTTGGTCGGTGCATGGAGAAGCCGTTGCATTCCGGGCGTTTACCACGCTTGAACACCACGCCTTTCATCGAGTGGGACGAGCGGAAATTCAACTCTGTCGCTGATCATGTTGCCGACGTCTCTCTCGACGACCACAGAGATTGGGAAGGGCGAGATCCCGGTCTCCTTGCCCAGGCAAGACAGCAATGCTGGAATCTTCGGGCGTGCCTGGACGGGGCGCGGAGAGGCGATGGGCAGGCTGCCGGGGGGATTGCCATTTACGCATACGATTGTGCTGGCCACGGGCAAATGATAATTCGGGCGGGACGATGTTTTGGTATTCTGGTTGATTCGTTTATGGCTGAATCTTTAGCTTTGGAGTGGTCTCTCGACGTACTATTCACGACAATCTTGGTGGACTGAGGACACAGCGGGTAGTGGGCAGGTAGGATGTGTGTTCGACGCATTGTCCGTAGTTGAAGTTGAAGTTGAAACCTACATAAGGAACGAGGCCCTTTTTGTCCATAAGTTAAACTTCGAGTTCTTATCGAACACATACGGAAAACCTGAGGCAAACTGTGAAACACTTAAGGAACGCGGAGCCCCTCCCCACCGACAAGGGTTCCTACTTCAGGACCCCGACTGTAGAACAGAAGGAAGAACCCGTAAGTGCAAGTATTGCTTGTGGAATACACACGTCCTGCGAGTTCGACCACGCGCACGTGCTCGTTTTCCCAGTTGCCCGTTATCTTGTCAGTTGCGTTGTTCCTATCAACGATGCCGCCTTGCTTTTGTTTCAGGTCTGGTTTCGCCAGTATGTGGTATCACGGTTTCAGCACGGCGCGATGCGGCGCAACCGCCGTTTAATTGTCATGTGTATTCGATTCGTTGTGGATTGCCTAGCGCGCCACAGCACATTATGACGTCACATATCATATCACCTCCACCCCCTTCCTCGGCATGCTCCCTCCTCCCTTTTTTCTCATTGCCCTTCAGTGCCGTCCTCCTCTCACATCCCCTTTCCTCTTCTCCCCTCATGTATTACCTTTCCTCTCCCCCCCATCCTTCTCGCCTCCTCCCCCTCCACCTTCTCCTTCTCCCTTGGTCCTCCTTCTGCTCCTCCTCTTCACGTAGTGCATTGCGACTCGAGCATCATGATGCACATCATTTATCTTAGTGGGGGTCGCGTCGCAGATGCGTTTGTACCCCCCTTGCCTCCAAGTGGCATCCTACCCGCGCAGTGCCAATCGATTCCTGGCTTAGGGAGGCTATTGTCCTTGAGCGTGTTCATTCCAGAACTGCGCTCGCACTGCTCAATCGCTGCTCGTTCAAGTCCAAGCTGGCGTCCGGCTGCCCAGTCGTTTTCCATCCCATCTCGGAGCATGAATTGCCCACCTCATCCCCAAGTTTCTCCCTCCCCCCCCTGGACGAACAGTCGCTTCGGGAGTTCTTTTCTTGGGGAGTGCGACTCGAGGCTGCTTCCCCGCAGTCGTGGCGGTTGCTGCGCCACCCCTGCCCGGGTTCTTGCGCGAAGGGGTTGAGCGCGTCTGTTCGCGCAGCGAGGCCCGGCCGCGGATGCACCCCGACCTCCCGACGGCCGTCGGGGGCGGAAAAGAGGGGGGTGATGACTAGGGGGGGTGGATATCATGGCGGGGGCCATGATATTTGCCCAGATTTCATGGCGCCTCTTCTTACATCATCACGTCCCTGGCCCCCCCGCTGGGCCGCGCACGTGCTTGGCATCGCTTGGACGTGTGCATTTTTTCCTCGGTGGGGACCATCGAGGAGCATCCTTGATCATTTGGCGAAAAAACCACACACGAAACAGAAAAAAACACAGGGAATGGAAGTCCGAGCGATGGCGAGCATGCCGCCGGTCATGATTTGCACCCCCCCCTCTTGGACACCCCCCTCTTGACCTCCCCCCGACGGCCAGGGAGCTTTTGCGCAGCCGGCAGGCGCGGCAGCCTGCCCCCTCGCGCCGGCCCACTCCGTGCCGTGCGGCCCGTCGCCGGCTCGTCGTGGAGTCGCCCGTCGGTTGCCTCTGCCGTGGGTTGCCTCTGGATTGTGTGTTCGTTTCCCGTGGTCGGGGCTCCTCGGAGGGTTTTGCATCGTGTCCTCCAGGAGGCTCGGAGGTTGCGACCGTGATCTGATGCAGACCCTTGCATCGCCCTTTGTGCTGGATTTCTGTGGAGTCTTGGAGTCGCCCGTGTTTTGCCTCTGGACCGTGTGTTCGTTTCCCGTGGTCGGGGCTCCTCGGGGGGTTTTGCATCACTTGCAAGCCTGGAGCATATCCCTATCCCTATGCTGGGCACCTCCTCGTCACGATGCCAATCTCAGGGATTCCCTTATTTCTTTGAGAGCGAATCCCTAAGATTGTCATCGCCTTTTTGGCGTGTCAATCTTAAGGATAGGGATACGTTCGAGGCTGGTAAATCACGTCCTCCAGGAGGCTCGAAGGTTGCGACCGTGATCTCATGCATACCCTTGCATCGCCCTTTGTGCTGGACTACTGTTCAGATTGCATTCAGCCCGTCGTTGCCCTCTGTCGTTGTTTTCAGATCCCTCGCATGACCATTTAGTTCTCGTGCAGCGTGTCTCTGGCATGTGTGTCGACGGCTGTTTGGTCGCTTTTCGCTCTCGGCTGCTCCGTAACGTTAGCCCTCTCGCCCGCCTGGAGGCCTCCCTGCAGTTTCTGCTATGTTTCTGCCATGCCCTCTCGGCCGCTGCTGGCTAGCGTCTAAACTGCCCCCCGGAGGGGGGGGAGAACTGGGAAGATGAAGCGAGGAGGTGGAGGAGGGACGAAGAGGAGGAGAAGGAAGAGGAGGAGGAGGAAAGGAGGCTGCAGAGGCAAAGGCAGGGGCAAGTGCAGAGGCGGTCGGGGGGCCTCCGAGGTCTGCGACGAGGAGGGGGCTGGGGAGGCGCCCTTGCCCTCCCACCTTCCCCCTCCCCGGCGGCTCGGCACACGTTCTCCATCAGCGATAGCACAAGCCCAGAGTCAACCCGCAGGGCAACCCTTTCCAAGGGTGCCCTTGCATCCTTGCCTCCTCGGTGCGCCCCTGGCCACGTTTGTTGGCCGCGCCCCGCTCGAGAAGCTTCGAAAGAGGCGTCCAAGGCCCTCGCGTCCTTATCGCGCATCCTTCTGAGACGGGCCGCCTGTGCTCCGGTTACCGCTGCGGCGAAGCTGCGGCCGGCAACACAAAAGAAGAAAAGGCTCAGGAGCCGCCCGCGCCTCGTGTTAGGTCGGGCATGTCCCCCTACAGGCGGATTTTTGGCGAAAAAGCAAAGAGATTCAAAACATATTCGAAAATAGTCACAACAATGCTAAAAACATCGTTCCCCCATTATTCTGTTAAGAATTTGGGAACATTCCTCCTGTAGAGGGACCTTCCCGACTTACGACGTAAGCCTCGAGTGCCCGCGGCTGCCCTACGCGAGGCCCGGGCGCGCCCGGCCGGGGGCCGCTCGCCGCCATGCCCGGTGGGGGGCCGCCCGCGGCGCGGCACCCCGTCGCGGAGCAGCTGCCGCTCGTGCTGGCCACCGCCGCCTGCACCGCGCTGGCGATCCGCCTGCTGGACGGCAAGGGAGGACAATCGAATCGGAAAAAACACGTAGACCTAAACTTTTGGCGCTCCGCGCGGACTTCTCGGATCCGCGCCTGGGCCACCCGGCGGCGCCGGCGCCGCCCCTGGCGCGCGGAGCGCGCCAGGGTGGGGGGCCCAGCGCGAATCCATGAGCTCCGCGCGGAGCGCCAAAAAATTATATTTATGTGCTTTTGTTCTTCTTCTATGGGGAGGGCCCTCGTCGCCACGGCTGGACTGTGAGCGTGTTTTGGTGTTCCTCCCCAGGGTAACGCTCGTTGCCCAGGCCAAGCTCCCCCCCCACCCCACCACATGCTGTGGTGCGCACAAGCGATTGATGCGCCAGTGGCGCGGATGCACCCTGGCGGGTGCACCCTCCCGCCCGACCCCCCCCCTCCCCCGGGTAACGACTGTTATCAGGGAAAGAATCGATTAGCCTGGCGAAAGACCCAACCATATGCATGCGTCAGTACCGCAGATGTGTGCCCCGCTTTCGGTGAAGATCTCCCTATGTGCCGACATGGGTACGGTGGCGCCATGCGAACCTTGCCACTGGGGCCTTCGGTGGAGTTCCCCATGGGGCCACGAAGCGTGTGAGGGGTGTGCCGATATCTGCACGGTGGCGCCATACGAACCCTGCCATTGGGGCTTTCAGTGGAGTTCCCCAGGGGGGCCTCGAAACGTGTGAGGGGTGTACCAAAATAGGCGCGGTGGCGCCATGGCATGGCGCCACCAGTGGCAGGGTTCGCATTGCAGGGTTCGCATTGTGAACCCTGCCACTGGGGCCTTCGGTGGAGCTCCCTATGGGGCCTCGAAACGTGTGAAGGGTGTGCCGACATCGGTGCGGTGACGCCATGCGAACCCTGCCACCAGGGCCTTCGGTGGAGCTCCCTATGGGGCCTCGAAACGTGTGAAGGGTGTGTCAAGACTGGTGCAATGGCGCCATGCGAACCCTGCCGCTGGGGCCTTAGGTGGAGCTCCCTATGGGACCACGAAACGCGTGAGGGGTGTGCCGACATCGGCGCGGTGGCGCCATGCGAACCTTGCCACGGGGGCTTTCGGTGGAACTCCCTATGGGGTCACGAAACGTGTGAGGGGTGTGCCGAAGTGGACGCGGTGGAACCCTGCCGCTGGGCGCTTCGATGGAGCTACTTATGGGGCCTCGAAGCGCGTGAGGAGTGTGCCGAGACGGGTGCGGTGGCGCCATGCGAACCCTGCCTCGGGGGCATTCGGTGGAGTCTCTATGGGGCCACGAAGCGACGAAACGTGTGAGGGGTGTGCCGAAGTGGGCGCGGTGGCGCCATGCGAACCTTGCCACGGGGCCTTCGGTGGAGCTCCCTATGAGGCCTCGAAGCGTGTGAGGGGTGTGCCAAAATGGGTGCAGTGGCGCCATGCGAGCCTTGCCACCAGGGCCTTCGGTGGAGCACCCTGGGGTCACGAAGCGTGTGAGGGGTGTGCCGACATCGATGCGGTGGCGCCACGCGAACCCTGCCGTTGTGGCCTTCGGTGGAGCTCCCTATGGGGCCTCGAAACGTGTGAAGGGTGTGCTGAAGCTTGTTCGGTGGCGCCATGCGAACCCTGCCGCTGGGGCCTTCGGTGGAGCTCCCTATGGGGCCTCGAAACGTGTGAGGGGTGTGCCAAAATGGGTGCAGTGGCGCCATGCGAACCTTGCCACGGGGGCCTTCGGTGGAGCTCCCTATGGGGCCACGAAGCGTGTGAGGGGTGTGGCGAAGTGGGTGCGGTGGCGCCATGCGAGCCTTGCCACCAGGGCCTTCGGTGGAGCTCCCTATTGGGCCACGAAACGTGTGAAGGGTGTGCCGAAGTTTGTTCGGCGGCGCCAAGAGAGCCTTGCCACCGAGCCTTCGGTGGAGCTCCCTATGGGGCCACGAAACGTGTGAAGGGTGTGCCGAAGTGGGCGCGGTGGCGCCATGCGAACCCTGCCACTGGGGCCTTCGGTGGAGCTCCTATGGGGCCACGAAACGTGTGAGGGGTGTGCCGAAGTGGATGCGGTGGCGCCATGCGAACCCTGGCACTGGCGCTTTCGGTGGAGCTCGCTATGAGGCCTCGAAACGTGTGAGGGGTGTTCCGAAGTGGGCGCGGTGGCGCCATGCGAACCCTGCCGCTGGGGCCTTCGGTGGAGCTCCCTATTGGGCCACGAAGCGTGTGAGGGGGGCAGCGGAACAGAGACATGCGAAGAGCAGAGGCGAGGAGGGGGGGAGGGAGGAGGAAGGATAGGAGAGGAGAGGAGAGGAGAGGAGAGGAGAGGAGAGGAGAGGAGAGGAGAGGAGAGGAGAGGAGAGGAGAGAAGGACGAACGCGGGGCGCTGTCTCATCACAGCGAGGACCCAACACCACAGGATGACTGGGAAAAAGACGGTCACCACAGCTACCGCTCCTCGTCCTGGAGGCCCCTCGTCGCCACGGCTGGACTGTGAGCGTTTTCTGGTGTTCCTTCCCAGGGTAGCGCCTGTTGCCCAGGCCAAGCCCCCCGCCAACCCCCCCCTGGGTTACCCTAACGATCGTACTCGGGGGTGGGGGCCTGGATCCGCCCGCCACATGCTGTGGTGCACACCGGCGATTCATGCGCCGGTGGCGCGGACGCACCCTGGCGCATATGCACGCAGCCGCGGCCGGCGGCCGTCACCATTACCCTCCCGCCCGAACCCCCCCCCTCACTCTCCCGGGTAACGACCGTTGCCCAGGAAGAAAAACAGGACGGAGGCCATAGCTACCGCTGCTGCAAGTCCTGGAGGGCCCTCGTCGCCGCGGCTGGGCGCTCGTCGGATTTGTCTGGCCAGGGCGCGCCCACCGGGAGAGGCCCGCAGAGAGCAGCGGCGGCGGTGCCCGGGCGCTCCCCGAGGACAGGGTCCGCCAGGGCGGCGGCCTCGTTCGGGGCGTCCTGGCGCTGCTCTGCGAGCACGTGCGCCCTGGCGCCCAGGCGGCCGCCCCCGTGGTCGAGCTGGCCTCCCCGGGCGAGCTCGAGGCCGCGTTCGCGCAGCGGGGCTGCGGGCTCGCCCTCGCGGAGGGCGCCACGCCCGCGAGCGAGGGCCAGCTCCTCGAGGCCGTGCGGCTGATCCTGCGCTACTCCGTGCGGGCGAACAGCCCCTACTTCTTCAACCAGCTCTACGGCCGCTGCGAGCTCGCCTCGCTGGTGGGCGACTGGGTGTCCTCGGCGGTGAACGGCAACGTGCACACCTACGAGGTGGCCCCCGTCTTCACCCTGATGGAGAAGCACGCCCTGGCGCGCGTGGCGCGCGCCATCGGGCCGGCCTTCGGCGCCTCGCACGACGGGCTGTTTGTGCCCGGCGGCTCGCTGGGCAACGTCTACGGCATGCTCCTGGCGCGCCACCGCGCGGCCCCGGGAATATTGCTGGAGGGCGCCTCCTCGGAGCCGCCGCTGGTGGCCCTCGTCTCCGACGAGGCTCGAGTCGGGCATGTCCCTCTACTGGAGGCATATCCAACAACTGATCTGTATGGGTAAGGAGGAATGTCCAACAACTGTCCCTCTACGGGAGGAATATCCAACAATTGTCCCTCTACAGGGCATGTCCCTCTACAGGAGGAATATCCAATTATGTTGTAATTTTTTTCGCGTCTGTTCGAGCTTTTGGGGGGCATGTGCACCTTGTCCTTCTGGATCCGCCTTGTACGGGGACACGCCCGACCAAAGACGAGGCGCACTACTCGTACCTGAAGACGGCCCGCCTGCTGGGCATCGGCTCGGCACACCTCGTCTCCGTGGAGACGGACGCCGCGGGCGCCATGCTCCCGGAGGCCCTCGAGAGGAGCATCGTCGAGGCGGCCGCGGGCACCACCGCCGCCGCCGCCGTCGCCGTCGTCGCCTTCCCGACCCAAGGCCGCTCGGAATCTGTCCCTGGACCCTGGGGCGGGCAATACTTATATCCATATCCAGAGCGTCTTGGACTTGTTGGGAAAGGGGTGCCGCAAGGCCGCGGCGCACTGGAGATGGATAATAAACATCGAGCCTTTTGGAGCCAGATGTTTATCCATCTCCAGCGCGCCTCCAGTTTCTGCGGAAGAGAGCCCCACACTCCAAGACGAGCTGAATGCGGATGCAACTATTGCCCGCACCTGGGTTGGCGGGCGTCCAAGTCTAATCTGCCTCTAGAAGGCCAAAACCTCGGGCTGTTGCCAAATACCGTTTTCACTTTCTAGCCACAAGCGTCTATGGACATTTGGGGCGCCATCACGCGTGTAGACACCTCCGGGGAGGATACGTCCACCGACAACGCGGACGCTATGTCTGGCGCAGTACAGGGTCGGAGAAAGGGTAGTCTACGGTATGCTCCTTCTCTAGAGCAGGTCCCCCATGGCACTCCAAGCCAGGGGTCCGTCCTGGCCGCCCGGCGAGGTTCTCGAGCCGTGTCTGGCCGCGATCGCGAAGAACCTCCAAAGGCACCCCAAAGCCTCCCAGGCGGTGCCCCCTCGAGAGACAGGGAGAGAGGAGGAGGAGGAGGAGGAGGAGGATGAGGAGGAGGAGGAGGAGGAGGAGGAGGAGGAGGAGGAGGAGGAGGAGGAGGAGGAGGAGGAGGAGGAGGAGGAGGAGGAGGAGGAGGATAGGAGGAGGAGGAGGAGTGGAGGGAGGAGGAGGAGGAGGAGGAGGAGGAGGAGGAGGAGGAGGAGGAGGAGGAGGAGGAGGAGGAGGAGGAGGAGGAGGAGGAGGAGGAGGAGGAGGAGGAGAGGAGGAGGAGGAGGAGGAGGAGGAGGAGGAGGAGGAGGAGGAGGAGGAGGAGGAGGAGGAGGAGGAGGCCTCAACGACGGGGAGGCACGGCTCGGGAGGGCCCTCTCGAGGCTCCCACGTCGGCAGCTGGGCGCGCCAGCATTCCGAGCCGCGCCCGGCAGGTGCCACGACGAGGGCGCCCCGGGAGGAGCCCCAGAGAGCAGGAGGCCCCCCTCCCCCAATGCGGGGGAGGGGCAGGAACGGTGTGCATGGCCTCCGGAGTACCCCTCAACCGCCATGAGTGAGGGAGTGAGAGAGCAGGAGGCCCCAGCGTCGTCCGAGTCGTCGAGCCCTCGCCGAGGCGGTGCGGGCTGGGAAGAAGCCGTTCTTCGTCGGGGCCACCGCTGGCACGACGGTGCTCGGGGCGTTCGACCCCCTGCCGGCGCTCGCGGCCGTGTGCGCGGAGCGCGGTCTGTGGCTGCACGTGGACGGCGCCTGGGGCGGCGGCGCGCTGTTCTCGCAGGCGCACCGCCACCTGCTCGACGGCTGCGACCTCGCGGACGCTCGCCGTGCTCGGTTGACACGTCCTCTGCCTCTGCCCCGAGCTCGGGTGTTGCTGGATCCGTCCCTGGCACAGGGTGTCCCTGGGATTCTCTCTGGGAGGTCCAGATCGCCTCGCGAGCACCCCTCGCGGGGCCCAGAGGGCCTGAGGGGCTCCCGGATGACGGGGGAAGCGGGGGACACGGGGACACCTGTGGCAACACCCGATTAGCAGCTGTGTACAGTGCCGTTTTTTTATACATGCTCCGCGTGCGGATCATGTATTGAAAATGCAGGGATTTAGTATTAAAAACAAAAATGGGTTCATGCATAAATTTAGTCATACATTCGTCATGTATTACAAATCCTATGTGTTTAAAGATCCCATGTATTAAACACTGCCCTGTAGTGGTGCAGGGGATCTCACCGAGGGCGCGCGCGACCTCGTAGGGCGTGGGGTGTCTGCCGCATCCTGTGGCGCAGCCCATGCGAGGCCATGCGGAGGAGCGGTGGATCGCGGTTTCACCATGCGCGGCGGGCCTGACGAAGCCGATTGGGCATTGCACGGCTCAACCTAGTCTTAGGTCGGGCCTGTCCCTCTGCAGGAGGAATATTCAACAATAGTTATGAACGCTAGATTGGCAACGATGTTTGATTATTATTGCTTATGTGTGAATATGTTTGTGTATGCTTTATTTTCCGTCAAAGTCCGCCTGTATGGGGACACGCCCGACCTAAACCTAGTTATGGGAGGTAGGCGGACTGGGGACACGGCGCCGTGTATGGCGCAGTGGACGGGGCGTAGACGACGCAGTGGACGGTGCCATATGGGGTACAGGTTATTTTAGGTGTAAACTCGCGAGATGAACCCGTGGCTTCAGGCGCCCTCCCCGTCGGCACGGTTGGACGCAGCTGGGGAATTTCTAAGGAGGGATACCGGGCGGGGTCTTGGGCCCGAGCCTGGAGCCGAGTATCATGTGCCGCCATCAAGGACATCGTCTTGAGCGAACAGGGGTCTTGATTTTTTTCGCAGTTCTCGGCTCCTGAAGGTTCTTCCCTGTCCCGGAGACGGTCAGGCAGCGCTTCGAGATGAGAGGCCCCTTCAGGAGAGCCCCCGGTTGTCCATGGCCCCGTTCCCTCGAGAACCCTGTTGGCTCACGGTAAGGACTCGTTCTCCATGTCGGCTCACAAGATGCTGGGCGCGGCTCTGCAGTGTGCGGTTTTCCTGTGCCGCCACCCTGGCGCTCTGAGGGCGGCCAACGCGACGAGCGCCGCGTACTTGTTCCAGCCGGACAAACTGCACGCGGACCTCGACGTCGGCGACAAGACCATCCAGTGCGGGCGGAAGGCGGACATGGTCAAGCTGTGGATGCTGTTCAAGTCGCTGGGCGACGCCGGCTGCGCGGCCCGCATCGAGCGGTGCTTCGCCCTCAGCGACTACGCCGCCTCCCGCATGCGCAGCTCGGGCGGGGCATTCGTGCTCGCGTTCGAGCCCAGCTGTACCAACCTCTGCTTCTGGTACGTCCCAGAGGCGATGCGGCCTCTGCCCCCCAAAGAGCGCCTGGACAAGGACCACAGCAAGGCTCGGGGTTGTGCACAGGCAGCCCTCCAGAGGCAGCCCCGGCTGCCTTCAAAAGTCATACAGAAGCCCTGGCCAGGCTCAACGTTTCGAGTCCGCGGGCGGAACACCCAGGGGGCGGCGGGAACAGTATGTTGACCCCACCCCGGACTAGACTGGGGGCTTGCTGAGGCCAGCCTGGGCTACCTCTTGGGCCGTCTGCGCCCAAGCCCACAGCCCTGCCAAGAAGGACCACCCGATCCACCAGGTCGCGCCAGCCATCAAGGCCGCCATGCAGAGGGGCGGTCACGCCATGATCGGCTTCCAGGCCGTGAGGGGCCTGCCGAACTTCTTCCGCTGGGTGTTCCCTTCGTGTGTCGGCGTTGAGGAGTGTCACATCGACGAAATCTTGCGGTGGATGTCCGTGTTCGGGGAGCAGCACTGTCTGCGGTAGGCAGCAGTTTGCAGGCGTGGGAGGGCGATCGCACATTTACGGTGCGCGTTGCATGCGAGTTGCAAGCGGGCATCATCCCCTTCTTCTTCTTATTCTTCTTCGTATTGTTAGCATTCTTATTACTATGTTTATTATTTATTATTAGTAGTATTTTTCCCCCAAACATCCTGTGGTGTTGGGTCTTCGTTTTGAAGAGACGGTGCCCCACGTTCCCTCCTTCCTCCTCTCCTCCTCCCCCTCTTTCCTCTTCCATTTCGGCACACCCCTCACACGTTTCGTGGCCCCATAGGGAGCTCCGCCGAAGGCCCCAGTGCTGCCGCCCGCATGCGTCACGCACACCCAATTCGGCACACCCCTCACACGTTTCGTGGCCCCATAGGGAGCTCCACCGAAGGCCCCAGTGCTGCCGCCCGCATGCGTCACGCACACCATTTCGGCACACCCCTCACACGTTTCGTGGCCCCATAGGGAGCTCCGCCGAAGGCCCCAGTGCTGCCGCCCGCATGCGTCACGCACACCCAATTCGGCACACCCCTCACACGTTTCGTGGCCCCATAGGGAGCTCCACCGAAGGCCCCAGTGCTGCCGCCCGCATGCGTCACGCACACCCATTCGGCACACCCCTCACACGTTTCGTGGCCACATAGGGAGCCCCACCGAAGGCCCCAGTGCTGCCGCCCGCATGCGTCCCGCAAACCCAATTCGGCACACCCCTCACACGTTTCGTGGCCCCATAGGGAGCTCCGCCCAAGGCCCCAGTGCTGCCGCCCGCATGCGTCCCGCACACCCAATTCGGCACACCCCTCACACGTTTCGTGGCCCCATAGGGAGCTCCGCCGAACGCCCCAGTGCTGCCGCCCGCATGCGTCACGCACACCCAATTCGGCACACCCCTCACACGTTTCGTGGCCCCATAGGGAGTTCCACCGAAGGCCCCAGTGCTGCCGCCCGCATGCGTCACGCACACTCATTTCTGCACACCCCTCACACGTTTCGTGGCCCCATAGGGAGCCCCACCGAAGGCCCCAGTGCTGCCGCCCGCATGCGTCACACAATTCGGCACACCCCTCACACGTTTCGTGGCCCCATAGGGAGCTCCACCGAAGGCCCCAGTGCTGCCGCCCGCATGCGTCACGCACACCCATTTCGGCACACCCCCACACGTTTCGTGGCCCCATAGGAAGCTCCACCGAAGGCCCCAGTGCTGCCGCCCGCATGCGTCCCGCACACCCAATTCGGCACACCCCTCACACGTTTCGTGGCCCCATAGGGAGCTCCACCGAAGGTCCCAGTGCTGCCGCCCGCATGGGTCCCGCAAACCCAATTCGGCACACCTCTTACACGTTTAGTGCCCCCATAGGGAGCTCCACCGTAGGCCCCAGTGGCGGCGCTCACATGCGCATGCGTCCCGCACACCCAATTCGGCACATTCCTCACAGGTTTCGTGGCCCCATCATCCACCGGAGGCCCCAGTGGCGGCGCTTACATGCGTCACCCACACCCACCCAATTCGGCACACCCCTCACACGTTTCGTGGCCCCATTGGGAGCTCCACCGAAGGCCCCAGCGGCCGCGCTCACATGCGTCCCCGCCACCCATCCCGGCACGCCCCTCGCAACAACAGGCTTCGTGGCCCCATAGGGAGCTCCACCGAAGGCCCCAGTGGCACCGCCCGCATGCGTCACCACCCGCACCCAATTCGGCACACCCCTCACACGCTTCGTGGCCCCATAGGGAGCTGCACGGAAGGCCCCAGTGGCGGCGCTCACATGCGTCCCCGCCACACATCCCAGAACACCTCTCACGCGCTTCGTGGCCCCATAGGGAGCTCCACCGAAGGCCCCAGTAGCGGCGCTTACATGCGTCTCCGCCACCCATCCCCGCACCCCCCCCGCAGCAGCATCATGTTTCGGGGACCCATACGGAACTCCACTGGAGGCCCCAGTGGCGGCCCTCACATGCGTTTCCGCTACCCATGTCGGCATGCCCCGCGCGTGTTTCATGTCCCCATGGGGAGCTTCACCGAATGCCCCAGTGGCACCCATTTCGGCACACCCCTCACACGTTCCGTAGTCCTATGGGGAGTTCCACTGAAGATGAAACCCGCAGCTCCGGTACTGACAACTGCATATGGTTGGGTTCTTCGCCAGGCTAAGTATTATCATCATTTTCATTTTTTATTATTATGCTATCAGTAGTATCATTATTATTTGTAGTCGTCGTAATAGTAGTAGTCGTCGTAGTCGTAGCCGTAGTCGTAGTAGTCGTAGTAGTCGTAGTAGTCGTAGTAGTAGTAGTAGTAGTAGTAGTAGTAGTAGTAGTAGTAGTAGTAGTAGTAGTAGTAGTAGTAGTAGTAGTAGTAGTAGTAGTAGTAGTAGTAGTAGTAGTAGTGGTAGTAGTAGTAGTAGTAGTAGTAGTAGTAGTAATAGTAGTAGTAGTAGTAGTAGTAGTAGTACTAGTAATAGAAGAAGAAGAAGAAGTAGAAGTAGTAGTATAAGTAAAAATAGAAGTAGTAGTAGTAGTAGTAGTAATAGTAGTAGTAGTAGTAGTAGTAGTAGTCGTAGTAGTAGTAGTAGTAGTAGTAG
>CAUYUJ010013769.1:437751-438773 GCA_963575745.1 Prorocentrum cordatum | reverse complement strand
TGCTGACCTGGTAGAGGCTGGGAGTCCCGCGAGCGAAGCGGCAACACGATATTGAATGAGAGATGTGGCCGGCGCCTCGGCGAGAGCACGGGGCCCAATGAAAGCTGTCTTCTGTTTCCGCCGTTTGCCCTCCCCTCCTCCTGCTCCTCCGCGCACTCCTTCCGTCTTCCTGGGGCCCCTCCTGTTGCTCGCAATCCTCACCGTTCCTTCCTCTTCCTCCTTTTTCTCCTCCGTCCCACCTCCTGCTCCTTTTCCTTCTCTGCCACGCGGGCCCATTCGGCGCGCGGGCCAGCCGAGCCAAGGACGACGGCTCAGGTCAATCAGAGTGTAATGAATTTGACGGCTCCAAGACTGAGTGGAGCTCCTGTTGGTGCTTTTGTATACCATCGGAGGGCCTTCTTGGGCTGTCCTGGGGCCCTCGTGGGCTGTCTGGGGGGGCTTGAGCCGTCCTGGGGCCGTGTTGGGGCTCTCTCGGGCCCTCTCTGAAGCATCCCGTGGCTCTGTTGGGGCCCTCTTGGAGGTCTTTTAGGGGTCTTTTGGGCGCTCCCTGGCTTTGTTGGCGCTTTATTGGCCCATCTTGGGGCCCCATTGGGCCGCCTGGAGGCCATCTCGGGGCGACCTCGGAAGCTCGCAGACCATTCTTGGGCCGTTCGTGGCCAGAAAAGGCGAGAAGCACAGAATCGTTCAAAAACCAATGGAAAAATTAAGGTTTTTGGCCTGCTGAGGCCATATTGGAGGTCTTTGCGGGGGCATCCTGGACCGTCTTGAGCCCATGTTTGGTCCTGTTGGAGCACTCTGGGGCCGTCTTGGGGCCTCTTGGGCCGTGCACAGGACGTCTCGGAAGTGTCTTCTGCTGTCTTGGGCTCCCGATGTAGGCCTCGTGTCGCTCTCTTCGGGGTATTTTGGGCCGCCTCGAAGCATTGTGGGGCTCTCTTGGGGGCCTGTGGGGTTCATGTGGGGTCCATGTGGGGGGGGGGTCGGTGACATGCCGGGCTTTTCCTTGTAATTTGATAAAATTTAGG
>CAUYUJ010013769.1:230251-435251 GCA_963575745.1 Prorocentrum cordatum | reverse complement strand
CAGAGCCGGCCGCCGGCGGAACGCGCGGGCCCCGGGCCCCGACGCCGCCCCCGTCTCTCGCCCTCTTCTAGGCCGCCCGCGGGGGTTGGGCGGCTTTGGGGCAGCGCCCCTCGGTGCGGCGCACGCGAAGTCCTTCGCCGTCCCCAGACGGCGCTTCCTCTTCCCCCCCCCCCCTGCTCCTCCTCTGGGTCCTGGTTCTGGCCCTGACAACCCCGAGTGGAGCGTGCGGCCTGCTCTGGGCACAGCAGGTCCTGGCATATCCCCCCCCGAGCGGCAGCGAGTGCTGCGCCCAGCCCCGCGCCGAATGGCCCGGGCTGCGCGTGCGACGGGGCGGCGGTCGGCGGCGGGCAAGTGCCCTCTGCTCGGCCCAGTTCCCCTTGGGTACGCCCTCGCGAATGCGCGGGCAGTTTTGGTGCCCTAAGGGGGGAGCTGGCAGACCGCGCTGTCGGTCGCCACGGCCTTCTGGGGGGCTACGCAGAAGGCGCGCCCCTGCACTAAATACCACCCGCCACCACGTGGAATGGGAAGGGGCGCGAGGAAAGGGGAACGGAAGGAGAGAGAGAGCGAGAGAGCGAGAGAGAGAGAGGGAGAGCGAGAGAGAGAGAGAGAGGGGAGGGGAAGAGAGGAAAAAGGGGAGCAAGGGAGGTGCGGCGGAAGGAAGGACGGGGGGAAGGGAAGGGGAAACTCCTCAACGCCAAGTGACGGTTGAGGCCACGGAGGGGGGAGAGGGGAGGGAGGAGGGATTCAAGCAACATATTCTCGCCAAGTGGCGCTTGAGGCGGGGAGGGGGAGGGGGAGGAGGAAAAGTCCGAGGAGTCCTCCTCCTCCTCCTCATCGTCCGCCTTCGCCTCCGTGCTTCTCCTTTCTCCCCCTCATCCTTTACCTCCTCCTCGTCCTCCGTCTTCTCCTCCTCCTCCTCCTCACCGTCCTCCTCCTCTTCCTCCTCCTCCATTCCCTTTCCTTGTAAATGATTTCTCCCTGTCGCATCCCGAGACCAGTTTTCAAGGCGGGCTGGGCGTTTCGCCTGAGACTTCCTGACCATTGATGAGTCTGAAGCTTGAATTGGCAACAGCTTCACAAATGGAGGGCGGGTCGTTTTCAAAATATGGCTCTCGCCTTAGCGCGGCGCTCATTCGTGTTAAAAACTTGCGAGAGCTTCGCGGATTCAGGGCGGGCCATTTTCAAAATGTGGCTCTCGCTTTAGCACCGCGCACAGTGGTTCCGAACAATTTGCAAAAAGCTCACGGATTGAGGGCGGGTCGCTTTCAAAATGTGGCTCTCGCCTGAATGCTGCGCACATCGAATCTACAATATTGCACAAGTTTCACGGATTGAGAGCGGGTGGTTTTCAAAATGTGGCTCTCGCCTTTGCGCGGCGCACATTCGTTTCAATCAGTTGCAAGAGTTTCACGGATTGCAGGCAGGTGGTTTTCAACATGTGGCTCTCGCCTTAGCGCGGCGCACATTCGTTTCAAACATTTGCAAGAGCTTCACGGATTGAGGGCGGTTCCTTTTCAAAATGTGGCTCTCGCCTTAGCGCGGTGCACAGTCGTTTTAAACATTGCAATAGTTTCACGGATGCCCATCATCAATGTGCCAGGAATGGTGTTTTGAAAGGATTCTGGATTATGCGGGTGCAACAGTTATGTTGATTCGCTGTGTTGCAGTCCCAGCAATGGCGTTCTTGCGCGATTCTGGATTGTCAAGACGCAGCAGTCAGGTTGATCCGTGGCGTTGGAATCCCGAGAAAAATGTTTTGGCATGCTTCACGGTCTTCAAACGGTTCTTCCAAAGAGGCAGTTCCTTCAATGGAAATGAACCGTTGCAGGAGCCTGTGAAGAGGGAACTTGGAGGGAGGGTTTATTCCAACATCGTTGGTGACCCCTGGGTTTACACTGGTCCTCCTCCTCCTCCTTCTCCTCATCCTCCTCTTCCTCCTCCTCCTCCTCCTCCTCCTTTTCCTCCTCCTCATCGTTCTGCCACTCCACCACTCGTCCTCCCCCACATCCGCTTCCTTGCCTCGCTCCCCGCACTTTCCCACTTCCCATCCTTCGCCCTCCACCCGGCGCCTTTCGGAGGCCCTCGGGGGCCCGGGAAAGGCCAGGAACCACCCGGACTTTCGAAGACTCTTGAAAACAATCTCAGGGACGGAGGCCACTCTCTGCGGCGACTAGGGATGGCGCGGACGACCGCCAGGCGTAAAACCTCTAGGGCCAAGTTGCATGCCGCGAAGCGCCAATGCAGTCTTGCACATACATCTATAATCTAAATATGTATCCGCCAGCCCCCTCCGGGGGCGCAAGGCTGCGACGGCGTGTGCGGTCTGCTGTCATGTGTTGTGTGTTGTCATTTGTTGTCTGGCCTTTCGTCTCTCCAGTTCTGTTTCCTGCCTCCTGTTTACTCTCTGATAAGGGGCCCCGCCGCGTCACCAAACAGCCAACGGGAGGGGGGGAACCTCAAATCCAGGCTGCTCCGGGCCACCCCAGGATTCTCATGGTGACGCCACCGCGCGGCCAGAACGGCCCGAGAGGCCTCCAAGATTGCCCGACGAGGCTCCGAACAGAGCCTCTCAGGAGGCCAAGACGGCCCAAGATGGCCCCAAGATGTCCCACGATGGCCCCAAGACGGCCCAAGGTGTTCCCAAGACGGCCCCAGAGGCCTCCAAGAGGCCTCCCAAGAGGGCCCCACGAAGCAAAAATCAACGATTTTCCTAACGCTTGAAGGTTTTTGGCCTTTTCGCCTGTTCGGCTTTCCGAGGCTTCGAGACGGACCAAGAGTTTCCCAAGATCGCCCCACGACGGCCCTAGATAATCTCTCACCAGAGTTGCGTCGTCATGATGGTCGCACCCGATGACAGTGACGAGGATTAGGTTGGACATGTCTTCCTACAGGCGGATTGTTCAACATTTGTTAAAAAGGTCAAAAAATTACTCATCAGCAGTCGAATAATAAGAACAATAACAACATTAATAGTAATCATAAACACTGTATTACACATAGCTACTAAAGTAACATATTAAGATTTAAGAATAAGAATAATAATAAGAAGAAGAATACGAAGAACGTCCCCAGACTATGTTTGGGTTATTTTTGAATATGCCTGCTGTAGAGGGACGTGCCCGACTGAAGACGAGGAGGACGACGAGGATGGCCGCGTGCTGGCCGTCTCGGGCACAGGGTGCACGAGGACGCTGCACGGTGCGCGCTGGGGCCGTCGCATCGAGCGCCCACCGGCCCGCCGTGGGCTCCAGCCTACCGCCGTTCGGGCCAGCCGCACCCTCGCCCTCCGCCTCCTCCTCCTCCTCCTCCTCCTCCTCCTCCCTCTCGTTCTCGTCCTCCTCCTCCTCATCCTCCTCCTTCTCCTCCTCCTCCGCCTCCTCCTCCTCCCTGTCCTCATCCTCCGCCTCCTCCTTCTCCTCCTCTTCCTCCTCCTCCTCCTCCTCCTCCCTGTCCTCCTCCTCCTCCTCCTCGTCCTCGTCGTCGTCCTCCTCCTCCTCCTCCTCCTCCTCCTCCCTGTCCTCCTCCTCCTCGTCCTCCTCTCCTCCTTTTCCTCCTCCTCCTGCCTCTCCTCCGCCTCCTCCCCTCCTCCTCCTCCTCCTCCTCCTCCTCCTCCTCCTCCTCCTCCTCCTCCTCAGGGAGTTGGCGGGAGGGCGAAGGGCAGCAGGACAGTCACCTTCCCGGTGGCCATCGGCGGTTGCATCGGGGAGATCGCGTCCTCCGAGGTAGGCGAGGTCCCCAGCGTCAACCGCGACGACCCGATGTTGCTCAGCAAGGCCATGCCCACGAAGCTCGGGGCCACCATCCACCTGGACGGCCACGGCGAGCCCGTCGACTTCAGCGCCATCGGAGTATACGGCCTCAGGCTACACCGCACTCCGGCTGGCCACGCTGCGATCAGCCTGCTCGACTCCCCTCGGGACCGACCGGGGACGCCTTTTGAGTGGGCGGCTACCAGCGAGGGGGGGGTCTGCGAGCAGTTTCCCACGCGGTTCCACGCCGTCGTGGCCGAGACGATGGACGACCCCAACAACCTCTGCGACAACTACTTCGTGGATGTGCTCAGCGGGAGCACCGACAGAGAGGGCGCAATCACCTGCTCCATTGTGGACGACGACAAGGGGCCCGATACGTTCGTGGCCGAGGCTGTGGAGTGGGGAGGCTGCCGCAAGCTCTCCAACAGAAAGGCTAAGAAGGTGGAGGTCTCGGCGCAGAAGGTCGCCAACACCGACAACGTTGTCCAGGCCACGAGTTTCAGGACGCCGAACCAGGCTAAGCTGCCATCAGGCTGTCGCTCCTGGGTCAAGCAGACGTCCGCTGGTCATATTGGACTCATGATATTCATGTCCACCATGGGCCTCAACGTCGGCGTGCCGCTCGACAAGAAGATGGGCTGGGACGCCACCACCAAGCGCGGCTATCGCATGTACGACCAGCAGGTTCTGAACGAGGAGCCCTACTGTTCGGTGGTCACGCACCCGTGCTCGCCATGAGGCAACTGTAGCCGCTTCAACATGAGCCGACACGATCACGAGCTGGCCGAAAGGATCGAGAAGATGCGGGAGGCTCACCGACCCATCCTGACCCAGGTCAACCAGTCCGTGGTCCGCAGGGTTCGGAGGGGCTACCACATGGTCATGGAGCATCCCCGGCGGCACGCAATGCCGTGCAAGCGGATAGCGTGTCGTTCCGCTCCGCGGGGCGGGAGGCTCGGAAGGCTCGGGACGTTGACGCTGGTGGACTGAAAAGTGGATCGCGTGTCGCGCAGAAGCGTGGCGGGTCAGAACTGGCGGAGCGACACGGCAAGCCCAACGTGCCCAACCGTACTCCAGGTTGCTTGATGCGCCTCCCCCCGATGCCACCCCGTCCGACAGCCCGCTGCAGCCCCCCAACGCACGCCGAACCCACTCACTCACGCGATCCAACTCGAACACGCACCGCGAAGGACAGCAATCCCCCCCCCCACACCCCCACGCGACCCACCCCCCACGCTCACTGCACAACTCGGAGTGTGTTTGTCTGCGGCCTGTGCCTAAGATTGACAAGCTCAAGGGCGATCGCCACCCTAGGGACGTGCCCTCAGAAACTTTTTTTTTGTTCCTTCCCCCTGCAAAGGCCCCGACCACACAGGCTGCCCACCACTACAGCATGGCTGCGCCACAGCGTGAGACGCAGAAGCGAATGGCGGACGCCCACTCGCACGCGTCCGCGTGCAGAGCGTTCGAACGCGGCTTGAATCAAAGCGGCATGAGAAATTCACGGAACTACAGGAGGAGGAGGAGGAGGAGGAGGAGGAGGACGACGACGACGAGGGAACGAGACGTGCCCTCAGAAACTGAGGGAATCCTCGAGATCGGCGCCGAGATCCAGCGCCGATCCGAGGAGTCCGCGCGGGCCTCCGGGGAGCCTCCATTGTGTGCTGCGGCCTGCCCCATCCGCGGGCGTGCCAGTGGGCCTCTGTGCGCGCAGGTCTCGCTCCGGCGGGCGCGGCTCCTCTGGCCCAGCAGCCTCGCCGATCAGACTACAGGGCACTTTTTAATGCATCGGAGTTGTTTTCTAATCATCCCAGTGCGACCCTACCTAGGAGTTGGAGGATCTAGGAAAGCAACATCTAACATCTATATGAAGCTGAGCTAAGCTAAGATGAAGCTAAGCTCATATGAAATAAGATAAGCTAAGATGAGATAAGCAACGCGAAGTTAAGGGAACGTCACCAGGGGAACCGCGGGGCGGATGCCGGGGGAACCGCCCGGGGCAGGCCCCACCGCCCGGCCCTTTGAGCCTCCGAGTAAGAACCCTTCTAGGCAGAGCCCAGGTAGGGCAATATAGGATTTTAATACATGATCAATGTATGAATCACTTTATGCGTGAACTCATCGTTGTTTTTGATACTGAATCCCTGCATGTTTTGATACATGATCCGCACGCGGAGCATGTTAAAAAAAAAAACAGCACTGTAGCGGGTGCGTTGGCGGCGCGCGGGGAGGGGGGGAGGGCTTCTTAGAGGGAGGCTGCTCCTCAGAAGGCGCTGGCCGTACCTCTTTATAGACGAGGCCCGCACCCTCTGAGGAGCAGGGGCGCTCTTAAGAAGCCGTCCCCCCTCCCCCTTACCCCCCTCTGCGCGTGGCCGAGTGCGGCTCCTCTGGACATGACGGGGAAATCAACACAATGACACTCTAAAATCATGAAAACCGACGACGTGCATTCGAACCATAATACGGAGGGGGGGGTCTCAAAACCGACGAGAACTTCATTGGTACCCCTAAGGGAGGGGGCGAACAAAAACAACGACGGCACTACAAGAACGAGATCAAAGAGGGCATTTAAAACGACGACCACACACACGAATCTCTGGACCAGCAGACGCGCCGAGCAGAGTCTTCCAGAACCCCCCACCCCCCCGCGTCGCAGCCCGGCCTCCCTCTCCAGGCGCCCCCCCCCCTCCTCCTCCTCCTCCCTCCTCCTCCCTCCTCCTCCTCCTCCTCCTCCTCCTCCTCCTCCTCCTCCTCCTCCTCCTCCTCCTCCTCCTCCTCCTCCTCCTCCTCCTCCTCCCCCAGCCCCGATGGCAGAGCCACTGGTGGCCGGGGCGGGCCCTGCCCGGGAGGCCCCTCGCCGAGAGACGAAGCCCTCGCCCTCGCTCGGACGTCCCTTCCCTGTGCATGCTTCGGTGTCGTACGTGCATGTCTTCTCCGCCTCCGCCTCCGCCTCCGCCTCCCTCCTCCTCCTCCTCCTTCTCCTCCTCCGCCTCCTCCTCCTCCTCCTCCTCCTCCTCCTCCTCCTCCTCCTCCAAGGTGCCCCACAATGCTCCTCGGTGGTCCTCGCCGAGGAAACATGCACACGTCCGAGCGATGCCAAGAGCCAGGACAAGGATGAAGACCGGATGAGGACGCGTCGAGACTCTCTGAGACCTGGCGGCCCTGGAAGATGCATCTGGCGCCGCGGCCTTCTCAGGGCGTTCTGGACCGCTCTGAGAGCGTTCTGGAGCTCTCTGGAGCGGATTTGTGCTCTCGGTGATCCTCAGAACGTGTGTCGGCGCCAACGTGTGCTGGTCCGTCGAAGCCCTTCCACACGACGCACGTGGCGCAACGATGGCCGACACAGGCCGAACGGGGTTAGCGCACATTGGGCTAACACACGTCCTGAGGATCACCGACCAGCTAAACGCACTTGCCACGCAAACCGCCGGCTCCAAACGCCGACGCCACCCCGATCCCCGCATCCGTGCCAGGCACCCTCTCGACGACGCCCCCTTCCGGCGTAAAACCAATAAAACCCTTTGTGCTCATGTGTTTCTTCCTGTTCTGAGTCCTAGCCCCGTCCGACGGGGACTGGATCGTGGCTGGCGTGTCGCGCCAGAAAAGCGGTCGCACAGAGCTGGCGGCGCGACACTCGCTGAGGCAAGCGGCCCCCGACCTTGCTGAGACCCTGCCTGCGGCAGGCGCGGCTCCCCCGCCGCGGCGGGCGAGCGGTCGCTCGAGCAGGACTGGCGCAGAGCTCCAGGACTCGTCGGACGTGCCCCACTGGGCTTAGGTCGGGCATGTCCTCGTACGGGCGGATGTTGGAGGAAAGAGTTCAACACAGCAGGACATGGCTAAAAACAAAGGCAATCCACAAATAACAGAGAGACATCCTCCCCAGACTATGTTTTAACTGTCTTTGAAGATTCCTCCTGCATATGCCCGACTTGGCACTGGGCAGCGGCGGGCGCCTTTCTCGCCGCCGCGCGCCCTGCACTGCAGCCGCCTCCGGGAGCGCGCCGGTCGCAGGGAGGGGCCCACGGGTGCCCCATTGCCGCCGGCGGGCTCTCCGCCGTGGGAGGGCGCTCTGCGTGGCGAGAGCGGCGCACCCTCGCTGGGGGCGCCTCTGCCTGGGCGAGGAGGAGGTCCTCCTCCTCCCCCTCCTCCTCCTCCTCCTCCTCCTCCCCCTCCTCCTCCTCCTCCTCCTCCTCCTCCTCCTCCTCCTCCTCCTCCTCCTCCTCCTCCTCCTCCTCCTCCTGGAGACATGCACGGCCAGGTGTGCACGAGCGAGCAGCAAAAGCGGTCCTTGCACGAGATGGCGCAGCGACCTCGAGCGGTGGCTCACGCGGGCCGCCGACGCGGCACGCCACATGTGCAGCGAGGGCGCTTACGCGCGACCTTACGCGGGAGGCTTGCGCACCAGTGTCGGCGCAGACGGCCCCTCTTTTTGCGTCGCTCACATGCGGAACATCTGGAGGCCTCTTGCTCGACACGCATGTAGAGGATCACCGTGCCTGGCCACACGACGGCCGAGGGGTGGGAAGACATGTGACCACATGTGTATCCAACTCTCGCCCAGGCTGGCCACGTCATGTGTGTCCAGTATCCTGGTACGTGTTCGACGGTGGACCCCATCGTTACCCACCAGCCCTGGGCGGTCTTCTGGCGGTCGTCGGCGGTCTTCCGACGGTCTCCGGCGGCTTCCACAATTTTCCTGATTTCTTCGGCGCAAAAGCTGGGTAGCTGCGGCTGCCAGGTCCATGATCGAACACCTAAGAGGGTGACGGGGAGGGGGAGGGTCGAGGTTCTCGGGCATCCAGAGGTTTTCCAGCCTGCGGATGCCTTCCAGCAGATACGCCTCGCCGAGGGCGTTTCGGGGGTGCCTGGATCGCCCCGAACGCCCGCTCCACGAGCCTGCGGACAGGGTTCAGCGGCAACTCACGGGGCCCTCCCATGCCATCTTGCTGGCTCTTGTGAATCAGCGCTGACCGACTCCGGTTGACGCCGATCGACGCTACAATCAACCCGTATCATAAGGACGCACGGTGAGGATGCAAAGGGCTTGAAAGGACATGCAGACACTTTGCAGGTGGGGCGCGGCCAGCCCAAGCGGTCAAGGATGGGCCGAAGGGGAAGGATGCAAGAGTAACCTTGAAAAATTGCTCATCCTTACTATGCGGGTTGACTGCAATCGAGGCTGACTTGACGCTGATCGACGCTGAATCGGCGCTTTCTCATCGATTACACGACGCAAGCGCACGCGAGTGGACTCTGAAGACGGAGCTTCGCGGACATACAGGGCTCCCATGAATTGCTACCGAAACAAGGGTATGACAAGCTGGATGCTCGATCAAGGGACCTTCCTGGAACCGTTCGCTCCATTCATGCGTCGATGCCGCGTCGAGCGTCCGTCGACTTGAGCCGAGCTTGAGCCAAGTAGATCAGTCAGGTGGCCCCCCGGAAGGTTCCCACCATACATCGATGTGGGTACATTCGTGTATGTGTATGAACACGTAACGATGTACCTGCACATATACATATTTGCATGTGTACATGATATACATAAATATGTATATATATAAATTCATATATACATATACGTACATGTACATATATATATATATGTATATACATATATATATATATATATATATATAGATATGTGTGTATAAAACACACATATATATAACATATAAATACATATATTCCTATGTATATACGTTTATAAGGCCGGGGACCCCGGACAGACCCCGGATGGAGCCCCCCCCCCCCGAGATTTTCGAGCGGTCCCAGAGGCGCCCCAGACGGCCCGAGATACTCCCAAGAGGGGTCCACGAGCGCTCCAAGACAGCCCAAGAGCGCTCCAAGAGACCCCAAGACCGCCCAAGACCGTCCAAGGGGGCCCCGAGAAGCCCCAAGAGGCCTCCAAGAGGCTTCCCAAGAGGGCCCCAAGAGGGAAATGTCATTGATTTTTGCATGGTTTTGAAACGTTTTCCTGGTTCTCCCTTTTTCGGGCCAACATCGGCCCGAACCGGCCCAAGAGGCTCCCCAAAACGCCTCCCAAAGAGCCCGAAAACGATCCAAGAGAGTCCCAAGACAGCCCAAGAGGGCTCCAAGACGGGCCCAAGAGAGCCCCCAGAGCGCCCAAAGAGGCACCCAAGAGGGCCCCAAGACGCCGCCAGGGAGCCCCACTACGGCCAAAGGCCTCCAAGACGCTCCAAGACGGCCCAAAAGGGCCCCGAGACGACCCAAGAGAACCCCAACAGGGCCCTAAAAGGGATCCAAAAGGGCCCCAAGAAGACTCCCAAGAGGCCCCAAAACGCTACATAACACCAGGGCTCCCAACACTGAGCTTCAATGGCACCCCCAGAAGCCTTCCAATATTTCTTTTCCTCCATCCTTCTTTTCTCCGAGGAAGAGGAAGAGGACACCTGAGGAAAGGAGAAGGAACAGCAAGATGAGAACGGTGATGGCGAACACTTTTACTAAGAACGCTCGTTGTTTCGATTGATCAACCTCTCTCTCTCTCTGTCTCATGTTGCCTGCAAGTTAGAGGTGGGGGACCAAGGTGCATGGCGCGACGCGCCAGTGCAGTCTTGTATATATATATATATATATACTAGAACCATCGCGCGCGCTTCGCGCGCGCTCAAGATCTAGCTAGCTTCTTTGGGCCTCCTCGGAGCATCCTGGACTGCTTCTTGAAGTCGTCATGGGACCTTCTTGGCATGTCTTCGGGGGCCTCTTAAAAAGAGTTTTGAAGCCTTTTGGGTGCTGTCTTGGGGCCTCTTGGAGCCTCTTTTGGGCTTCTTGGGGGCCTCTTGGGGCCTCTTGGGGGCCTCTTGGGGCCTCTTGGGGACCTCTTGGGGCCTCTTGGGGGTTTCCTGGGGGCAGCTTGGGGCCTCTTGGGGGCATCTGGGGGCGGAGAGCTTGAGTTTTCAGTTCGCGTTCCCTCTCTTGGGCCCCTCTTGGGGCCTTCTTGGGACCCTCCTTGCGCCGTCTTGGGCGGCTCTGGGGCCGTCTCGGGGCTCTCTCGGGCCGTCTTGGGGCCCTCTTGGGGGCCTCTTGGGGGCCTCTTGGGCCGTCTTGGAACGGTTTGGGGAGCCTCTTGGGCGGTGCTTTAGCGCCGGAAACACGAAACAGCAAGAATGGAAACAAAAAAAAAACATCGAAAAACACAATGAAAATCAACGATTTTGCCCCTCTCGGGGCGATCTTCGGCGGCATCTTAAAGGCTTCTTGGGGCGTCTTGGGGGCCTCCAGAGCAATCTAAACGCATCGTGCGTCGACGGAGACCCCTGGACGTCGTCTTGGGGGTGTCTCGAGACCGCCTGGGCCCGCCGGGATTGCTGTCTAAGGCCCTCCCCAGGACGATTTTAAGCCTCCCAGAGGCGGGCCCGGGCCCTGGGCCCCACATTTGTGGTCGGGGTCCCGGCCCCCGGCCTCCAGACCGTCCCCCGTTGTATGTATATGCTCCCCCCCCCTCCCCCCGCAGTGACCTACCTCTTCCTCTCTCGCTTTCCTTTTTTTCCTCATCGCTTCCTTCGTTCCTCTGTTTTCCTCGTCCTTCTCCCCCTGCTCAACCCGCATCCCCTCTTCCTCATCCATCATTATGTCTCACCTCCTCACTTTGCCCATTGAATCCTCATCTCTCACTTTTCAGCCGTGATATTGGTTGGAGCTGTTAAGCCCATCTCCTTCTCGTTTCCCTCCCTGTGTCCTTCTTCCCCTCCTTTTTGTATCCATCCTCCTCCTCATCATCATCCGCCTCTCTCCTCCCTCGCCTCCCACCCCTCATGGACAAGAACATAACATTGAGAGATGGTGGGAATGAGAAGAAGAAGAAGAAACGATAACTGGATAGGTCGTGGTTGCAGTGATAGTTCTGACAAGGAAACAGGTTGTTGTTCAGTCTTATGTTATGCTATGTTTTCCTGTTATGTCTTTCTTTTCAATGCCAACCTGTCCGCAGCCATTTTGGCTCAAAGCTGAACGCGTTGATTGCACCTGTCGCCACGGTCGTGCCACGCGACAATGAGAGGTGCGGCTGGGGGAAGCCCAGCGGCCAACCCAGCCTGCTGAAAGTCATGGGTTTCTGCATATTGTGCACTGGCGCTGATTGCTGACCGCGACCACTTCGCCACCAAAGAGGATTGTTTCCGCCGTTGAAACCTGGCATCCGCAAGGAGTACATGCCCACCGTGGACAAAATCTTGACGACGATAATGGGAAACACTGCGATTACGATCGGCGAGGCGGGCTTCGGGAAGACGCGCTTGATGTGCATCCTCGCCATAGCGATCGGCCGGCGCAGCGCTGACGTTGCGAACGAGCTTCGCCCTGGCCGCGCCCACGCCGCCGTTCGCGCGTCGGCGGAGATGGGCTTCTTCCGCGGGGGGGTCGGCGGGGCCCAGGCGCCATGCATCTTCGATGACGGCGACCCCGCAGACCAGCGGCCGCGTGTCCCCAATGCTCTCTACGACCCCACACAGACCGAGGCCATGGCGCACGCGCGCGGGGGGGCAGCGAAGTTCGCGCGCGGGCGGGCACGGTGCCAGGCCAGGCCGAAGCGTCGGGCCCAGCCAGACCTGAGTGGCACAACGGGCGTGTCTTTGTTTGGGGAGGGCCCTTGGGCCATAGAAGCGGCAAGTGCGAGGCGATGATATGCAGCGCCGTCGTCGGAGGAGATGAACTGGCAGGCCCTTCGTTCCGCCAAGGCTCGGCGGCGACAACGAGTGCAGCGCCCGCGCCGATCCGACGAGCGAGCCTTCGCGGCAACTTCCCTCAACGCAGCTACGCAGACTACTTCGCACTTGGCGGAGATGATCCGACCAGCTTTCCCACTAGGCATGTCCGAGAGCAACGCGGGGGCCATGCTCGAGCGTTGGGACGTCCTGCTGAACGCGAAGCACTCGGTATTCTACAGGCCTGCTGGCAACGACTCGTCTGTCGAGAAATTGCCCTCATGGGCGGCTATATCAAGCCCGAAGCAAAACGTATCCTCGCGCGGTTCCTCAGGCACAAGGTGCGCCGCGACCATGGGGAGAATGACAGGCTCGTCGCCTTCGAAGAGAATGTTCTTACGCCCGCGACCGAATCGCGCGCCGCAGCAGCTGGCGCGCGCGACGGCGGGGGGGGGCGGCGGCGGCGCCGCCGCCGCAGAGGGCAGCGCAACGGCACGCGCTCCAGGCAGCGTTGAGGCAGCGCCCGTTGGCGAAGAGACGTTCGCCCACGACGGCGCCGCTGACGCTGGGGCCGACGACGCTGTCGAGGAGGACGCGTTCAGCTGGGGCGGCGGCCTGGGCGCGCCCGAATCGACGCCCCCCAGAGAGCTGACGAAGGCGCGCAACTCCCGCGTGACCGAGCTCATCAGCGCCGAGGCGAACGCGGGCGCCGCGGTGCCGTGGCAGGCGGGCGCTGCATCGGGATCGAGCGGCGACGCGATCGCACCGAGTGACGCGGCGGCGCCCGCGGACGCAACGTCCGACGCACAACCCCATATCGTCGGCTGCCACGGCGAGCTCTCGGACGAGGACCATGAGGAGCAGGTGGTGATCTTCTGCAGCCCCGCCAGGGTCCAGAACGGCGCGCGCGAGGACCTGGTCACCCCGCCGAAGGTGACCAGGAATACCACCTTGACCTGCAACTTGCAACGAGCCGCTCTCGCCAATCGACTACCAAGAGCAGCAGCTGATTTGCGCATCGATGGTTGCCCAGGCGCACGGAGAAACCATCGCCGTCGGCGATGCAGAGTTGGACCTCGGGGCCGAGATGGGGGCGATGCTCGATGCCAGCGCGGCGGGGATGGTCGAGGGCGCGGGCGCGCAGCCTTCAGTCCAGTCGGACTGAGCGAGCCGCGTCCGATTGAACCCGCTTATTTTCCACGCGTAGGCGCAATCCGCGCTGCGATATGTTGGGCGGTTAGTTGAGGAATACCTCGGCGAAGCGTGCGCGGACAAGCATATTGCTTATGACTGGTGCTACCGGCGACGGACAGAGTCCTATTCAGCGGCATCTGGGCGCGATCGGTCGTCTAGTCTTCTGTCGTCCGCGTTCCATTGCTTCTGCTCCGCGCATTCGAATCCTGTCAGTTTGTGCTCAAGGATGGGGATGAGGAAGCAGGAATATGCGAGGGTGGCGATGATGAGAGGGAAGAGGAAGAGGAAGAGGAGGAAAAACAGGAGCAGGAGGCGGATGAGGAGGAGAAGGGGAACAAGGCAGAATCGGAGCATGGACCACGAAACCATGCCAGGCACAGGTTGCTCTTGTTTGCTTTGGTCAGAGATGCCATGAAACGATGCCAGGCATAAGTTGATTGGTCTTTCTGGTTTTCAGGGGGTCCGCGAACTCCCTCAGGGCGGCTTGCGGGGGGGGCGTGCGGCCACGAGACCGCGCGAGCACATGCATATATATATATATATATATATATATATACACACACATATATATATATATATGTGTGTACATATCTATATATATACACAGAGATGAGGGGGGGGGCAGAGATGCCGCGAAACCATGCCAGGCGCAGTTTTTGTTTTGCGCCTTCAGGAGGCGCAGAGACTTTGGCAGCGGAAATCATTGGGACATCCTGACAACAGAAAAACTGCGCTTGGCATGGTCTCGCGGCATCCCTGAGCCTGGCATGGTTTCGCGGCCACGCTCCCCGCGAAACCATGCCGGGCACAAGTTTTTGGGTTTCCAGGGGGTCCGGAGACTTGGCCACGGAAATAATTGGGACTTCCTGAAAACCACACAAACAGAACAACAAATCTGAGCCCGGCGCGGTGTCGTGGTATCTCTGACCCCAAAACCAAAAACCAAACCAAACAATAACTTGCGCCTGGCATGGCTTCGCGGCCACGCTCCCACGACGACACTCCTGGCCAAGCTTCGTGGAGGAGGGGGAAAAAGAGGACGGGGAAGAGGCGGGGGAGCAAACGATTAATGATCGCTTTGTGGTTCCGGTGGTTCGGGGGCGCGGGGGGGGGGTGGGGTGGGGGGGGTGGCCCCATGATATATATATATATATATATATATATATATATATATATATATATATATATGTGTGTGTGTGTGTGTGTGTGTGTGTGTGTGTGTGTGTCTGTGTCTGTGTCTGTGTCTGTGTGTGTGTGTGTGTGTGTGTGTGTGTGTGTGTGTGTGGGGGGGCTGCCACGGCCCTCCTTCGATTTGTTTTGCTTGGGTTTGTTATCGGCGTCGCGCTGTTCGTTTGCTTGTCTTCCGGAAGCTTTCCGCATGTTATTTTGCAGTGGCATTCTGGTCGAAGATTTCGATTTTGAAATTTCCGAACCGCGTCCGTCTGGGAATTCCGACGAGCCCGAACGACCAAACAAAACATTGAAAAATTAGAACACCCAGGAAACAAAAATACAAAACAAAGTACGAGCACCCTGTGCTCACAGGGAACACTTACTTGTTTGGGACAACGAAGATCAATGTTCTGGCTGTAGAAGCATATGTTGTCCTTCAATTTTACTTCAAGGGAAACAATAACGCAATGATGTGGTCCCTGGGCATGCACGCGAAACATGTCTCCATTACCGTGCGTGTGTGTATATATGTATGTATATATATATATATATATATTCCTTCTACCTATCAAATTACAAGGAAAAACCCGGCATGTCACCGACCCCCCCCCCTCCACATGGACCCCACATGAAACCCACAGGCCCCCAAGAGAACCCCACAATGCTTCGAGGCGGCCCAAAATACCCCGAAGAGAGCGACGCGAGGCCTACATCGGGAGCCCAAGACAGCAGAAGCCACTTCCGAGACGTCCTCTGCAAGGCCCAAGAGGCCCCAAGACGGCCCCAGAGTGCTCCAACAGGACCAAACATGAGCTCAAGACGGCCCAGGATGCCCCCGCAAAGACCTCCAATACGGCCTCAGCAGGCCAAAAACCTTATTTTTTCATTTGTTTTTGAACGACTCTGTGCTTCTCGCCTTTTCTGGCCACGAACGGCCCAAGAATGGTCTGCGAGCTTCCGAGGTCGCCCCGAGATGGCCTCCAGGCGGCCCAATGGGGCCCCAAGATGGGCCAATAAAGCGCCAAGAAAGCCAGGGAGCGCCCAAAAGACGCCTAAAAGACCTCCAGGAGGGCCCCAACAGAGCCACGGGATGCTTCAGAGAGGGCCCGAGAGAGCCCCAACGCGGCCCCAGGACGGCCCAAGCCCCCCCAGACAGCCCACGAGGGCCCCAGGACAGCCCAAGAAGGCCCTCCGATGAAATACAAAAGCACCAGCAGGAGCTCCACTCAATCTGAGAGCCGTCAAATTCATTACACTCTGATTGACCTGAGCCGTCGTCCTTGGCTCGGCTGGCCCGCGCGCCGAATGGGCCCGCGCGGCAGAGAAGGAAAAGGAGCAGGAGGCGGGACGGAGGAGAAAAAGGAGGAAGAGGAAGGAACGGTGAGGATTGCGAGAAACAGGAGGGGCCTCAGGAAGACGGAAGGAGGGCACGGAGGAGCAGGAGGAGGGGAGGGCAAACGGCGGAAACAGAAGACAACTTTCACTGGGCCCCGTGCTCTCGCCGAGGCGCCGGCCACATCTCTCATTCAATATCGTGTTGCCGCTTCGCTCGCGGGACTCCCAACCTCTACCAGGTCAGCATCCCGTCCTCCAGCATGCGGCCGCCAACTTTCCTCTCAATTCTTGACGCTTCGCGTATCCCCACCAGCCCGTCCAGAATTGATTGCCAGCTTTCCCGAGGCCTGCTGGAGGCTATCCTGAGCCATGCTCGGCTAGAGGCTGTCGGAAGCTATTCTGAGCCATGCTCTGCTATGTCGGGCCATATTCAGGCTGTCTTGAGGGCTCTTGGAGATCTGTCGGAGGCTATCTTGAGCCATGCTTGGCTATCTTGGGCCATTTTGGAGGCCATCTTGGGCTATCTAGGGCTCTCTTGGAGCCATCTTGGGCCAAAAAGGGCGGGGTGGAGAATCTTCAGGAGAGGCTGGGAGGCCTCTCGGGGCCGTCCTGGGCCCCATTGTTCAAAAAGAGCGGGGTCCTCAATTCAGGTCCCCCCCTCGGAGGCTCTCAAACGGCGTCTTGGGGACGTGTTGGAGCGCTCTTTGGAAGCCCCTTGGGCGATCTTGGGGCCGTCTTGGGCCTTCTTGGGCCCCTCTTGGGGCTCTCTTGGGCCACATTGGGGCCATCTTGATGCCTCAGGGGCCCATCGGAAGCGAAAAGACGAGAATGCCAAACACATTGACTTTCCTTAGGCTTTTGAAGGGTTTTGGCTTCTTGGAGGTCGCCGTGGAGGGCTCGAAGGGCACTTGGATCCGTCTTGAGGACTCTTGGAGGTGTGTCGGAGGCTATATTGACCCATCTTGAGGTATCTTGGGCCATCTTGGAGGCCATCTTGCGACTTGGAGCGCCTCTTGGAGCCATCTTGAGCCGTCTTGGACGCTCTAACGCCTCCATCCCCCCCTCTCCAGGTCCAGGGGAAGGTCACCCCTCCCCCGAGCAGGGGAAGGAAGGGGAAGAGAGAAGACCAAACTCGTTATACCACCGTAGCCCTAAAGGGCTGGTGGGACTTCCACCTATAGACTTCCAGCCTCCATCAGCTCAGCACTCCGACCTCTAGCGTCCGGCATCCGACTTTCCACCTTCACCTCCACTCAAGCGTCCACCAACGCTGCGCCCTGAGCCCCGCCCCTGGCGCTACCGCGCACTCGCCTCGCCTCGCCTCCGCTCGCGCAATTCCCACGCACCTCATTGAACAATTGTGTTCTCGCCCGCGCCCAGAAACATCGTAGGCGCAAGGGTCAAGATAAGAAGGCGAAGCGCAGCGAGCCTTAACATCTTGTGTGTATATATATGTACATACATATATGTACATGCGCATGCACGCATGCATACACGCATATGTCAAGCTACACGCACGGGAAAGCATGTGCTTTTAAACGTCACAAGTGCTCCCTGTGAAAACACTGGGTTCCCGTACTCTTCATATGATTGTAAGCGTTTTATATGTAGTTTCGGATTGTCACCGTTGCTCTCCCCATGTATATAATCGAAACTTCCAACCAACAGCCATGCATGAACCATGCAACACCTAGCATTTGTCACAACATAACACACGCGGGAACCTTGTGTTTTCACAGCGAGCACCTGTTTCGAACACCGGGCATCAATTTTTGATTGTAAAAGTATACAGCATTCTTTGATTTTGCCTTTCCACAAGAAAATACGGCGACGCGTGAGCGAGGCCCCTGCGAAGGCGCGAGGCTCGCCGTTTTTTGCCGGAAGCACCAAGCACATTCGGAAGAAAAATGCTTTACCATCATTGGCTATTCGTTGCCCCATGTAAGTGTTACCTGTGAAATCGCACAGTTCCTTCGCATCTTCTAAAACGTACGGACCTGTTCACAGGGAGCACTTGTTCCGAACAGTGAAAATCTGTGTCTTGATTTTTTTGCAAATAAAAAAGTGAGGCTTTTGTAGATGTACGATCTTTCTTCCATACTATACAGTAGCGCATGAATGCAATCCCTGCGCAGGCACAGGGATCGCCCGCCCCAGTCGCAGTTTTTCCTCGAACGAACCAAACAAACGTATAAGCTAAATTCTTTCACCGCCATGCCATTGGAATTCGTTGCCCCAAACAACTGTTCCTCATGAAAACACATGGGTCCCACATATATATATATATATATGGTTGTCCTGCCCATTCCCGTTTGTTCCGTTTTCTCGGGTTGCTCTGCCTCGCTGGAAATTGTCTCGGAGACTCCTCCTGAAAAAAAAACGACGCTGGAAGATTGAAATTGCCGGATTCGATTTCTTTCGATTTGAAAAATTCGACGAACTCGCGATGACTTACTGCGCTCAACGTGTCGGCCCTTGGACGAATGGGGTTCGCCGCGGGCCAGCGCCGAAATTGCGTCCGAGAGCTCTGCAGAAACGGTTGACGGTGATTGCGAGGACGTGCTACATGAACCGTTGGACGATGGCGCTCTCGCGCGCTCTCTGACGGACGCGTCGACCGCGCCGCGATTCGCGCCCGCGCCAAAGAAGGCGCCGGCCGCGGGCCTGACATGGTGAGCACGTGCATTTTTCTGCGTGAGACTGAGGCGACTCAGCATCGCAAGCGAGGAATGCCTAGAAGGATGCACGCGCGAGGCCTAGGGTCGCAGTGGCTCGAGAAGGAATCGCGCGCGGCTGCGCTGGATGGCTGAGGCCGCAGCATCGGCGTCCAGAATTGCCCCCCACGCTTCTACTTCGCGACGTCCGGGGGTAGAATCGAAGGACGACGCGCCGCTGCGACCCTTGGGGCGCATCGCCAAACGCCGCGGATTTTGATGAACATTTGTCAAGGGGCGCAGACAAGTTGATCTTTCCGATGATAAAGGGGCGATCTCGAGGGTCTCCGGCCCGGGCGCGCCAGGCGTCAATTTGCCACATTTGCTGTCGCTCGCCGTGGATGTGGCGCAGTCAAAAGATATTATCCTTAAGTCGCGCCAGCCCCGACGACTGCGGTTGTCTTCGGGCGCGGTCGCGGCCTCCTGCGACCGGGCTCTTCCGCGCCCTTTCGGGGCGCGAGGGCGACGAGGCGCGGCGGCTGCGCAAGTGCTGCTCTCGCCACAAGCGGGCTGCGTCTTCGACGAACTCAAAATGTCATCCCCCGACAAGCTGTTCACGATAATGGCGCTTCCGATGAGGTGCAACGTGCTTCTCGCGTCACATGCAGAGTGGGCCGCGCCTCAGCAGCCGAGCGACTGGTCGGGGAATTGCCGCTCGCGCCTGGTCGCGCCGCCCGACGCGAAGAGGGGCCGGCTAATCTCGCGCGCTGCGCTGGCGGCGCCTGCTTGCGCCGCGCAGTCCGACGTCTGGGGGCGGGCCCCAAACGAGCGCGGCCGCCGCGCGGCAGCCCCCGCAGCGCGCGCAGTTTCGATGACAAGTGGGGGCGCGATTCCCAGAGGGGGCGCATGGCTTCAGGAGCGCGGCCAGACAATAAATGGCGCTGCTCGCGCGCGCTCCGAAGCCGTGCGTTGGCAGCAACATGCAGAAGGGCGCGGGCATTCCACGGCCTTGAAGATGCGCGGGGGCTTTGTTGACATCTTTGATTCCGCCGTCGGATCGGCCGTCCAGGCGCCCATGCGTGATGTCGCGCGTCGGCTGCGTCGCGATTGGAGAATCTGTATCTTCATGATGCCAAATGTTCCGACGTTTCTCATCTCCCAGCAATGGAGGGGGCAGCCTGCGACGCAAAGGGCCCGGTCGCGGACGCCTGAAATCTTGCCAAAGGGAGACCGTTCATGACCACCCGACGAGGGGCACCAAACAGCGGCCCGCACCACGTCTGCCCGCGCCCAAGCGAGGGACGCGGCGCATGCTGTGCGGCCTGAGAAGCTCGACAAAAAGAAACAAGCTCCTGCCCTTTGGAAGAGTACCCCGTATATCAGGTACGGCATGCAGCAGCACACCAAGCGCAAACTTCGAACAATTGACCAAAAGCATAGAGAATATTGACAACATGGATTGGTCGAGGAGTTGACGGGCGCGGGCTTTTTGAAGAGCTGGGCTGAACAGTTTTGCCCGCCCTGCGGCGCGTGCGGCGTTGGGAAGCCGCGGCGGCGCATGGGCAACGCTTCTCTCAGCTACAAATGCAACGCCAAGGGTTGGCGCAAACATATCCTGCCTCGTGCGAATCGCATGGCCTTTGCTCCTGGGGGTGGCAGGGATTGTGGGCCGTTGGCAGCGTTGGCAAAGCTTTTCCTGGGGCTGACAGATGGCTTGACAGCGCAGTCTGATTGACTGTGGGATCGCGATGACAAGTACGCGCGGCGCTTTACGTCGCGACTGGGCGCTGCTCGTTCTCGTTTCGCGAGGATGCCGGAACCGAACATCCAATTCGGCACTGGTGACAATGAGACGCGGCATGGCGTGGAAACGGACGAAGTTGCTTTGAGCAAAGAGGTTGTGCGCACTGTGGGAGGCAAGCGGGCGAAATAGCATCAGCGGGGAGGGATTGCGCAGAGAGGTGCGCCGTCTTCGCGGGCGATGTGCAGAGTGTCGCCGAAGACCGCGAAGGTGAGATCGCCAGGCCCTGGGCCAATCACAAAGAAAGATTGAAAACCTCAGGCGGTGAAGTGGTCAAGGGGCCGCTGCGTTGTTCTGCGCGCCGATGGCGCCGTTCCTACGAGATGGGTGCCAGCAAAAGGGGGGACCATTGACGGTATTGTCCACGACTTCGTGGTGCACTAGTAAGATCAATGACAAGCGGGTGCGGCCAATCTGTGTATACCTGCTCCGCCACCACATGCCCAACGGAGAAATGATTCGTACAAAGGATGGCACGCAGATCATTGACGCAATCTGGCGCCATGTACGTGATAAAATGGGGAGCAGGTCCGCTGGGGTTAACCAGCGCTCGGAGGATAACCGCGCTCGCTCTGCCCAGCGGGTGTTCTGGAACACAGGGCAGGATCTGTGGTCAAAAGCTGGCCCCATGTTTGCTGAGTTGAACTCTAAGCTTTCGGTCCGCTCGTCGCTGCCGCACTCTTGTTTCTGTCAGGCCTCGTATCTGTCGCGGGCTGTACCCGCTGCACAAAGCATGTGGTCAACGCGCCCGCGTCCTCATCACACAAACGTCATGCGCGCAAATCCTCGTCTGCACTGCACGTCATCATTACCCCCCACACACACCAATCCGATGCAGCAGCGGTATCAAAACAGATATCCGAAAACAACAGAGGACGACAGTCAAGCAATGATCACACGACTGACACAAGACGCTGTCACGTAGCATTTGTTGAAATAGTGACTAACGGGGGTCTTGGGAGCCCCCCCCCATTATCGTATAGCTGTATACATAAATTTGTAAATGTCTAGGTCTGTGTGCTTGTTTGTTTGTATGTATGTGTATGTGCATGTAGATGTATACGTATAGGAATATAACATCGATCTGTTGATGTATACCCGAGGAAGGCGCGGTGACGGCGGGGGGCGGGGGGGGGGGGCAGGAAGGGGCATAGACAGGGACGGCGGCTCGGACCTCCGCCGCCGTGCTGCTCTGCAGTGCTCGGGGGCCCTGGGGCTCTCGACTCTCGACGCCCAGGCCGGCTCCTCGCCGCGTCCTGCCTGCCGCGGGCCCCCATGGCCCGAGCGCAGCCCCACAGGTGCCGAGATGCCCCCCAAACAACTCCCAAACAGCGCTTGCACCCAGGAGGCCTCGTGCGTTCTCCCAGCATCAGGTCTGGCGCGGCGCGGGCTCCTCGTGGCCATCGAGTCCCGCCCGTGGAGTCCCGCGCGCGGCCTGCGCCGCGGGTGGCGCTGACTTCCCGCGGCCACGGGGTCCCGCACGCGCGGTTCGGCCCAGGAGGGCGTCCCGCCAAGGCCCTCGCGGTCACAGGCTCCCGCCCACGGGGCCCCGCCCACGAGGTGCCGCCATGGCTGTGCTGAGTTTTTGGGGGCCATGGGCAGGCTGTGTCCACGGGTTGCAGTCGTGATTTGTTTGCGCCCACATGGCATAACTGTGACTTGCTTCTCATTCCCCTGCATCGCGTGGCTTGTATTGCATCGCGCTGCGTCTGCGATGACTTGCATGGCAATGCTCGTGTTGCACTGCCGTGTTTTGCTGTGCGTTGCTGTGCTCTGCTGTGCTTTGCTGTGCGTTGCTGTGCTCTGGTTTGCGCTGCACCACATCCCCTGCACCAAACCGTTCACTGTTTGAGGTCCATGCTGTAACCGTTACGAGTACACGGGCAGATGGTGTGAGCTTCGCGGCGCTGGAGGTCTGAGTCCAGAAGCCCGGGGCGAGGAGAGGGGAGGCATGCATCGGCACCACCGCCACCGTGGGGAGGGATGAACTCCTGGCTGGAACCTTCCAGCCGCTCCGTCGCGCGCTCTACCTACAGCCTACATACACATGGACCAAGGAGAAAGGAGGGGGAGGAGGACAAGAAGGGAGGAGGAGGAGGAGGAGGAGGAAGAGGAGGAGGAGGAGGAGGAGGAGGAGGACGAGAAGGGAGGAGGAGGAGGAGGAGGAGGAGGAGGAGGAGGAGGAGGAGGAGGAGGAGGGGGAGTAGGAGGAGGAGAAGGACGACGACGAGAAGGGAGGAGGAGGTCCCAGGGAGGGAGGCGCCTACGCAAAGGGGTCTGCGAGGCCCAGGTCCGCCAGGAGGCCCACCGTGTGCCTGGCCCAGAAGTTCGCGCAGTTGACGTGCCACAGGCCGCCCTTCCAGAGCGACGAGACAGCGCCCCCGTCCTCCGAGGAGCCGGCGCCGAGGCCGCCCATGGGCATCGCGGGCAGCAGGCACAGCGCGCACAGGGGCGCGGAGCGCGCCTGGCCGGCCCCGGGGCCGCCCCCCACCTCGAAGCACTCGTCCGGCTCCCAGGCCGCCAGCGTGACCCGCAGCCCCGCGAGCTCCGCCTCCAGCCGCGCCCACGCGGACCGGGCCTCGCCGAGGCGCTGGGCCGCGCCCGCGTGGAGCTCGCGCAGCTTCGCCGCGTCCGCCGCGGCGACGTCGCCGTCGTCCACCGCGGCGGCGTCGCCGCCCGGCAGGAAGAGCTCCGCCGCCAGGCCCAGCCGCCAGAGAATGCGCCGCGCAGCGCCGAGCCCCTGGAGCAGGCCCTTGAACTCGTCGGAGCCCGCAGCCTCGTGGGGAAACCAGAAGGTGCCTATGCCGCTGCTCCCCGGACCTCTCCCGGAGCGCCTGCTGACCAGGATTCCGATGCGCATATCCAGCGGTGGCGACGATCAGCGGGCGAAGAGGGGTATGAAATATGTGTTTCCGCCGTCGGGGGCGCCTGCCCCTGGGCGGCTGGAAAGTTTATACCCCCTGGGGCAGGCGCCCCCGACGGCGGAAAAGTTGATGTTATATCGTTCTTCGCCCGTGAAGACGAGGGCCTCCCACGCGAGGGCGAGAACGAGGGGGAGCACGGGCGAGGGGCAGCGGTACGGGCACCCCTCCCAGACATGCGACGTCCTGATGTTTTCACGGCGGCATCCCTGGAAGTCCGGGCCCTCTTTCCCCAGGACTGTTTTTTTTCGCCCTGCGCCGCTTCTTGACGGCCTCGCGAGGCCCGGCGAGGGCCCCCAAAAGCGGCCGAAGATGGCCCGACGCCTCCCGTCCAGAGTTCTGCTTCTGCGACGCGAGCACCTTCTGGGAACCCCTCCTCCGAGCCTCCTCCCGCTCCTCGTCCGACCACTCCGGGCCCGAGAGCTCCCGCAGATGCTCCGTGCACGCGCCGAGGAGCCGGGCCACCGCGCGCAGGCACGCGGTCAGCGCCTCCAGCGTCCGGCGCGCGCTGCCGGAGCTCGCGGCCTCCACGGCCCGCGACATCTGCTCGGCCCGCCGCTTCCGCAGCAGCAAGCCTGGGATGTTCGGACCCAGACATGATCCCAAAGATCCAACGTCTTGAGAAAACCCAGACGGAGACTGTCGCCGATTTCGACCTCTGGAGGCCCTCGCCGGGCCCCGGGACCGTCAAAAAACGACGCAGGGTGAAAAACCGGTCCTGGGGAACGAACGGGTCGAGACCTCCGGTGACCCCGTATTGAAAAAAAACGACGTCGAATCTCTGGGATTCCGACCCAGACATCATCGCGTCGGACAAAAAATCAGGACGGGCGGTTTTTCGCTATCTTCGGCCTCCGGAAGCCTTTGCTGGGCCTCGGGAGTGGCAAGAAACGACACGGGATGAAAAAGCGGTCCCAGGGAAAGGGTGCAGACCTCGGGGGTTCGACGTTGTGACAAAAATCACGACGTCACAACGTCGGTGGTCTGGGGATTCGGATGCCCAAAATGGTTACGGTGGGGACATTGGATCAGAAAGCATTGGATGAGGAATCCAGGGTCTGAAAGCCAGCGGAACTCCAATCGCGGATTGTCAGTGGATATTACCGCCGCCCTCATCAGATAAAGAACCCTCCAGGGTCTGAAGCCTCCTTGGCACGTTCCTTAACGAACGCCCGCACCGTACGGCAACAGTTAGTACGATGCCCAACAAGCAGCGACGAGCGAGGGGGGGAAGTGAGAAGGAGAAGGCCTTCTCAGAAGGCGGCGGGGCTTCTCAGAAGCCATCGCGCCTTCTGAGAGCTTTTTGTTGCGTCGTCGGACTTCCCCCCGCCGCCGAAACAACGCACGTTGTCCACAACCGACAGCGGCCGCTGTTGGGCAGGCGGCCTGCTGCGTCAGACAGATGGACGATGGGCAACGTCCGCGGACGGCGAACCCTGTTCAAAACGAGCAGGACTTGCTGCTGGGCATCGCACCCATTCTTTCCGCACCCCATATTTCGATCGCCCCGACCGGAGAGGCCAAAAGGTGCCGACGGCGCTATATACTCCCCAGACGTCTCCTGGGGTGCAGCCCGACCTGGCCTTCGAGCCCCCGGCCGTGGCGGCGAGGGCTCTCTGGGACGCGCAGCGGCCTCGGCACCTGCCCGTCCCCTGGGAACCGGGCAGCTCGGAGAGGCTCTTCGGCGGCCCTGCCGGGGGGCAGCACCGGCCGAAGTTCCGCACGGCGACGGCGAGGGCCGCCCGGCCGAAGGAGTCGTCCATGCAGCGGCACCGCTGCTCCAGCCGCTCGGCGGTGCCGCGGAGGCTGGAGTCGCGGGCCCCGTTGGCCACGTGGTCTCGCCAGGAGGCGACTTCCGTCTCCGGGGCGAGCTCGGCCTGGGCGGGGAGGCCCCCCACAGCTGCTGCGGCGTTCCAGCAGCAGTGCTCGTGTGCTCGTGAGCTCCACGGATGCACCCAGCGCGAAGACTTCGGGGGGCGACCCCCAAGCCAGTCTGTGGAGGAAGCCGGAACAATCCAAAGAACTCTGGGGCCTCAACTTTCATCCGTCAGACTGCGTATGCCACTTTCTTCCGTTTCGCCTTGTCTCCTGCTCGCTCGAAGGGGAGAAATCGAGCTGGCGCGCCGCCGCGCTTTCCAACGCTGCCGACGCCCTTGGTATTGCTATTGTTCCCACCTCTGCAGCAACACTAGCATTTGACGAAGTAGCCACGGCTACTGCAGCTTGCGTTCACTGTAACGGTTCATTCGTCTTATTGACCTATTCGCTTGACCCCTCAATCCTCATCCCTGCTGCACTCTTTTGCATCTGATCTCAGAGAACCCCTGCTTTTGGCAATGGCATCGCCGCCCGGCCTTGATCGCTGTGATCTCGGACTTTATCTGGATTGCTGCCTTGGGGCGACATGCTGTATGCCATAGCAGAGTTCTGGACAGCATCAAACTAACACCACTGGGGTGACGGTAGGGGCAACGGCGGAACCCAGCACGAGATGGACTCCACTGATGCTTGTGTTGGCGGAGAATGAAGTGGAGCAGACGGACACGGGCAGAGGAGGAGAGGACGCGGCGAATACAGAACAATACGGTGGGGGCATTGGATAAGGAAACCTTCGATAAGGAATCCAGGGTCTGGAAGCCAGTGGAACTCCAATCGTGGATTGGCCATGGATATCACCAACGCCCTCATCAGATAAGGAACCCTCCAGGGTCTGAAGCCTCCTGGACACATCCCTTAACCAATGCCCCCACGGTGCCACGCTATAGTGCGCCTGGCGAACCTGAAGGGCTTACCAGCCGAACCCTTCTCCCCGTTCCAAGGCTAGCGCTGCTGATTATCACCACCACCACCGACATCATCATCATCATCATCATCATCATCATCATCATCATCAGCAGCAGCAGCAGCAGCAGCAGCATCATCATCAACAACATCATCATCAACATCATCATCATAACCATCATCAGCATCATCATCAGCATCACCAGCATCATCATCGTTATCACCATCATCATCACCATAAGCATCAACACCATCATCATCAGCATCATCATCATCATCATCATCATCAGTATCAACATCAACCGCATCCTCATCAGTGTCAACATAAACATCATCAGTAGCACCATCATCAACATCAACAACAACATCATCATCAACGGCATCCGTCACCACCTCCTGCTCATCATCATGACTCTAAACGTTTCATGTATATATATATGTATGTGTCCACATTATCTATACATATGTGTGTATCCGTCACATGACCTTGTGCTCATTGGGCGTGTTAGCATGCTTGCTGCTGCCTCGAAGGTTTCTTTAGTTTTCCAGCCCCCTCCCGCCCCCCCCTCCGCATCACGCGCACCTGCCGACCCCCACCTGAACTAGCTCTCCTGCGCTCTTTTCGGCCTCAATGCGGGTAAGATGCCTCCAACACGGCTTCCAAGGAGATGGCACCTAGACGGCCCAAGATGGCCCAAGACGGCTCAATGGGCTCTCAAGACGGCCTCAAGACAGCTCAAGAGGCCCCCAAGACGGCCTAACAGGGCTCCAGGCGGCCCTCCAGGAGTGCCCGAGGAAGCAGCACACTTGGATTCTTCAGATGTTGAAAACATGTGAGGTTCTCGCCTGTTTTGGTTTTTGACCGCCCAAGACGGCCCGAGAGGCTTCCAAGATAACTCCAAGACAGCCCATGAGGCCCCCAAGAGGGCCCCGAGTCGACCCAAGAGGACCCCAAGATCGCCCAAGAGCCTCCCAAGAAGGTCCCACTACGGCCCTAAGGCGCTTCAAGCGGACACCACGACGGCCTAGGGAAGCCCCCAAGACGGCCCCTGAAGGCGTCAAACAAGCCAAAAGGCCCTCTAAGACGGCCCAAGCGGAACCAAAAGGCCCCCAAAATGTCAAAGGAGGCCGTCAAAGGTCCTCAGGAGGTTGCCAGGAGGCCCCAACAAGCGGGTCTCAAAAGGCCTCCTTGTTCTACTTCTCCTCCTCCTCCTCCTCAACCTCCTCCGCCTCCGCCTCCTCCTTCTCCTCCTCCTCCTCCTCAGCCTCCTCCTCCATTCCGCGCAGGCGAACGCGAGGTCGAGATCACGACCCACCTCAATTCAAGCCACTCACTGAACTGCCGCGGACCGTGAATTCGACCGCCCCTCCCCCCTACCGCGCGGACCGGGTCAGAGTCGAGATCACGACCCCCCTCAACTCAGACAAACTATTGAACCGCATTGGGCCGTGAACGCGACCTCATTCGTACCACGCTGGCGAAAACGAGATCCATGTCACGACCCGTTCTGGTTCAGACCATTCGCTGAGGTTCAGAGGAGCGCGAAAACGCCCTATGTCCTACATTGTGGACGAAGACGAGGTCGAGTGCACGACCCTTCTAAGTTCTGACGGATCGCTAAACTGCAGCAGAGCGTGGCTTCGACCTCTTTCCCACCGCGCGGCCGAAGGCGAAGTTGAATTCACGACCCACCCCAATTCAAACCACTCGTCGGGATTGCTCCGTTCCTTCACTCAGCATCACTCGTGCTGCGTTGTTGCACAGGCGCGGTGGCTGGGTGTGCCAAAGGCAAGTGGAAACACAGATGTGTGTAGAAAGATAAGTAGGTTGCATAGTTACGAGAGTATGTATATATGCAGAAGATACGTACACCTGCATACACACATACATCGTCATATACATATACAGGTGAAAGAGCATATGCATTCACATACACATGTACATCTACAACAACACATACATGCACATAGACACATACATATGCATATACGCATGCTTAAATTATATATACATATACATACACACGTGCACATACATATACAGGTACATGTGCGTTCGCCCCCCTTCCCTGTGATCATACCATGTGCCTTGTCTTCGATGTGTTCTCTCGCGTGGTCCCAGTCCCTCTCTACCCTAGGGGGGGATGGCGAGGAGGAGGGGGAAGAGGAGAAGGAATAACTAGATACTATGAATGAGAAGGATGGGGACCTGGATAAAACGAGTGCGGTCCCGACAATGATGAAAATGATGATGGCGATGACGATGGTGCTGATGAGGGGGGGATCCTTAATACGGAATCCTTCAGAAGGAATCCGTGTTAAGGGATCTTGAAAAAGGGGTCCTTACTCAGGAACCTTTACACAAGGAATCCTGCATGAGGACTCTTAACTAAGGAACCCTTTACAAAGGAATATTTGCCAAGGAATCCTTGCTAAGGAATCTTCACGAAGGAATCTTTAATAAGAGATCTTTACCGAAGAGCCCTTGATAAGGACCCTTAACTGAAAAATCCGTGATAGAGAATCGTAGATAAGGAGCCCTTTTTAAAAAGGAACCCTAAAGTAAAATACCCTTTTTCAAAACGTAGATTGAATCAGAAATCCTTGCTACGGAATCCCGCGTAAGGAATATGTCATAAGAAATTGTCGAGGTATCAGTCAGAAGGGATCCAAACTACGGAAGTATTATTTTCAATATATATATATATACACACAGGCACCCTTAATAAAGAACCGTTGCTACGGCAATCTTAAGAAAAAAAGGTTCTTAATAAGGAATCCTTAATACGGGATGCTGAGTAAGGAATTCCGAGGCAGGAATCTGAACTAAGGAATCTCTAATGAGGAATATTTGCTAGAACATCCGTCATAAGGAATCGTGACTGAGGAATATTGGCGAAGGAATCCTTTATAAGGAATATGTACTTAATAATCCGTACTAAAGACATTTAGCACGGCACTCCTAATAAGGAACCTGAAATAAGGAATTCTTAACAAGGAACATTTAATACTGACTCCTTCATAATGAATCAAAACTAAGGAACCCTGAGCAAGGCATCCTTAATAAGGAATCCTTTGTTATACGGAACGCTCAACAAGTGGCACGCGTGCCCTGGCTCTTGCACAGTCAGACAACGGAGGACGGGGGGAGGAGGCCGAGCCACGAACCACCAACATAAAGGGTTCCGCGACCCAGGGGAGCTGCCCTGGGAGGCCCCGGGGCCAGGGGGGAGGCCAGGGGAAGAGGACGAACCAGGGGAGGAGGACGAACCACGAACCACGAAAACAAGTGGCACGCGTGCCCTGGCTCTTGCACAAAGGTGTCCGAGGCTCAGGGGGGCTGCCCTGGGAAGCCTGGGCGAGGGGGGGGGGCGAGGGGGACGGGGGGGGGGCGAGGGGGACGAACGACACGACGAACGACGAAAATAAAGGGTTCCGTGGCCCAGGGGGGCTACCCTGGGAAGCGTGGACAGGGGGGGGGCGAGGGGGACGAACGACACGACGAACGACGAAAATAAAGATGTCCGAGCTCTAGAGCACAGCTGTGCAAGAGAATAAAGGTGTCCGAGGCCCAGGGGGGCTGCCCTGGGAAGCGTGGACGGGGGGGGGGCCGGGGGGGCCAGGGAGGCTGGCCCTGGGGAGCCTGGACGGATGAAGGCCGGGGGGGGGTCAGGGGGACGAACGAGACGACACGACACGAAAATAAAGGTGTCCGAGGCCAAGGGGGGGGCTGCCCTGGGAAAGCTGGGCCGGGGGGGGGGGCCGGGGGACGAACGACACGACACGACACGAAGATAAAGGTGTCCGAGGTGCAAGAGAATAAAGGTGTCCGAGGCCCAGGGGGGCTGCCCTGGGAAGCGTGGACGGGGGGGGGGCCGGGGGGGCCAGGGAGGCTGGCCCTGGGGAGCCTGGACGGATGAAGGCCGGGGGGGGGTCAGGGGGACGAACGAGACGACACGACACGAAAATAAAGGTGTCCGAGGCCAAGGGGGGGGCTGCCCTGGGAAAGCTGGGCCGGGGGGGGGGCCGGGGGACGAACGACACGACACGACACGAAGATAAAGGTGTCCGAGGCCCAGGGGGGCTGCCCTGGGAAGCCTGGACGGGGGGAGGGCCGGAGGAAAGGCAGGGGGACGAACGACACGACACGACACGAAAATAAAGGTGTCCGAGGCCCAGGGGGGGGCTGCCCTGGGAAGCCCGGAGGGGGGGGGGGCAGGGGGGGGGCAGGGGGACGAACGACACGACACGACACGACACGAAAATAAAGGTGTCCGAGGCCCAGGGGGGGGCTGCCCTGGGAAGCCTGGAGGAGGCGGGGCAGGGGGACGAACGACACGACACGACACGACACGAAAACAAGTGGCACGCGTGCCCTAGCTCTTGCACCAAGGAGCTGAGAGGGACAGGAGGCATTCGCCTCCTTCCTCCAGGAGTTTCCTTCTGTGGCCGGGGGGTGGGGGGGGAGGACGAATGACGAACGAACGAACGAACGACGACGAAAATAAAGAGGTCCGAGCTCTAGAGCACAGCTGTGCAAGATAATAAAGGCTTCGGCGGCCCAGGGGGGCTGCCCTGGGAGGCCCGTGGGCAGGAGGGGTCCAGGGCCCAGGGAAGCAGGGGCAGGCCAGCGGGTGATTCTGAGAGGCTCGGCAGGAGGAGCAGGAGGAGCAGGATGAGGGAGGGAGAAGGGTACCCGAATGAAGGGAGACCTCCATACGGAATATGCCCGAAAATAAAGATGTCCGAGCTCTAGAGCACAGCTGTGCAAGAGAATAAAGGCTTCGGCGGCCCAGGGGGGCTGCCCTGGGAGGCCCGTGGGCAGAAGGGGTCCAGGGCCCAGGGAAGCAGGGGCAGGCCAGCGGGTGTCCTGGGAGGCCCGGGGGAGGGGGGGGGCCGGAGGAAAGGCAGGGGGACGAACGACACGACACGACACGAAAATAAGGTGTCCGAGGCCCAGGGGGGGCTGCCCTGGGAAGCCTGGAGGGGGGGGGGGGGCAGGGGGGGGGCAGGGGGACGAACGACACGACACGACACGAAAATAAAGATGTCCGAGGCTCAGGGGGGCTGCCCTGGGAAGCCTGGGCGGGGGGGGGCAGGGGGACGAACGACACGACACGACACGAAAATAAAGGTGTCCGAGGCCCAGGGGGGCTGCCCTGGGGAGCCTGGACGGGGGGGGGGGGCAGGGGGGGGGCAGGGGGACGAACGACACGACACGACACGAAAATAAAGGATGTCCGAGGCTCAGGGGGGGGCTGCCCTGGGAAAGCCTGGGGGGGGGGGGGCAGGGGGGGGGCAGGGGGACGAACGACACGACACGACACGACACGAAAATAAAGGTGTCCGAGGCCCAGGGGGGGGCTGCCCTGGGAAGCCTGGAGGAGGGGGGGCAGGGGGACGAACGACACGACACGACACGACACGAAAATAAAGATGTCCGAGCTCTAGAGCACAGCTGTGCAAGAGAATAAAGGGTTCCGTGGCCCAGGGAGGCTGCCCTGGGAAACGTGGACGGAGGGGGGCAGGGGGAGGGCCAGGGGGACGAGGTGCCCCCAAAGGACGAGGTGGCCCAGAGGAGCTGGGTCTCGGGGGGCAGGGTGGGGGAGCCAGGGGGACGAACGACACGAACGAAACGAGAATGAAGGGGGGAAGCGTGGACGGAGGGGTGCAGGCGGGGGGCAGGGGGAGGGGGGGCCAGGGGGACGAACGACACGAACGACACGAATGACATGAAAATAAAGGGTTCCGTGGCCCAGGGGGACTGCCCTGGGAAGCCTGGACGGGGAGCAGGGGGGGGTCAGGGCCAGGGGGACGAACGACACGAACGACACGACCACGACTAAAATACAGAGCTCCGTGGCCCAGGGGGCTGCCCTGGAAAGCGTGGGCGGAAGGGGGCTCCCAAGAGCTTTCACGGGGGGGGGTCCCAAGGCCTTCAAGGAAAATAAAGGGTTCCGTGGCCCAGGGAGGCTGCCCTGGGAAACGTGGACGGAGGGGGGCAGGGGGAGGGCCAGGGGGACGAGGTGCCCAAAGGACGAGGTGGCCCAGAGGAGCTGGGTCTCGGGGGGCAGGGTGGGGGAGCCAGGGGGACGAAGGACACGAACGAAACGAGAATAAAGGGGGGAAGCGTGGACGGAGGGGGCAGGCGGGGGGCAGGGGGAGGGGGGGCCAGGGGGACGAACGACACTAACGACACGAATGACATGAAAATAAAGAGTTCCGTGGCCCAGGAGGGCTGCCCTGGGAAGCCTGGGCGGGGGGCAGGGGGGGGTCAGGGCCAGGGGGACGAACGACACGAACGACACGACCACGACTAAAATACAGAGCTCCGTGGCCCAGGGGGCTGCCCTGGAAAGCGTGGGCGGAAGGGGGCTCCCAAGAGCTTTCACGGGAGGGGGGTCCCAAAGCCTTCAAGGAAAATAAAGGGTTCCGTGGCCCAGGCCACGACTAAAATACAGAACTCCGTGGCCCAGGGGGCTGCCCTGGAAAGCGTGGGCGGAGGGGAGCTCCCAAGAGCTTTCACGGGGGGGGGGTCGCAAGGCCTTGAAGGAAAATAAAGGGTTCCGTGGCCCAGGGAGGCTGCCCTGGGAAACGTGGACGGAGGGGGGCAGGGGGAGGGCCAGGGGGACGAGGTGGCCCAGAGGACGAGGTGGCCCAGAGGAGCTGGGTCTCGGGGGGCAGGGTGGGGGAGCCAGGGGGACGAACGACACGAACGAAACGAGAATGAAGGGGGGAAGCGTGGACGGAGGGGCGCAGGCGGGGGACAGGGGGAGGGGGGGCCAGGGGGACGAACGACACGAACGACACGAATGACATGAAAATAAAGGGTTCCGTGGCCCAGGGGGACTGCCTTGGGAAGCCTGGACGGGGAGCAGGGGGGGGGGTCAGGACCGGGGGGACGAACGACACGAACGACACGACCACGGCTAAAATACAGAGCTCCGTGGCCCAGGGGGCTGCCCTGGAAAGCGTGGGCGGAGGGGGGCTCCCAAGAGCTTTCACGGGGGGGGGTCCCAAAGCCTTCAAGGAAAATAAGGGGTTCCGTGGCCCAGGGAGGCTGCCCTGGGAAACGTGGACGGAGGGGGGCAGGGGGAGGGCCAGGGGGACGAGGTGCCCCCAAAGGACGAGGTGGCCCAGAGGAGCTGGGTCTCGGGGGGCAGGGTGGGGGAGCCAGGGGGACGAACGACACGAACGAAACGAGAATGAAGGGGGGAAGCGTGGACGGAGGGGTGCAGGCGGGGGGCAGGGGGAGGGGGGGCCAGGGGGACGAACGACACGAACGACACGAATGACATGAAAATAAAGGGTTCCGTGGCCCAGGGGGACTGCCCTGGGAAGCCTGGACGGGGAGCAGGGGGTGGTCAGGGCCAGGGGGACGAACGACACGAACGACACGACCACGACTAAAATACAGAGCTCCGTGGCCCAGGGGGCTGCCCTGGAAAGCGTGGGCGGAGGGGGGCTCCCAAGAGCTTTCACGGGGGGGGGGTCCCAAGGCCTTCAAGGAAAATAAAGGGTTCCGTGGCCCAGGCCACGACTAAAATACAGAGCTCCGTGGCCCAGGGGGCTGCCCTGGAAAGCGTGGGCGGAGGGGGGCTCCCAAGAGCTTTCACGGGGGGGGGGGGTCGCAAGGCCTTGAAGGAAAATAAAGGGTTCCGTGGCCCAGGGAGGCTGCCCTGGGAAACGTGGACGGAGGGGGGCAGGGGGAGGGCCAGGGGGACGAGGTGGCCCAGGGACGAGGTGGCCCAGAGGAGCTGGGTCTCGGGGGGCAGGGTGGGGGAGCCAGGGGACGAACGACGACACGAACGAAACGAGAATGAAGGGGGGAAGCGTGGACGGAGGGGCGCAGGCGGGGGGCAGGGGAGGGGGGGCCAGGGGGACGAACGACACGAACGACACGAATGACATGAAAATAAAGGGTTCCGTGGCCCAGGGGGACTGCCCTGGGAAGCCTGGACGGGGAGCAGGGGGGGGTCAGGGCCAGGGGGACGAACGACACGAACGACACGACCACGACTAAAATACAGAGCTCCGTGGCCCAGGGGGCTGCCCTGGAAAGCGTGGGCGGAGGGGGGCTCCCAAGAGCTTTCACGGGGGGGGGGTCGCAAGGCCTTCAAGGAAAATCCGCCGACCCCTTGGGGTCATCGGCGTGTGAGATGCTTCCCCCCTCCCCAAACCCCTCCCCCCGGAGCCTGGTCCGGTCGTTTTGGAGGGGGGGGGGGGGGGGTCCGGCCGGATTCCCCGGGATCCGCCGGCGCGGTCCGGGGGGGGTCATCCGCTCCAGAGAGTCTGCTGGGGGGGCCGCAAACGAGCGAAGAGGCTCCCAAGAAGCTCTGCAGACGGTCCAAGAGGGCCCCGAGTCGCCGAAAAAACACTCGAAGACGGTCAAGATGGCCTCCAGATGGCCCCAGATGCCTCCAAGACGCCCCAAGAAGCTTCCAAGACGCCTCCCAAGATGGCCCCAAGAGGCCAAAATCGTCGATTTCCATTGGTTTTTTCAACGTTTTTGGCCTTCGCGTTTTTTCGGGCTTCCGACGCTCCAAGACGGCGAAAGAAGCCCCCAAGACGGCATCAAGACGACCCGAGAGGCTCCCAAGTGGGCCCCAACACGGCCCAAGAGCGCCTCAAAACGGCTCAAGAGGGCCTTCAGACAGTCCAAGAGGGCCCACAGAGGGGCCCAAGAAAGGCTCCAGACGGGGACCACGAACCTAAAATTCTAGCCTTCCGCCCCAAAAGGCGCCAAGGAGGCCCCAAGAGGCCTCCAAGAGGCTCCAAGAAGCCCCCAAGAGGCCCCCAACAAGCCCAAAAAAAGCCCCAAGCTGCCCCAAAACAGCTCCCCAGAAGCCTCCAAACTGCCTCCCGCAGGCCCCCGAGAGGATTCTCACGACGACGGCGCCAGAGGCTCCCACAACGGTCAACGAAGCCCCCAAGATGGCCCCAAAAAGGTGCCCAGCCTACGCCGTCGAGTCTGTCGCCGCCATTGTCGTCCTCGTCGTGTTCTCCTGCTCCTTCTCATCCTCCTCTTCCGCCCCCTCCTCCCGTCTCCCCTCTCAGCTTTCTGTCTCGTATTCCCTCCACTGGCTCACTTTTCACCTTCTCCGCCTTTGGCTGCTCCCCCATCCTCCCTCCTCCACGTCCCCCTTATCCATCCCGTCCCCAGCGGTCAGATTCCTCGCAACTTCCGTGCCTTGTCGCAATGCTCGTCACTTGGTTCCGCCGGGCGTTTCGGAGGGTCTCTCCGCGGCGCTCGTCCCGCTTTAAAACACTTCGCGCACACAACTGGGTTGTTTCGCTTGAAATAATTCTTCTTCTGGTCTTTCGACAAATGGCCCCCGTCTGAAAACGCTGGTTTCTTCCCGTCCCCGTTCGGTGGGCACGCGGAGCATTCAAACTTTTTCGCCCCCGTGCGCGCATCGCCCCAGAAAAAAAAACAAGGGGTCGGCGGATGTGGCGTAAGCTTGAAGAATAAAGGGTTCCGTGGCCCAGGGAGGCTGCCCTGGGAAACGTGGACGGAGGGGGGCAGGGGGAGGGCCAGGGGGACGAGGTGCCCCCAGAGGACGAGGTGGCCCAGAGGAGCTGGGTCTCGGGGGGCAGGGTGGGGGAGCCAGGGGGACGAACGACACGAACGAAACGAGAATGAAGGGGAGCGTGGACGGAGGGCAGGCGGGGGCAGGGGGGGGAGGGGGGGCAGGGACGAACGACACACGAACGACACGAACGCACGAAATAAAGGGTTCCGTGGCCCAGGGGGGCTGCCCTGGGAAACCTGGACGGGGGGCAGGGGGGGGTCAGGGCCAGGGGGACGAACGACACGAACGACACGACCACGACTAAAATACAGAACTCCGTGGCCCAGGGGGCTGCCCTGGAAAGCGTGGGCGGAAGGGGGCTCCCAAGAGCTTTCACGGGGGGGGGTCCCAAGGCCTTCAAGGAAAATAAAGGGTTCCGTGGCCCAGGGAGGCTGCCCTGGGAAACGTGGACGGATGGGGGCAGGGAGGGCCAGGGGGACGAGGTGCCCCCAAAGGACGAGGTGGCCCAGAGGAGCTGGGTCTCGGGGGGCAGGGCGGGGGAGCCAGGGGGACGAAGGACACGAACGAAACGAGAATAAAGGGGGGAAGCCTGGACGGGCTGCCCTGGGAAGCTTGGACGGGGGGCAGGGGGTGGTGAGGGCCAGGGCCAGGGGGGCGAACGACACGAACGACGAACGACACGAAAATAAAAGGTTCCGTGGCCCAGGGTCGCTGCCCTGGGAAGCCTGGACGGGCTGCTCTGGGAAGGCTGGACTGGATGGGAGGCAGGGGGGGGTGCGGGCCAGGGCCAGGGGGGACGACCAGGGCCAGGGGGACGAACGACACGAACGACGAACGACACGAAAATAAAGGGTTCCGTGGCCTAGGGGGGCTGCCCTGGGAAGCCTGGACGGGCTGCCCTGGGATGCCTGGACGCGGGGCAGGGGGGGGTGAGGGCCAGGGCCAGGGGGCGACCAGGGCCAGGGGGACGAACGACACGAACGACGAACGACACGAAAATAAAGGGTTCCGTGGCCCAGGGGGGCTGCCCTGGGAAGCCTGGACGGGCTGCCCTGGGGGACGAACGACACGAACGACGAACGACACGAAAATAAAAGGTTCCGTTGCCCAGGGGGGCTGCCCTGGGAAGCCTGGACGGGCTGCTCTGGGAAGGCTGGACTGGATGGGAGGCAGGGGGGGTGAGGGCCAGGGGGACGACCAGGGCCAGGGGGGCGAACGACACGAACGACGAACGACACGAAAATAAAGGGTTCCGTGGCCCAGGGGGGCTGCCCTGGGAAGCCTGGACGGACTGCCCTGGGATGCCTGGACGGGGGGCAGGGGGGGGTGAGGGCCAGGGCCAGGGCCAGGGCCAGGGGACGAACGACGACACGAACGACGAACGACACGAAAATAAAGGGTTCCGTGGCCCAGGGGGGCTGCTTTGGGAAGCCTGGACGGGCTGCCCTGGGCTGCCTGGACGGGGGGCAGGGGGGTGAGGGCCAGGTGGGACGGGGGGCAGGGGGGGGTGAGGCAGGGCCAGGGGGGGGGTGAGGGCCAGAGCCAGGGGACGACCAGGACACGAAAGTAAAGATGTCCGAGCTCTAGAGCACAGCTGTGCAAGAGAATAAAGGTGTCCGAGGCCCAGGGGGGGGCTGCCCTGGGATGCCTGGACGGGGGGCAGGGGGGGGTGAGGGCCAGGGCCAGGGGACGACCAGGGCCATGGGGACGAACGACACGAACGACGAACGACACGAAAATAAAGGGTTCCGTGGCCCAGGGGGGCTGCTCTGGGAAGCCTGGACGGGCTGCCCTGGGATGCCTGGACGGGGGGCAGGGGGGGGTGAGGGCCAGGTGGACGGGGGGCAGAGGGGGGTGAGGGCCAGGGCCAGGGGGGGGGGTGAGGGCCAGAGCCAGGGGACGACCAGGACACGAAAATAAAGATGTCCGAGCTCTAGAGCACAGCTGTGCAAGAGAATAAAGATGTCCGAGCTTTAGAACACAGCAGTGCAAGATAATAAAGGGTCCGGAGCGAGGGGGGCTGGGGCCAGGGCCAGGGGGGGGCCGGAGCCAGGGGGGGAGACGAGGGGAAGCTGGGGCCAGGGCCAGGGGGGCCAGAGCCAGGGGGGAGGGGGGGCGAGGACGACGACGAACCACGAACCACGAACCACGAAAATAAAGAGTCCGAAGCGGGGGGGTCTGGGGCCAAGGCCAGGGGGGCCAGAGCCAAGGGGGGGGCGAGGGGAAGCTGGGGCCAGGGCCAGGGGGGCCAGAGCTAAGGGGGGCGAGGGGAAGCTGGGGCTCAATGAGGATTCCTTCATAACGAATCTTGATCAAGGAATCCTCAACCAAAAACTCATGAATAAGGAATATTTCGTCTGGAATCCTTCATGCGGAATCCTTGCAAAAGCATCCTAACTAAGAAACCCTAAAGACATTGCCCCTCACAAAGAATAGTTATGAAGGAATACTACTTAAATAATGTTGGTCGCGAAAATACTACTGAAAGAAAACTACTCAAATAACAACAACGAAGGAATACTACTTAAGGATGTAATGGATTCGCTGTAAAAAAAGTACGAGGGAGTCGCGAAGGAATCCTTGATAAGGAATCTCAACTAAGGAGCCCCTAACAAGGAACATGTGTTAAGGAATCCTGGCTAAAGAAAATGTATTAATGAATCCTTCATGCGGAATCTGAACGCAATAATCCTTTATGGCTGGGCGTCCTCACCCTCGGTTCAAGAAAACGCTGTGTATCTTTCTGTTTTGGGGTTGTTTTGGTCTGGGGTGCAAGGAAGCACCATGGATTGTTTGTCTTGCTTGTTTTTTAGTTTGCAGGCTCAGAGAGAAGTACTGCGAAGGAGGCCTCGGCGAGCACCAGGGCCTGCAAAACCCAACCATATGCAGCCGCGAATACCGCGAAGGATATGAGACGGAGGAGTGGGGCCCACGGTGACCCAAGCCCCGAGTGCGGCCGTTTTGCCTTCATTTTCTTCCCAGCGTATTCTCCTCTCTCCGTGTTTCCGCTGCGTGTTGCACGTTTGTTTTCTTGATTTGGCCTGAGCCCCTTGCGCGGCCGTTTTGCCCCCATTTTCTTCCCAGCCTATTCTCTCCTCTCCCTCTCTCTCTCTCTCTGTTTGCGTTGCGCGTGGCAGTTTTGGCTTCTTGCTTTGACCCGCGCCCCGTGCGCGGCCGTTTTGTCTCCATCTTCTTCCCGCCGGGAGTGTTGAGGAGTGGGAGCTAGCAACCCTGCGGGATCTGCCCCGGCGGGCAACAGGCCTCGCGGCGGCGCAGGTCATCTGATCGGGCACCCGCTGGCGGTGGCGACTGGCAGTGCTGCCACAGTGTGTGCGCGCATGTGCCGAGGAAGGGTACAATCGGGGCACGATCGTGCCTCTTCTTCCCGCTTCATGCTCCTCTCCCTGTTCCCGCTGCGCGCAGACCGAGGGCCCTGCGCCGCGCCGCCCTGCGCACCTCGCAACGGGGGCCTTCGGTGGAGCTCCCCCTGAGGCCACGAGCCAGTGCGAGGGGTGCGCCAAAATGGGGCGGCGGCGCCGCCATGTGGACCCTGCCGCTAGGGCCTTCGGTGGCCTCCCTATGCCCCGACTCCAGATCCGCCCTGCTTTGGCTTTTTTTCCAACCTGAAATTGCGTCGGAAATCCACCTCTCAGGAGCCGAAGAAGTAGGGCGGAAATTTCTGCACCCAACATAAACTAGGGCGAAAATCCACAGAAGTAGGGCGGAAACAACAACAGAAACGTAGGGCGGAAATTTCTGCACCCAACATAAAATAGGGCGAAAATCCACTGAAGTAGGGCGGAAACAACAACAGAAACGTAGGGCGGAAATTGGCATCAGCGGGGCTTGAAAAGTAAGGCGGAAATTCCAAGCCCTACTTACGAATTTCCCCAAAGTAGGGCGGATCCGGAGTCAGGGTGGGGCCACGAACCTTGCGAGTGGTGCGCCAAAATGGGGCGGCGCCGACAGGCGGGGACAGAGGCGGCCGCAGAGGAAAGCGGCGGCACCGCGGCGGCGAGGGCCAGGGGCAGCCGGCGACAGGGCCAGCCGAAGGAGCTGGCGCCGGGGAGCGCGAACACGCGCGGGCGACGGACAGGCGGACAGAGGCGGCACCGGGGCGGGCCAGGGGCAGCCGGCGACAGGGCCAGCCGAACGAGCTGGGGCCACAAACCGTATGAGGGGTGCGCAAACATGGGGCGGCACCGCCATGCTGACCCTGCCACTGGGGCCTTCGGTGGAGCTCCCTCTGAGGCCACGATACGTGTGAGTGGTGCGCCAAAATGGGGCGGCGCCGCCATGTGGACCCTGCCACTAGGGCCTTCGGTGGACTCCCTATGGGGCCACAAACCGTACGAGTGGTGCCCAAAAATGAACACATAGGAACATACGTAAAACAAAGAGGACTCGTGTCACAGGAAATGGGCAATACATAAGAACATACGTAGAACACATGGGATCCGAGCCCCAGGAAAAAGTGCAATGTATAGAAACATACGTAAAGCACACGGGTTTCGAACCCCAGGAAATGGGCGATCGATAGGAATATACTTGAAGCACATGCGACTCAAGTCCAAAGAAATGGGTAATCTACTGTATGAACACTGTGAAACACATAGGGTTCGAGCCACAGGAAAAGGGGCAATCTAGAGGAGCATACGCAAAGCACATAGGATTCGAGCCACAGGAGATGGAATATATATATATATATATAGGAGCAGACGAAAACACATCGAATTCGAGCCCCTGGGAAAAGGGCAAACTGTAGGAGCATCCGTAAAACACATGCGAATCGAGCCACAGTAGAGGGGCAATCTATCTGAACAGATGCAAAACACACAGGGCTCGAGCCCCAAATCAAAGCAACCGAATGGAGCATCTGTAAAACACATAGGGCCCAAGCCCCAGAACAGGGGCAAACCATTGGAACATAAGATCACACAATTAAAACACGAAGCACGAAGGAATCGAGCCACAGGGCAAAGGCAATCGATAAGAGCATACGTAAAACACATAATATTCCAGCCACAGTAAAAGGGCACCTATAGGAACATGCGTAAACACATCGGATTCGAGCCCAAGGAAAAGGACAATCATAGGAGCGGACGTTGAACAGAGAGGATTCAAGCCACAGTAGAAGAGCAAGCGATAGGAACATAGGTAAACACGTACTGGGTTCGAGCCCCAGGAAAAAGACATGCCAGCTGAACTCGAGCCGAATCACAAGGGTGAGACCATAATGAGTCGCAATTCTGGGACAAACCGACCCAGAACACCACAATGAGCGCTGCAAGATGGTGCTGCCAATTCGCGCCGCCGAGTCTGGGAGACGCATCCCCCCGGCCCCACCCCCTGTGGAGATTGTAATAAGAGGAATGAATGTTTGATATGTGTTAGAACCCTCCAGCGAAATACGATTATGGAAATGTTTCCCCTGCATTTGCACCAGTAGCGCTGTCCTAATCGTGTTATCTCATCGCCGCCTTTTTGACCGCCCGTTGCCCCTACCACCCCTCGCCTCACTGGGGAAACCACAAGGTACCGATACCGCTACTCCCCGGGCCTCTCCCAGGGTGCGTTCTGACCAGGATTTCGAGGCGGACCCAGCGGCGGCGACGAGGGCCTCCGAGGAGGCCCAAAAAGGGGAGAACGAGGGAAGGGTAGAGGTATGGGTACCGATTCCTCCTCTGACTTGCACTCACACGATTCAAACTCGCCCTGTCCTTCCCCATCGTCACTCCACCCGTCCTCGTCATTCTTATGTTGCATCCTCGGGGGACCTTGTCTGTCCCGTTGCGGCCCTGTCCGCGTCGAATGCGTGTCGAATCCATGTCGGACGCGTCGGATCCGTGTCGAATCCGTGCCGAATCCGCGTCGAATCCATGCCAAACCCGCGTCGAGTCCGCATCGAGCCCGCGTCGGGCCCCCCAAAAGACACCAAGTTTAGGCACAGGCGAGGTCCCCCGAAGATGCAGCAGCATCATTCCTCACCCTTCCCAGTGCCCTCCACGTCCTCGTCGTCACCGAGGTCACCCGCCTGCGCGCCTCCGCGGGCGACCCGGCCTCGCGCGCTCCCCCCCCCCACCGATCTGGCTCCAGACCCGGCCGTGCCTCTGGTCGCTTCTCCGACCTGCAGCTCTGTCGGAAGTGCACCCCAGACGATGCGAAGACGCAGGGCGGATGCAGGCCTCGGAAAAAAATATAGCGAACACGCATGCCACACTCATCTGTGAACGCCTCCCCCTCCCCCCAATGTTCAAAGTTGGCGGTGGGTCTGATGAGTTGCACCTCGACCGCAGTCTCCCCCGCGCGTGCCAACTTTGAGTTAGGGGGGCAGGGGGGGTGTTCACTAAGTGTTTCCCTCTACCGTATGTCCGCCGCAGAAAATAGGGCAGGCATCTCTGCAAAAGTACGGTGGAAGCAACGACGGCAAAGCAAGGCGGAGATCGGCATCAGAGGAGCTCGAAGAGTGAGGGCGAACATTTTCCGCCCTGCCTATGCGGAATCGCCCAGAGAGTACGGCAGATCCGGGGTCGGGGCACTCTGCCGCATCCCCATCCTCCACGTGCTCGTGATCCCTCCTTCTCCGTCTACGTCCTCCTCCGACGGTCACCACTCTCTCTTTTTTTTTGGGGGGGGAGGGCTCTCTGCCGCATCCCCATCCTCCGCGTGCTCGTGACCCTTCCTTCTCCGTCGATGTCCTCCTCCGACGGGTCTCGTCAAGACACGGGGCGCCACACTTTTTTCTCCCCGGCAACGAAATCGCCTGAAGGTTCGAATCGATCGCACAGCCACACCTGAAGTCCGCTGCCCCTCAAGGGGGCCATCCTCCCAGACGCGCGCGACAAAGCAGCCGACAGCAGTGCAAAAAAGAATGCGAAAACCTGCAAAAAAGTGGCGGTGGGGGACGCCACTTGTTCTTCTTTTTCTTTTTTTCTTTTTTTTTTTTGGGGGGGGGGGGGGCGCCTCGCCCCTCGGCGGTATACCCAGGAGGCAGGGCCCGCCCACCCCATCCCACGTCAGCCACTCTGGCTCCTCCTCCTCCTCCTCCTCCTCCTCCTCCTCCTCCTCCTCCCCGTGTTTCTCCTCCGCTTCCTCCTCCTCCTCCTCCTCCTCCTCCTCCTTCTCCTCCTCCTCCCTCCGTTTTTCTCCTCCTCTTCCTCCTCTTCCTCCTCCTCCTCCTCCTCCTCCTCCTCCTCCTCCGCCTCGTCGTTCGGTCCCTCGCTCCATCCCGCCGCGTCCTCCACGCCCCCCTTCTCGTCACCCTTTTACGGCCTGTCCCCGTGCCCGCTCCTGCCAGTCTCCCTCTCGCTCTCGCCGCAGCTCTCCTCGACAGCCTCGTGCTGGTCCTCTGCGTCGTCCCCCCTGAACTGTCAGCATCACTATGATTACTGGCATCACCTCCTCATCCTCCGCCTCCTCTTCGTAATATCTCTCCTTCTGTATATCCCTGCTTCTGCCCCGTGCTCGATCACTATCACGCTCGTTCTGCATTCATCCTCCTCATGCTCATTATTGCTCTGCCCGCTTCTTCATCGCTGTCCTCCTCGTGATCACAGCCACTTATCTTGTTCTGGATGTCCCCGTCAACATATGCATTGTTTTGTTTGTTGTTCTCTCTCTCTCTCTCTAGTTTGTTGTTTCTCTCTCTCTCTCTCTCTTCCATATCATCTTCCGGCCACTACCGTTTCTCCGCTATCATCATCCATGCCGCCCTCAACGTAACCATCAACATCATCATCACAAACAGCTGCATAACAATCCGTATCGTCCTACACGTTCTTTTCGTTCTCGGACAGAGATTACCTGATATTCATCATCCCGCTCCTCCTCCCCGTCCTGGTTGGAAGACCGCGCGTTGTTCAAGGGGCTGGCGCGATCTTCCGAACGGCGGAAACACGACCGAGTGAGCGCGTCGATTGTCGAGCAGCTGCGAGATGAGGCAAGCATCAACCATGGCAAGAGACAAACAAAACGCGGAAGCTCAGAAAACACCGATGACATGTCGACAGAGAGTGTGACACTTGCCGTGGCGCCTCCAATTCGTCGTTGAGGACGGCAGCTTTCTTCCTGGCCTGCGTCGGCGGGAAACTCGCTAGAAAGCGTGGGGTTACCGTGTCGGCAGCAGTCGGCATCGTCGTCACAGTCGCTCATCACCGATACCACATCGAGCGAGCACGAACAGTATCGCGTTTCCAAGACCAGGGCCAACACTGTTGCCAGTCACGAGGTGCACATCTGGCGAAAGGTGGCGGCTCCGAGGCGACAGGCGCCCCAAGGAGTCCAACGAGCGACGGCAGAGACACGAGAGGTAAGGCAAGAGGCACGACGACACGGCAGGGTGGCCGACAGAGTAGGCGAGCAGGCGGAAGAGCCGCGCAAGACGAAAGCCCAAGTACGAGATCTGCGGGGCAGCCAGATACGACATCTGCGCGGGGCAGCGTGCGATGGCTCGAGAAAGCGGGGAGTACGAGGCGCTCGGCCCCGCTCCGAAAGGGGAACCATGTGTGACGGGACACTGCACGCGGACGAGCTTTGGCCAGAACCTCGGCAAGCGGCAAAAATTCGCAGCCGTCGGAATGCTCGCCGGCAGCAGACTCATCGCCGATAGATCGTGGTTGTGCCAGAGCAGGCCGGCGCAGAGGCCACCCGGTCGTGGAGGGCGGGAAGGAGGACCGAATTGGTGCAACTCGCCATGGCTCGGACGTCCGTTCCCCGTGTTTTTTTCGGTTTCGTGCGTGGTTGTTTCGCCAAATGATCAAGAATGCTCCTCGATGGTCCTCGCCGAAGGAAAAGTGCACACGTCCGAGCGATGCCGAACGCAAGGGCCGAAGGCAATGGTACGGTTGAGAGGTCACGACCAAAGCGTCGACAAGAGGACGAGGAGGAGGAGGAGGAGGAGGAGGAGGAGGAGGAGGAAAAGGAGGAGGAGGAGGAGGAGAAGGAGGATGACAAACAGATGAAACAGTACCAGCAAAACGAAACTAGGCCAAACGCCTAGGCCAGAACAAAGGCTATCGACACTCCTCGGCAGCCTGGGCTTCGCGAGCCTGCAGGCGGGCCCGGAGGGCGTCCATCCCAGGGGTGCTTATAAACCCTGCGGAATAGCTGCTTGACGAGGTCCCGCCCCCCGACTCGACCGCCCACCCAATCGCCCCCTTTATCAAGCGCAGATCCGCCTTCGACGCAAGAGCCACCTTTTCATGGCGCCTGCGGTGCTGCGGATGCTGCCCACTCTGGAGCCGCCGAAACTGATAGGCGTTCCGGGCCGAGATGGCGCGGTCACACCGCTTGACCAATAAAGGTCCTATGCGCTCTTCCGCAAAAGCGCCACACTGAACGCAATAGATTAGAGGGCGCGATCGCGTCGTCCACGCGGCCTGCAGGCTGTGACGGTGGACACTCGTTGCCACACAGCTGAGGGAAGACTGGAGGAGGACCAGGGCACTGCGTTTAAGCCAGGTCTGGCCCAGCCTTGGCTAGACGAAGACATCGAGCACACCTCACCTTACCCTCGCCCACCGGAGACCACACATTCCACGACGCCTCATGGGTGGTGCTCGGCGTCTTACTTCGCTTGAAAGTGGGGAGCGGGAGCAGTGGCAACACATTGGCCACCAGATTGGCAACAGCCCGTAGCCTCTTGGCCATCAGGCTCATGCGCTCGCTGCTCGACGGGGTACCGTGGGGATGGAGCAGGAGAGCGTCTTTAGCAAGAAGATCGGCATCCTTATTGCCCAGGGCGATCATCTGGTCCCTCGGTGCCAGTGTCTGAATTATCTCATCCGACCTATGCGCGGGCGTGTGCATCACCTGACCTACGTGATCATGTCAGTGGCCCTCATGTGCACCGCGCCGAAGCCCAGCGAAAACCTGAGCGTGCGCAAGATGGGCCAAGGGCGGCTTGTTGCACTAACGAGCCACACCTAGACAATCAGAGCATGGTCGCGCGGGTCCGGCCTGGACAAGAGAGAGGACAGCGAGGACGAGGTGTTCCGCGGCGGGGGCAGTATGAGGGAGGCTATACCAAACAACCCCTTCGAGCCGACATCTGACTTGGTACGCGTCGGCAGGCTCAAGGAAAACAACAGCATACGCCGCGCGGTCGAGCCTGTGAAATTCACATCGCGTGGCACTGCCATCCACGCATACACCACAATCGGCACTGAGTTCTTGGAAAGCCCCCCGAGAAATAGACATCCCCTGGGCATCTTGGAAGTCCGGCCATAAGGCATCCGAGGGGGGCGGAAACTCGCTATCGTCTGGCTGGAAAACGACGAGCCTAGACCAGAGCAGATCGGACGGTTCCGAGCGTGCCGCGTGTATGATTTCCTCTGGCACGGACTCGGCGCGCTGGGGCACGCTGCGCTGTGCCAGAGGCGGTGGTGCACGGAGTCGGGTTGACCACACAATGGGCACATGCCCGTGGACTCAAAATTATGCTTGACGTGGCACACCCCCCTGAAAAGACAGAGCCAATGATATGCTTTTGGAGAGGATTAAATCTTTTGGAGCGGAGGCACTTGGCAACCACAGCAGCAGAGACTTCACGGCCCGCCCCTCCGTCCAACGAGCTCGCAAAGTTACGGCCATGCTGTCGCTTTACGGTGGCGTGCAGGAGCTTGGCAAGCATGGCGGGTGACGTGTAGAAGAGGTCGATCTCGACATGCATGTCATCCCTGAACGTCTTGAAGTTCGTGCAAGACCAGCCCAAACGTGACAGACGCAACATAGCTCGGTGTATGGGGCCAGCAGAACGCTTCCACTGAGCCTGATCCAAGATAGGGAACTGGGCGGTCACAGCGTTCCACGCCCTCTGCAGGAATCTCCAAGAGAGTACGGTAGTGCCGGGCTCGACCAGGGACCGCCATAAAGCCTTCGCGTACTGCAGCATGGGCGCCACCGAGGCCTGCCACGCAGGATCGCCATACAGTAGCATCCTCTCGTCCAAAGAACCGCCCCGATACGGCATCAAGGCACGGCGTAGGGTGAGTAGTTCACGGGTTCACGGGATGTGAGGCCACTGATCATGCTGCCGAACGTGGCCGCCGGCCGGACACCTGAGATGTAGATATTATGCAGCTTCGGTTTGCCCACGGTGAGGCGACGACGCAGAGCCCGCAGATAAGCAATCCGTCTTTCCATGTCCTTGAACCTCTTACGCATCCGAGCCGTGGACCCACGGGCCGCGCGGGGTCTGCCTGGGGCAAGGTCCGCGCCGAGTGCCACAGTGGAAGTATCGGCACGCGACTTCACGCCCAGCTTCTGCAGTTGGCGGTCGAGATCGCGCACCACTTGTGGACAAGAACCAAAAACTATTGCCTTGTCCTCCGCCAAATCGACCTTGAGTTCCGTGCTGTAGACGCCAATGAGGTCCGAGGCAGCCTTCACAAGGTTCGCGACAACAATGTGTTTCGGACCTGTGGCGGTAACAACATCGTCGTCGACATGCACCCCGAGATCGATGTTCACGTTGCGTGCTACGAAGCCATCGAGGGCGGCAATCATGTAGACTTTCACGAAAACGTAATTAAATATGTCCCCCGCTGGGAAGCCCGACGCGGCAAACTGAACTAGTGGGCAGACGGCCGCTCCTAGGCGTACAAATCTTGGCCCGCGCCAGAAATTAAATAAGACTTTGACTAACGGCCTCGGGAGGCCACGCTCCAGTGCCAGGTCACGAAACCAACACAAATCGAAAAACTCATAACACTTTCGGCCATCCCACGAAAAACCCGCGGTGGCGTAGCCTTCGGAGGCTCCTTTCTCGGCGCGAACGGCCGCAGTCCAGACGGCTTCGTCAGCCCCCCGACCCTTCCCGAACGACCAGTACCGTCGACTCGACGAGTCGATGAAAGATTATGCTTCGGGCCTGCGTGCACGCTCCCACACTCGAACGAAAGATGCCACAAGAAGGATCGGTCGATATCCCCCCTGCGGCTTGTCGAGGAGGGGGAACAAAAGCCAGAGCAGCTGAGCTGGAAATAGGCCCAGCCGCTCGGAGCACGAGAACAATGCGCTCAGCTGCCTCAGAGCCTCGTCGCTGAGCATGCGCACGTGGCGGGGGTGGAAGCCGTCGATGCTCTGGGCAGTGCGCGTCGAAAAAGAGCTCGCGGCAGAGCGTAGCTGGGCAACCGTGAGTGGCGCAAGGCACTCGCGATCGGGAATCCATGCTTCGGGCGGTTCTACGGTCGCGTGCCAAAATCTTCCCAACTGCAAAGCCTCCTCCTCTAGTAAAGCGGAGGGCGCAGAAGTGAAGTGTCCAGGAACAACGCTGGCGACTGTGGGCTGCCACAGCTTCTTGATGCGAGTGAGACGATGCATGCGCCGGGCAGAGCCGCTCAGCGCAGAAAGCTGCCATTCGCGCCACGGCGCGTCTCGACTCTTGGTTAGGGCAGCTTGCACCTCTCCACACTCCTCCGACAACTCAGCATGCAGCGTACGAGCCGCCTCCCTCTGTGAGGGATCCCACGGATGCTGGGGAGACCAGGAGGTGAGGAGGGTACGCAAGGAGGCAAGCGATCGATCAAACCTGACACAAAGACCCTCACCAGCATGCGGGGTGCGCATGGCCAAGAGGTGGTGGTAACCTTCACCCGATTGCCAATCCACACCGTCATGGCCAGTTAAATTTAAAAAATCGTGGAACATGTCCATCATGCACTGCCAGCACTGAGCAACAAGCGTCACGTCATCGGGACGGCGTTGGCGGTGGATGATTGGTTCCCAAACAGCCTGGACACGAGACCCCCGTAGGCCCATGCGCTCGGGAGGGAGGTCACACAGATCAAAGAGCTCATGCTCCGCACGGTCAGCAAAGAGAGCCCAGACCTCATTCAGGAGTGCCCATGCTTCCTGGGAGGAACCGTGCAACGACAAAACCTCGAGCTGGGGCAGAAGGCGCCCCGGCACCTGCCAATCCGGAGGTGCTCTGGCGCAACCGATCGGCTGCTCAACGGGGATGCGGCGCTGGCTGCGGAAAACAAGCTGGCGCACCTGCAGCACATCGGCACGACACAGCAGCATTGCAGGCCTATGGGGCTTAACATGCCATGCACTATCGACAACAATGTTCTCCACGGCCCTACACAACGCGTGTCCAACTAAAAGGTAATCAATTGTTGACGACGTAGTGGCAGCGCGGCACGTGGACATGGGCGGCGCCAGGATGGACATCTGCATGCGCTGCGGCAGTCCCGAAGCCTCCAGCAGGTCTGGAGACATGTTCCAATCTGCTGCTACGAATGTGCGGTCCTGGTCAGAAATCGTCGCTCCAATGGCGCTCATCAGTGCCACGTTCCGCGCGCTCAGGCCTTCGCTCACATGGAAATAAGCACAAACAATGTTGAACGACAAACTGGGTGTGTCCACGGTGACCTGGATGGCCCTGTGGGGGGCAATGGCCTGGCAGCACGGGTCAGTCCACCGCAGGCCCAGCCCCGATCGCACGAAAACGGCAACACCAGCCGAGCACCTTTTCGTGTCGGGATTGAACTCGGAGGCACTGAAGGAGGAGAAGGAGGAGGAGGAGGAGGGGGAGGAGGAGGAGGAGGAGGAGGGGGGGAGGAGGAGGGGGAGGAGGAGGGGGGGAGGAGGAGGCGTCGGCGACCCAAGCGTCGGCAAGAGGGGCACGACGAGAGCTGGTGGTGTGGGCGGCGTCGGCGAGATGCCCAGGGTTTACCAGCCTGGAACAGATCCCTATCCCTACAATCGGGGCGTTGACCTAAGGAACCCAAAATAAGGAACGAGGCCCCTTTTTTTCCATAAGTTGACCTTCGATTTCCTGTCGAAAACATAAGGAAAGCCTGAGGCAAGCTGAAACACTTAAGGAACGCGGAGCCCCTCCCCAACCAAAAGGGTTCCGTCTGCAGGGCCCCGGCTGTATCCCTATCCCTAGCTGGGCACCTCCTCATCATGATGCCAATCTTAAGGATTCCCCTATTTTTTGAGGGCGGATCCCTAAGATTGGAGAGAGCGTGATCCACCGCCGCTTTACTGTTGAAAATTGCCAACCTTTTCCTCCGGAGCCCGGGGGTCGCCCCCCCCCCCCCTCCGAAAATCCCCCCCCCCCCCCTGCTGGAACCCCTCCCCCCCCCCCCCCCCTCTCCCCCGGCAAAACCCCTTCCCTCCCCTAACCCCTCCCCCCCCCCCCCTCCCCCTCGAAAACCCGGGGGGGGTCACTACCGGTTCGAACCCCCCCACCCCCCTCCGGATCCGAAAACCGGGGGGGGTCACTACCGGTTCGAACCCCCCCACCCCCCTCGAAAACCGGAGGGGGATCACTACCGGTTCGAACCCCTCCCCACCCCCCCACTCACCGCCAGCAAACGACTCCCGGTCCCTACCACCGTCCGCATCACATCCTCCACTGTTGTTCCCAGCACCACTGTCCTCACCACCACTGTCCCCACTGTGTCCCCACCAGTGCCCCCACCACTGTCGCACTGTCCCCACTGTCCCCACCACTGTTCCCACCACGGTTCCACTCTCCCCACTGTCTCCACGGCCCCAACCACTGCCCGACTATCCCCACTGTCCCCACTGTCCCACTGACTCCGCCGCTGTCCCACTGAGCTGTCCCACTGTTCCCACCACTGTCCCCACTGTCCCCACCACTGTCCCCACTGTACCTCTGTCCCATTGTCCCACCGCCGTCCAGGGGTTCGAACCGGTAGTGACCCCCCCCGGTTTTCCGGAGGGGGGGGGGGGGGGGGAGGGGTTCGAACCGGTAGTGACCCCCCCCGGTTTTCCGCCAGCAGCGGTAGAACACGCTCTTTCTAAGATTGTCATCGCCTCTTGGCGCGTCAATCTTAGGGATAGGGATACGTTCGAGGCTGGTAAAGGGTACTGAACCGTACCATGCCACCTTCTGATCAGTCGCACGGTGTGACGCCCCTCACCGTACAAGGAGGAACGGAAGGAAAGGGGCTGGTGGAGGAACCTGACGGAGGGATGGACGAGCGGTGCAGAGCGGAAGGGCGTGGCAGGGTTGTGCGAAAGACATGGCCCCATAGAGGAGGAGATCATCTGACCCTCAGAAAAGGTAAAGCTGATCTGACCCATGGAGGACAAAAAATGATCCAGCCTGAGAATTTGATATTTGATACAGCATGGCCGAGAGATGCCAGACATCGTCACGAAAAGCTGCTGGAATATACTGGTATTAGTAGATGGATTATCCAAGATCACGCTTCACTGCGCACGATGATGCACACGAAATGCATCGATCACACCAAGAGTCACGCGCAGACCAACATGACACAGCTTAACCCGCACGCAAGCGGGCGTCGCGCGCATCATCTGCTTTGACCCCTGGCCAATTCCAGAAGTAATAAAGCACTGGCGAAAGGAGGAGAAGGAGCAGAGGGAAGGAAGGAAAGGGGAGAGGAAGACGAAGGAACGAAGGAACACTCAGAGACTCATGGCCCATAGCTCAGGGTTCCAGCGTGCCCACAGAAATTTAGGAATATGAGCGGTAAGGTGGGACATCCCGTAAACGACTGCGGAAAGCGTATGCCCCCGACGATACGATCACCACCCAAACACACGATACGAGCAGCACCCGAACGCTGAATATCTGGCCATACGAAAAACAGTCAATCATGTACTGCCGAATTTCAAAGTTCGCTTGGGTGGCTGTCACGTCCTTCCTCATGCCCGTCCTCTTGCCCACAGTCTCGGATCACAGAGAGTTGACTACACCCCCTGAGCCTTCACTCCAGAAACGCCGCGTCTTAGAGCTGGGGTGCACTGCGGTTACATCGTGCTACCTCTACAGTTAAGACATCCGCCTCTCACGCGAACTAATCATCTTCGTCATCATCATAATCATCATCATAATCATCATCATCATAATCATCATCATCATCAGGATCATCATCATTATCATCATCATCGTCATCATCATCATCATCATCATCATCATCAGCATCAGCATCATCATCATCATCATCATCATCATCATCATCATCATCATCATCATCATCATCATCATCCTCATAATCATGATCATCATCATCAACAACATTATCGCTTTCACAGTCGTTATCACCGTCGTCGTCGTCGTCGTGTTGCCGTCGTCGTCGTCGTCGTCGTCGTCGTCGTCGTCGTCGTCGTCGTCGTCGTCGTCGTCGTCGTCGTCGTAAGCGTCACCTCCACCATCATCGTAATCATCATCCCCGTCCTGGCCTCCGCCTCGTCCACACGCTGGCAGACGTCCGCGTGCCGCCCGCAGCGCTGAGCCTCCTGTACATGCAGGGGGAGGACACTTGAAGGGAAGGATCAGGCATGGTGTGGAGGAGGTGTGAGGTGAGAAGGATGGGGGAGGTAGGATGTTGCAAGAGGAGGCAAGAGGGGGAGGTGGGAGGAGGAGGGGGAGGAGGCGGGGAGGAGGGGTGGTGTTAACATGACGAGAGCGAGGGGGAGGAGACCAGGAGGGGGCAGAAGCGGGGGGGGCGCAACGAAGAAGGAGTCAGGAGGGAAAACAACAAAAACATGGGTAATAGGAAGCACGCGGAGGGGGAACAGGTAGGATGGGGGAGGGGGAGGGAAGGTGGCGGGGAGGAGGAGGACAGGGAGAAGTGTGATCCCAAGCTGCGTCACCGATGCTGGAATACCCCTGCCTGCCGTTCAGGCGAAAGCTCCTTTTGAAAAGCATCCTCAGTTCATGTTTCAAGTTATACGAAGCGCAGATCGGTAATATCATAACGTCCATAGGATGTCCAGCGAGAGCTCAGCTGTGAAAAGTAACAGCTGTTGTCAGGGGCTCAAGCCCCAGAGCATGAGGCTCAGCTTAACTTGCGTATTCAAGCGTATTCGAAATCGATCGCAAGGCTGGGGAAACCTTCGAGCACGCTCGCACCCACCGAACAGTGATCAGGTCAGCCTTGGGGCGCCACTCTTATCCGGCCGACGTCGTCGAACACCTCGTGTGGTCGCCCTGCGTGCCTGAGGGCGGGACTCGCCACGAGTTGGCTGTCGTTGCCAACCTGGACCTCCGATGTCGTGGTCTTCACGATCGGAGGAGGAGGAGGAGGAGGAGGAGGAGGAGGTGGAGGAGGAGGAGGAGGTGGAGGAGGGCTGTAGGGCCCCCAAGCTGGAACTCTGCCCCGCCGTCCCGGCACGCGGCCGGGCCTCTCGCCTCTCCCGTGCCCCGCCGTGGCCGCACCACAGCGCCTTGCCGAGGACGCCCGCGGCGAACCATGGCGAACGCGATTGTGCAGCAGAGGCAGTGACCGCCGCCACCCTCCTCCTCCTCCTCCTCCTCCTCCTCCTCCTCCTCCTCCTCCTCCTCCTCCTCCTCCTCCTCCTCCTCCTCCTCCTCCTCCTCCTCCTCCTCGTTGGCAGACATTACCGATTATTAGGCGAGATGACTCTGGAGCTGGAGCGGGCAGCCCCGACCACGCTCTCGACTGCGGCGTCCACGCTGCGCCCGGGCAGCGTCGACGGCCCCGCCGGCTATGAGCTTCGCCGCGGCGTCGACGTCGGCGGCCCTCGGGTCGGCGAGCTGTGGCCCGCCTGCCCGCGCGCGGGGCGGGCGCTCTCCTCCGGCACGGCGGCGCGCCTCCGGGTGCGCGGTGCCCGCCGTGCGGCCGACCGCGCGCATCTGCTAGGGGGCCACATGCGAACCCTACCCCTACCCCCACGATTCCTGAGGGGTGGGGGGTGGGGTTCACTTCGCTCGGGAGCTCCCGAACGACGTGAACCCCACCGTCCCCCTCCGAAATCGTGGGGGGTAGGGGTAGGGTTCGCAAGTGGCCCCCTATCTGCGGCCTGTCGGGCGCGAAGCATTGCACCGTCCGCACCTCCGCCCTGGACAAGGTGCACCACAGGCACGCGGTGGCCTCGGTGATCTCACCGCCGCCGCCGTCGGCGTCGCATCCTGCCCGAGCGGCGGCGGCCCGCTGCGCGGCGCCCCCTTGGGCGGAGCCCCGCCACGCGGGGGGCGAGCGCCAAGGAGCGGCGCGGCGCCTACATAGGAGGCCAGCCAGCATACACCGATACCGTTTGCCAGAAAACCGTCGAAGCAAAGATCCAGTGGGCGCCCCACCCACGCGCCATCTCAGAAGTTATGTTTCCTCGTTTGTTAGACGCGCGAAATCGGCGCATGCGCGCCGCAATCTTGCCGCACCCTACACAGCTTACCCCACCGGGAAAACCGCCGTGTAAGCATTCGACGCGATAAATTCCTGTGCCCTCTCGGGGGCGCCTTGGGGCCCCAGCAAGGCTCCAGCGGCCCCGAGGAGGGCCCCGAGAGGGCCACGTCAGGGTTCCAAAAGGGGGTCCCACGAGTCCCCGGTCCAACTCCACAGCATGATATTCGAAACGGTAACTTCCAATGCCCAGTTGGGGGCCGTCCGGAGCCTCCGAAACGTCCCCAGAAAACCCGCGGAGGGCCTCAAGGGATCTACAAAAGGGTTCCAAGAGGGGCCCCAGTGAGCCTCTTGTTCGACTCCAAGGCGCGGAGTTCGAAGCGATAGCTGTCAGTCTCCTCTGGGGAGCCTCTCGGGGTCCCTAAGACGACCCCAGAGGGCCCCATGAGAGGTTTCCGAGAGGGTTCCATTTATTACCCCCCCCCCCTGGATAATTAACCCAACCAGGGTACCCTGCTTCGCTCATGCACGACGGGCCGTTTTTGCTACAATCCCCCGGCACGCACGAGGGGACCGCTGTTGCTACAAGTCCGCCTCGCGATTTGCTAGAATCCCCCCTCGTGCACGATTGCTGTGCTCCCGCTTCAGCGCCCTCTCACTCACAAAGGGAGCATTATTGCGACAATCCCCCTCATACAACACAAGGCAATGCTGCAACAAAAACATCATATGCGAAGACACCGTTGTCGCTGTCATCCCGCCCAACGTGCGAAGAGCTGTTGATGCTAATATTCTCCTCACGCACGAGAGACGGTTGTTGCTAAACTCTAGTACTGCATGTACGAGGAGACGTATTTCCCATACTCCCGCTCATGTACACAGAGCAGTTTCGCCACAGTCCACTTCGTGACAGAGTGCAAATTCACAACACGGGACCTCACGTACGAGGGTTCACTTTTGCTGCCATCCCCCCTTTGTGAACGAGGTGCAATGTGTCCTGCTGGCCCCGCACCACCAAGAGACACTTCATGCCACAATACTCCCTCATTCGCGGCGGACTCGTCTTGATACAACCTCCCCGATCAAGCACGAGAGGCCGCTTTCGCTGGAGTCCTCCCTCACGTACGAGGAAAAACTCTTGCTACAATCCCATCCTCATGCGTGAGGGACCGTTTTGTTACATCGTCCCCCGTGCACCAGAGACCATTTTCACTAGAATCCCCGCTCACGCACGAGGGAAGTTTTTGCTACAATCCCTCCTCTCACGCACGAGGGACACCGATTGCTTCAGTGACACCCACGCACCAGGGACAGCCCGTGCCAACTCCCATCCTCTTTTCCAGATCACACTATAGAAAGCCCCAAGCAGATGTTCGAGCGAAGCGTGTAAAAAACATCGCGATGTCTCGGAACCTCTTCGGCCCCCCTTCGAGGCCTTCCCGAAGCCCCCGAGACGCTTCAAGAGAGGCCCCAAGAGGGCCTCAAGAGCCCTAGGAGTTGACACTTTCACGGGCGTCCGAAGTGACATCTCGAAGGTGCCTCACAGGGCCCTCCTGAAGCCCTGGAAGGCCCCGAGAAGCACACAATTTCAGGTTTCCAGAGGGCGCAATGCCGGGAGAGGCGTCCCTCCCCAAAAGGTCTTGCAGGGCAAGGGCTAGATCTGGCGTTGACGACGGCCGTTTCCACGCGGGTCGCCCATGAAAACAATCGAATACACGCCCCAACCGAAAGATTGAAAAATGACAATATCGGGAAATTCAAGTATACACCGATTCTGGTATACACCGATGACGAACAAAGCCACGCGGGAAGACGCCCCGGGGACTCGCGACAAGTCCAGGAAGATGTAAAAATTTGGGGGCCGCGCCCCTTTAAGACTCCTGAAGACTACAAGGGATCTGGGGACAGTCCAACTCGCGCCTCGCAGAGAAATCAAGGGGGCACTGAAGACTCACTAATGACGGGAGGCCATGGGGGCGATAACACATGGACACAATCAGATGGGGAATCCGCCGATTCATGCTTGTCGGCGGTGACAAAGCGTGTGAGATTGATGGTTGCACGCCTTCTCCATTTCCCTCTCCCTTGGGTTCAAAAATCCTGTTAGACGGGGTGCAAGCGCTGACCATCGTACCTCCGGCGCTCTCGTCACCCCACATCCACAATCCGTGTCTTCGACGATGCTCAAGATGCCTTTGAAAACGGTTCGAAAAAGCTCCGACATGTTGAAAAGCCCCAAGGATACTCACGATCGCCTGACGACGGTCTCAGAGGGCCCAAGCCTCAACGAGCAAAATCCGCCGACCCCTTCTGGGTCTCTAGGCGTATGAAAGGGCCCCCCCCCTTACCCCCCCCCCAGGGGCACCCAAATTGGAAATTCTAGAGCCCTCTCAAGCCAGAGGACATTTGCACGGGCGCCCCATCCAAATGACCTCCAGAACGGACGAACCCCTGGTGGGCCCGGCCCCCACGGTTCGGGGGCCGCTTGCACGGGCGCGCCATGCAAATGACCGCTGGGGCGGGCCAACCCCCGGCGAGTTCCCGGGCCGAACGCATCTGGGGTTCGCGCCCGTTTGCATGGGCGCCCCATGCAAATGGCCGCCAGAAGGGGCCCCCTCCCCCGGGGACTGGGCTCACCAAGGGTTCGCGCCCGTTTGCATGGACGCCACATGCAAACCGTCGCTAGAACGGGCCAATCCCCTGGGGGCAAGTGTTTTGGTGGTGCCGCCCGTTGGTCTTTTGTGCGGCCTGTTGGGTTGTTCTGCGGCCCGGCGCGCGGCCAAGTGGGTCTTCCTGCGGTCCGCGCTGGCACGGCAATTAGAAGTAATGATACCGGAGAAAAACCCAATCCGAATCGTTTTAGGGCTATAGGGCTATGGGGCTATAGGGCTATGGGGCTATAGGGCTATAGGACCATCGGGCTATAGGTCTACAGGTCTGTAGGGCTATAGGCATACAGAGCTCTAGGGCTATAGGGTTATAGGGTTGTAGGGCTATAGGGCTGCAAAACTGTAAAGCTATAGGATTATATGGGCTACAAGGGCTATAAGGCCAATAGGGCTATAGGGTTATAGGGATTTAGGGCTATAGGGCTGTAGGACTATAGGCATGTAGAACTATAGGGCTATAGGGCTATGGGGCTGTAAAACTATTACACCTGAGAAAACCCATTAAGTGGATGATCTGAACATTGATACTATGGATCTTGAGATCGAATGTGAGATCGATAATGAGATCGATAGTGTAATCGATAACGAGGACGATTGTAAGGTCTGAAATCGATTCAGTGAGATCGATAGTGAGATCGATCGCGAGATCGCTCATGCGATCTCTAGTGAGATCGCTTGTGAGATTGATAGTGAGATCGATTGTGAGATCGATGGTGAGATCGATCGAGAAATCGGTAACGAGATCGATGGTGAGACCGATCGATAAGAAGATCGACCAGGAACCCGGGAACCCGGGAACCTCGCTTGGAGTCCCGAAACGGTGCGGTGACAGACTGTGCGGTGACCTCGGAACCCCAAGAGACCTCACCGCACGGTCCGTCACCGCACGGTCTTGGGACCCCGGAGGAGACGTCCTCGGAGAAGGACTCGAGTCCCAAAACCGTGCGGTGACCCCGAATCCCCACCGACTCACCGCACGGTGTGGTCACCGCACCGTTTGGGGGCCCCCGAGAGCAGCTCAGAGATGTGCCCTCAGGAGAAATCGCACGCTGGCCTGGCGGAGCTCATAGGGGTGCACGTCGCTCCATCGACCCGCCACGCGATCCGATGCTCCGGCTTTCGCGCGGCCCACCTCCGCCCCGCCATGCGTGTCTCGGGGGCGTCCAAGAGGAGGAGGGGGAGAAGGAGGAGGAGGAGGAGGAGGAGGAGGAGGAGGAGGGGGAGGAGGCGAGGAGGAGGAGGAGGAGGCGGAGCGTACCCTGAGGAGGAGGAGGAGGAGGAGGAGGAGGAGGAGGAGGAGGAGGAGGAGGAGGGTGGGTGGGGGGGGTGGCAACTCCTGGCCCGAGGCATGTGCTCGAGTCATCGCCACCCTCTTGGCCGCCCCCGAGGCTGGCCTCCTCCCCGCCCTCCGCTCCTGTCGGCTCCCCGCTCCCGGGGGCCTTCCCGGGAGCACCGCCTCCCGCTCGGCACGCAGAGGCTGCCGGTGGTCCGTATAGCCGAGCCGCCATGCAGCGCAATCCGTTGTTCCATTCTAAAGGGGCCCCAGAACACACACATAAATACACACAAATAAGAATATTCCCCATATTTTCCAATATTTTCTGGATTTTTGTCTTCCCCACCACTTCCCCTATTTTCCATATTTTCTGGGGAATCGACGATTAATTGTGTCTGTGTGTTTCTTCCCCTCCTGAGACATGGGTACGGAAAGAGTGGGTACAATGCCCAACAACAGATGTTGTCCCAAACCAGCAGCGGCCGCTGCTGGGCAGGCGGCCGGCTGTCTCAAAGGGACACAGGCCGCGGCGGCGCGGACAGCGATTCCTGTTCAAAACGAACGGCAGCTGCATTGTGCCCATTTTTTCCGTACCCAGTTCGTGCGTGCTGATCCTTGCACGTGGCCGCCTGACGCCGCCACCTGCCGCCATTTTCTTGCCAGTGCGCCGTCATGGGCGCTCTGCTCGTGGCCGTCTGCCCGCCCCTGCTCCCGGGGGCCCCCGGGCGCGCGCCGCTTGCACGCCGCTGGGCGGCCTGGGAGGTCCTCGCCTCGCGCAGCCCCCGCCTCGTCCGAGCGGCCGCGGCGGCGCCTCGGCGGCGAGCCGGGCGCGGGGGGACCGCAGCCGTGCCTCCGCAGCAAGAGCTCGATGATGTTCTCGGCGGCGAGCCTTTCGAGCAGGAGATCGACTGCAGGATCGGTTCCCCAAGACTGAAGCGTGCGTCGAGCCTGCGGGAAAGCACGCAGTTGTGTGGTAGATCTGCCAGGCATCCTTCGTACTCTTCGTAGACTCAACGAAAGAATCAATGTGGGGTAAATCAATTTTGTAGTCGATCTCCGACTCGAGCCCTGGGGTGAACGCAGAGGGGGCGAGCCTTCTTAACCAGGCTCGAACTAATCCATATCCTTAAGATCGGCAGGCCAAAGGCGATGACAATCTCAGGGTTGTGCCCTCAGAGACAGAGGGAATGTTCAAGATCGGCACCGAGATATGGGGATGCCAAACATTGGGATAAGGATCTGCTTCAAGCTGGTACTCAGAAAGCTCGGAAGGTCTCTGGCCTTCTGAGATAAGTCTTCTGGGCCTTCCCCGAAGGCATAGGAGACTTGTGAGGAGGCGCGAGGGCTTCTGAGAAGCCCGGCCGCCTTCTGAGAAGGCTTGTTCCCTCTCATTTCCCCCCTGGGCTCGCCGCCGATGTTCGGCAGCAAATCATGGGAGCAATGAATCCCCTTGGAATTCCGTCTTTCGGGTGCGTGAGCGTACGCCGGCGTCATGTAATCGATGAAAAGGCGCTGATCTGGCTTCCACCAGCGTCGCTTCCGCGTCGCTTCCGCCTCGGCCAGCGTCGATTCGCGTCGGCCAGAGCCCAAGCGCGAGAGCCAGCAAGATGGCATGGAGGCCTCCCATGACTTGCCACCGAAGCGATGGCAGAGGCAGGAAAGGCCGCGCCAGCAGAAGCCCGCGGAGGACCACACGGATCTCTTGGACCTGCGCCGGGGCCCCCCTCTCGTCCCTGGCCCGGCGGGCGGAGCGCCCCGGGGGCGGCGCTGGAGGCGCCGCCCGGGGCGGGGAGGGGGGGGCAGCGCCGTCCGAGAGGTCCGCGCGGAGCTCCGGAAGGCTGTGTTCGGGCAGCTCTTCCGTCTCCGAATGGAGCTCAGGCGATCCCACATGCGCGGGCAGCGCACGAAGTCGTACAGGCGGCGCAGGCTCTCCTGCCCCTCCTCGACGGCCCTCGCCTGCAGCCCCGCGTCCGCAATGTTGAAGTTTCCGCCGGCGCTGCTCACGTTCAGGCACGGGGGGTCCACGAGGATGTCGTGGTCGTGTTGGCTCTCGCGAGTCAGGATGTTGAAGTATCCAGCCTGGCCGCCACTGCACACCTGAATCTGCGCCTGCGGTGCAAGAACGATGACGAACCCACCAGCATCGTCAGACATCGCCTTGCAGAGGAAGTCGATCTTTCCAGGACCGTACGCTGCGAGAAGATCCATGCGCAAGCTCACTAAGAACTCTTTGATCTTGACGTGCGTCGGATCTGCGCAAAACACTCTGATGAATAGCGAGTCCTTGCTCTTGTGACCGGCCCTCACTACATGCAGGCGCCCACCTGTAAGTGCAGCGTCCATCAAGATCTCGGCGTCGTTCGCCATTTGAAAGATGGTATAAGTGGCAAGCGATGCGGGCCAGATTTGCGTGTGCTGTGTTGCCGCGATGCTTGAAGACGCCTTGGGATTCTGCCCAACGTCGCAGCCGACGTCGCCGGGCAAAATCCTGGCGGCGAGGCCTGCCGAATTCACTCCGCCAGACATGTGCCCGCGGCATACGTCAGGCTCCCTGTCGATTGCAGGGCCAATGCAGGGATTCAGAAACCGCGCCTCGTGGCAGATCTTCTCGATGTCTGTCGCGAGCCAGTTGCCCAACCGCGCGCTGGGATCCACTGGGGGGCTTAACTCGTGTATCATATTGAACGTGGACCAGGCAGGCATGGAGAGCAGCGTGTGCACTGCTGCCCCGCTCTCTGACGAGATGGGGATCTCCTGCACACCCCCACCAGGAACCGACATGCCGTGGAGAGCACTGTACGGAGCTTCGTTCGCGCGGATGCGGCTGAATTCGGACGCCCCCGCGGCGCGCAGTTGTATACCCGTTTCCTCGTACAAGGTGGCACTGCGCGTCCATTTCAATGGCAAATACTTTGCGAACGTGAACGTGGCCAACCGCGAACGTTTTACAACCGCGACGCGCCGACTCCATACGCCTGCGAACAGCAAGAGGTAGTGCTGGCGGCGGCTGCCTTTGTAGAAGCTGCCTGGATGGGACTTACAGTACGAGATGAATTTATCAAACTCGTCCTCCTGACCGCAGCCCGAATGCTTAGGCCACATGGCATCAAACGTCTCATTGATAAAAGCGGTGACTTTAATTTGGTCCTTCCCAGGCACTTGGCCCCAGGCCGTCGTCAACGTGCCATGTTCAAGTAAGCATCGCCAACTCAAGTTGAGTGGATCTATGCCCAACTTAATCAATTCGCTTGGCACCAATTGCGTGAGGGCAGCGCGGACTGCCTCAGCTGGAGGCGGCTTTTCAATAAAATCAATGCCCACGGTTTCACCAATAATATGTAGCAAGCGTCTCTGCCGTGAGGCCAAAAGTCGCAGCAAGAAGCGGCGGACAGTGTAGCCCGAAAGCAAGATCCTAGCTTCCCTGGGGTGCATCACATTGCAGAGTGTAGTGTTATCGATGGGGCTTTGTCCTTGCTTCTGGATGGCAAACCCGCGCTCCGAAATACGACCAGCATCGCCTGGTGTCGTGGCCAAAGATTTGCGAACACTTACGTCATAGACTCGCAACCACCCGTCCCTCGAAACTTTCACAGGAATGTCCCTGCCACGGCACGCTGTCACTTTGCAAATCTCCATCGCCTCTACGAACCATGCATACACAACGCACATATTTCTCCGGCCCTGGCCATACCACTGTTCTGTCAATTGCATGTTTCGCTCGGTGAGGGCAAGCAGAGCGCGGCCACGCAGCGGAAAACCATGTGCGTAGCCCTGGGACACGCGACGTTTGATGATGCACAGAATCTCGTTCAACTCCGCCCGGAACGGCATCCAACGCTGCACGATGAACTGACAGCGCTTGTCGAGGCCACTTTCGCAGATGCCATGCGCCGCAGGCTCCTCATCCACAATCGAAAAACATTCGAAATCAGATGTTTCAATCAGAACAGGATGCATCATCGTCGGTGCGACAGACACCTGAGGGAGCGACTGCATCGCTGCTGGTGCGACAGAAGGGGCAGAACCAGTGGGCGGTTGAGCCAACATGGCTACATACGAATGCCAGCCCGTTGTCTTTACAATGCCCACCTTCGGGAAGGAAACTCGTGACTGCAGCATCCCGAACACCTTCCAAACACCGTGGCGTTTCTTTCTGAGACAAGCAACAGCCGACGCAACTCCCTGGCATTTTCCGAGGCAGCATTGCTGCCGCAAGGCGAGATGTCGACATGACGCCTAGCCTGGCAACGGTTCGATGGCCCGAACCTGAGCCATAGTTTTTCCCAACGTATCAGCAATGCTGTTTCAATTTGTTGTGAAAAGCTGAGCTGAACTCCGCCGATTCTGCGGGACCACGGTCGGGGAATTTTGCTTGGCGTGTCACGGCGGCGGCCCCGGCGACACACTGTGCCCAAAAATCGGATGGCGTGTCGCTCCGCTCCGCGGGGCGGGAGGCTCGGACAGGCTCGGGACGTTGGAGCCTGGTAATGGGAAAAAGGATGGCGTGTCGGGCCGCAACGTGGTGGGCCGGAGCCGGCGGAGCGACACGCTAAGCGAAGGTTCCTGACCGCAGCTTTCAGCCAGGATCATGTTGTGATGGAGGCCGAGGACGGCGAATACCTCCAGCGCGATGCTTCCAAGGCGGCAGAAGTCTAGGCTTCACGCCCTCGCCCGCGGTCGGCCGCATTGTTGTCTTTGTCCCTCTCTCTCTCTCGGGCCTCGGCTCGAGGATCCCCGCGATCCGAACGCAGCCACCTGAGGCGCCGCCCCCCGGGGCTGTTCTTGGAGATTGCCCCGGTGAGGCTGGATACCCTGCGTCAGGGTGGCCTTAGAAGGTCGGGCGTGTCCCCCTACAGAGGGATTCTCGACGAAAAAGGAAAAATACCCCAAAATATTCCAAAAAGGTCAAAACATACTCAAAAAATAGCCCCCAGAGCATGTTTCGATCATTTTTTTGCTATTTTGGGTGTAGTTTTCATTTTTCGTCGAAAGTCCCCCTGTAGGGGGACACGCCCGACTTAAGGGTAGCCGAGCGGCACCTGCCTTTCTCTGCTCCCTCAACGCCGCGCGCCGCCGTGGGCAAGGGCCCGGGCCGCCCCCCTCCGAGCGGGGGCCCCCGCACCCCCCGAGCAAACGCTGCCCATTTGCACGGCAGGACGTGTTCACGGCTGCCTTCCGCGCAGGCGGCGCCGACCGCGCGTTGGCGACGAGCTCGTCACCAGGGTCCCCGACGAGCTCGCAGCGGCCTGTCGTACCGAGGGCCAGGGCAGCGACCAACTCCAAGACCAGCCTCCAGCGCTCGTCTGGCAAATGCGAGATCGGCTGGACCCAGGGCCACCACCCGCGCACCAAAGGCCCCCGCGCGAGTGGGGCTCCGACCCCAGCCCTGGGGCAGGGGTGCCTCTGAGGCAGTGGACCCCCCCGCTCCCCAACGTCGACCCGGGCGACCGGAGACTGCCCCCGTCGTGGCGCATCCCGCGCGCAACGCAGCGGGCGACGCTCTCACAACACGCACCGCGCTGCAGGGAGGGCTCTCCCTGCTCCCCCTTCAACTCTTCCGGCCTCTCCGCTGCTCATCACGTCGGGGCTCTGCAGCTCACGTGCTCCTAGATTTCACCTTCACCGTCCAGGGGCTCCCAGCGCCCGTGCACTGCACACCGCCTGACCCTCGGGGTCGACCTGGCGCTGCTCGTCGTCGCCCCGCCGTCGGCCCGTGTGGCCCTTGCGCTGGCCTTGCAGCCCAGCAGCTCCACGCTGCAGGGTCGGGTCGGGCGAAAGGGGGGATAGCAAAGGGGGGGTTTGAGAATAAGCTCACGTAGCTGATTTTCCTGGCGCCTCCCGGCGCTGGAGGCGGCCATGTATCGAGGAATGGGCCCCTCGGTGGGGCCGAAACCAGCTGCATGCAGCAGATTTCGTAACCCCCCCTTTCCCAATCCCCCCCTTTCGCCCAGCCCGAGAGGGTGGGGCGGCGCCCTCCGAGGCCCGCGCCTTCGGCGGCCGCCGCCTGCCACGGTGCCGCTCGGCCGCGGCCCCGCGCCGCCGGTCGCGGGCTGTGCTCCTCGTCGTCGCGCTGTGCACGGCTGCCCTGGGTACGGTCGAGCTGCCGCCAGAAGGACCGCCAACTGAAGGACGGAACCTGCTCCTCCTCTGCCTCCTCCGCCTTCCTCCTCCTCCCCCTCCCCCTCCTCCTCCTCCTCCTCCTCCTCCTCCTCCTCCTCCTCCTCCTCCTCCTCCTCCTCCTCCTCCTCCTCCTCCTCCTCCTCCTCCTCCTCCTCCTCCTCCCCCTCCCCCTCCCCCTCCTCCTCCTCGTCCTCCCCCTCCTCCCTGGGGCCAGGAGCGCCTGCGAGGGCGAGGAGCGCCAGAGGAGGAGGTGGCCACGGGAAGGCCCCTGCCGAGCCCAGCACGGCACCGACCGTACAGGCGTGCTGCGGCGGATTGTTGGGCGAGGACTGCTGCCACTGCAAGACCCCGAGAACGGCGAGCGAAAAACGAAGGGAACTTCGCGCGGATCTCTTCTGGTCCTCGCTCCTGGCCCCCCAAAAAGATCCGCACGAAGTCCGCCTCGAACTCCGGCACGAAATTCTCCAGGACACCCTGGGCCCATCCGGTCGCTTTCCGAGCGAAACCCGCTCTGCGATGGTGGCGCCCTAAGCACGTTCCCGACTTCCGCGTCTTGACTGCCGCAGCTTTGAGCAGGGACCGACCTTCCTATAGACCTACCACGAAATGTTCTTAGAACCCAAACATGTTCTAAGAACAAGAGCAGCGTCCTCAGAGCGCAGAGCCCGATGTGCCAAGACAAGACGCTCCCAGCCAGGAACGCTCGAAGCATAGATCTCCTGGAAGCCACGACGTGCTCTTAGAACACTGTCTGGCAGGCCTAATTATAGGGCACGCCAGGGCGAGGAGGAGGAGGAGGAGGAGGAGGAGGAGGAGGAGAGGGAGGAGGAGGAAGAGGAGGAGGAAGAGGAGGAGGACCGCTCGAGGCTCGACTGCCCCAGCCTCGCCGCCAGGGCCGGCCGGCGAGCCGAGCCCCTGGACTGTGCTGCGCCGCTACGACGACGACCACGACGACGACGACGACGACGACGACGACGACGACGACGACGACGACCACGACGACGACGACGACGACGACGACGACGACGACGACCACGACGACGACGACGACGACGACGACGACGACCACGACGACGACCACGACGACGACGACGACGACGACGACGACGACGACGACGACGACGACCACGACGACGACGACCACGACGACGACGACGACGACGACGATGCCTTCTTGCCGTCGCCCACGCCGTGGCCACTGGCAGGGATGCGAGTCCCAGGAGGACGACAGCGACGATGGCATCCGCCTCCCCACATCGCCGGAGTTCCCCAATGGGCCCGCAGATAGCCCACGAGGGGCCGCCCAGACATCATGCGCGAAACTTCTGGGCTCTCACGCCCACGGATCTGGATTCTCACCTCGGCTAGCCGTGCCACCGAGATTCTCAACTCGGAGCTTGGTTGCCTCTCTCTCATCAGAGTCTCATGCCTTCCACCGTCGCGCCGCACAGGATGGTCACCCTGGCAGCAGCCTGTCCGTCGAGGTCGCCCGGCGAACCGCGCCCCTGGACTACCGCTGCGCTCTTGAGCACTTCGAGGCCGCTCAGGGGACTCACTGCGATCGATCGCCCTTGCCGTCCCCCTCCGTCGCCAGGCTCACATTTGCCCGGCACGTCTGGAGCCGCAGCCCTCGGCACCGGTCCCAGTGGTCCGCCTTGCTGCGCCACCGCTTCAAGCCTCGCGGACGCCTCGCGGCCACGGTCGGGGACCCTTGCTCGGCGTGCCGCGGCGGTGGCCACGGCGACACGCCACACCAGGCAGGCGGAGGACGTGTCGCTCCGCTCCGCGGGGGCGGGAGGCTCGGAGCAGCTCCGGCCCGTGGACGCCCGGGGGCCGGGAAGCGGGCGGCGCGTCGCGCCGTGCGGCGCGGTGGGCCCGAGCCGGCGGGCCGACGCGCCGTGCCGCAGTGCCCCGACCGCACACGGCGCCGCCGCGGGAAGAACCTCGCGGCCGCCTCGCGGCGGACCGCAGCGGCTGCCCGCGCCGCCGCCCCCGGCAGCCTCGCCGCGGGGCCGCGCCAGGAGGAGCGCCGCGAGGAGGAGGGGCACCGCGGGGAGCACCCGCCCCGCGCGGGCAGCCACAGGGAGCACCACGGGGAGGAGAGCTGTTCTGGCGGGCCGGCGGGCCGTCGAGTGCGCTGATGCAGGCGGGGCGGCCGGCGAGCCGAGGCCCAGACCCCCGTGGGGATGTTCAGCACATTCGGGAGCCCCTCGCGATGCGGAGGAGGAGGATGCGGAGGAGGAGGAGGAGGAGGAGGAGGAGGAGGAGGACGACGACGACACGAGCACAGAATGGGGAACGAACGATGAGGCGACAAGGGGGAGGACACATAGGGGTTGCCAGGACAGGAGGAAAAGGGAGCACAAAACGGCGAACGGACCCGCAGGGCCCGGGCGTGTTGCTGCCGCCGCCGCCGCCGCCTCCCTCCGCCACCCTTTTTTTTTTGTTTTTCCTTTTCCCCCAAACAGTGTTTGCACCTAAGGGTTAAACATTCATTTCTCAAACATTGGCCCTGAATGTCGGTGTGGCGGCTCCGTGTTCGCCGTCGCTGTCCCGTCGCCTGGACCTGATTGTCGGTCTGGCGGCTCCGTGCTCGCCGTCGCCGTCCCGTCGTCGCCTCGTCGCCGCCGGTCGTCTGGGCCTGGCAAGCACTCTGGCGGTTCCGTGCTCGCCGTCGCCGCCTTGTCGCCGCCTAGATTGCACAACGTAGTGTTGTTCCAAACAAAAATATATGATCGACCACCCCCCCGATGCCGGGCGTATCGTTATCCCTCCGGGGGGTGCAAGTTACATACGATTCTGCCCCTCCGATAGAGCGCGCGCGTGGGGCCCGATAGACTAAAAGGGGGGCCCCAGCTTGAAGCTACCCCCCTCCCCCCTTCCTTGCTAAAGGGGGGGGGAGCTTCGGAAGCCCCCCCCACCTCCCCCCTTTTAGTGGTTCGGAAAGGGGGGGGGGGCTTCCAAGCTACACCCCCCCCTCCCTCCCTTTAATTGAGCCGGGGTGAGCCACCCCCCCTTTGAAAGGGGGGGGGGCTTCGGAAGCTACCCCCCCCCTCCCTTTTCGTGGCCGGAAAGGGGGGGGCTTCCAAGCTACCCCCCCTCCCTCCTTTTAATGGAGCTGGGGTGAGCCACCCCCCCCTTTGAAAGGGGGGGGGGGCTTTGGAAGCCCCCCCCCTCCCTCCCTTGGTGCAAAAGGGGGGGGGGGCTTGAAGCCCCCCCCCTTCTTCCCCCTTTGGCCGCCCAGCTCCCGGAGCCATCGCTCTCCCTTTCGCCTCCATTTATTCCCGCCCCTCTCCCTCCTCCTCTTCTTCCTTTTGCCTCCTCCTCTTCCTCGTCCTCCTCATCCTCCTCTCATCATCATATCATCATCATCATCATCATCATCATCATCATCATCATCATCATCATCATCATCATCATCATCATCATCATCATCATCATCATCATCATCATCATCATCATCATCATCATCATCATCATCATCATCATCATCATCATCATCATCATCATCATCATCATCATCATACTCCCCCGCGGGTCCTTCCGTTCCGTTCCTCCTCCTCCTCCTCGGTTTTCTCCTCCTCCTCCTCCTCCTCCTCCTCCTCTCCTCCTCCTCCTCCTCATCATCATCATCATCATCATCATTCATCATCATCATCTCATCATCATCATCATCTCCATCATCTCATCATCATCCTCCTCCTCCTCCTCCTCCTCCCTCCTCCTCCTCCTCCTCCTCCTCCTCCCCCTCCGCCTCCCCCATCCTCCGCCTCCTCCTCCCCCAGCTGGCCGCCGTCTTACACGAACACTGCCAAACCCGACGGGCTGGCGTTTTCCGAATTACACTTCGTGCAACTTTCGGGGGGGATAATATTTTTCCCAACCCTCCTTGGTTGGGTATTCGTTTTGAATAGAGCAGTGTGGTCTCCACTTCCTCCTTCCCGTCCCGTCTCCCTCTTGCCTCCTCCTGTCTTGCTTGCGGGGGGCTGCGATCTGTGAAACTGTCGCCACTTTCGAGGCCTGCTGGGGGGCCCAGCACAGTGACGCCACGCGCGGACCCAAATTAGACCTCGCCATCCCTGGGGGGCTGCGATCTGTGAAACTGTCGCCACTTTCGAGGCCTGCTGGAGGGCCCAGCACAGTGACGCCACGCGCGGACCCAAATTAGACCTCGCCATCCCTGGCGGGCTGCGATCTGAGATCCCCGCTTTCGAAGTGGCTAGGGTTGTTCAGGGATTGCAAGTAATCAGCTTTATCTAGTCCTTATCCTGAAGCCAGTTTCCTGCGAGTCTCCCGAATTCCGTCTGCAGACATATGTAACCCTCGCTCCGTCATCGCCCCCCGTGTAAAGTGTCCTAAACTATTTGCGCCCCGCGTTTGCGCAGGGGTTGGGTACGTCGCCAAGGTAATTTTTCGTTCCCGGGCGTTGGCACGGGACGAGTTGAATGATACACTTGCGTTGCAATCGATTGCAATCCATTGGATTGCAAACGATTCGATTGCAATCCATTGGATTGCAATCGATTGGATTGCAATCGGTTGAATTGCAATCGATTCAATCGATTGGATTGCAGGGGAGGGACAGGACGGAAGGGAGGGAGGGGAGGAGAGGGAGGGGAGGGAGGAGATGGAACGAAGGGTGTGGAGGGAGGGGAGGGAGCGGAGGGAGGTGGGGAGGGGGATTGCAGTGGAATGGAGTGCAATCGATTGCAAGCGATTCGATTGGGATTTTCGATCGTCGATCGTTGATCGTCGATCGTCCATCCTCGATCGTGGATTGTTCATTTTGGATCGTCGGCGAAAGGGAGGGCGGAGGCTCCGGGGGCTGGGCGGCCAAAGGGGGCAAGGGGGGGGGGCAAGCTTCCAAGCCCCCCCCCCCTTTGGCACAAAGGGGGGGAGGGGGGTGGGAGCTTCCAGCAGGGCGGCTCCAAGGGAGGGGGGCGGTAGCTTAAGCACCCCCCCGGGGGTAGGGGGGGGTAGCTTCCGGGGCGGCCAAAGGGGGGTGGGGGGTGGGTAGCTTCCAAGCCCCCCTCCCCCTTTGCACGAAAGGGGGGGAGGGGGGGAGGTAGCTTCCAGCAGGGCGGCGCCAAGGGAGGGGGGGGGGGTAGCTTAAGCACCCCCCCCCCTTTGGAAAGGGGGGGAGGGGGGGTAGCTTCCGGGGAGGGCCCAAGGGGGGAGGAGGGGGGTAGCTGTAAGCCCCCCCCCCTTGCAAAAAAAAGGGGGGGAGGGGGGGGTGCTTCCAACAAGGGCGGCTCAAGGGAGGGGGGGGTGGCTTAAGCCTAGCCCCCCCTCCCCTTTGCTCGGGCCGTGCGGGCGCGCTCTCTCCTTCATTTGACATTTGAATTCGCGTGATCCCAACCAAGCCAATATCCAGCCCCCCCGCCACCCCCGCGCAAAACTACCTTGCGACGTACCCAAACCACGTGCATCAAATGGCAAGAGGAGTATGCCAACATTAGCAGGAACAACGACAGTGTAGACGCGGCGATTTGCTGTGCAAGCTACATGGGATGCGCATGCGCTGCACGATTCACAGGACGACGATCGAAAGAACGAGGCTTGAGGCCCCAGGATCGAAGAAGAACGGGCACGGGAACGAGGGGTAGGAGAGGGATGGAATGGAGGGCGGGGGGGGCGAAAGGCCATCGCGGAAGCAGCAGCATGCATGGAGAAGGTGAGGCGGGGAATAGGACGACGATGAAAGTGGCGGGAGGAGACAGAAGACTGCCGCGTTTTTCAAGTGCGAGCTAAACCCGCAGCGCTGCCTGCGCCATGTCGTCGCAGAGTTCCACATGATAAAACTTGTTCAGAGTGCAAGGAACGAGCGAGGCGTAGCTCGCCCGCTAGCTTCTCCGCCTCCTTCCCGCACATTTCAGCGCGGGAGCTGGACGCTCGCAGGCGCGCCGCCAGGTCTGCGGGCGGCCCGCGGGAAAGAAACTCAAGGCCGGGGTCGCGTATCATCAGTCGGTTGTCCATCGTCCAAAGTTGCACTGGCGACGTACTGGTTGAACGCGGAGCGAGCAGCATCACGCGCGTGCCTGAACGCCACGCAGGTACAGTGCACGCGCGATTGGGACTTCAGGTCGATCACGCGCGTCTCCACCAGGCTTGGCAACACCACGCGACTGAGGATCTCACTGCGGTCTGCCATGCTGCTGTCCGCGAATGCAATGCGCTGCCTGCAAGTAAGGCGGCGGCGTCCACTTGTCTCAGAAGATGTTCCCGCGGGCCCGAAGGGCGACCGCCAGCTCGAGCCGCGGCGCCGGCAGGCCAGATAAGGATCATGCAACAGCAAAGACGATGACAGAGCAACGAGGTATCGGCGAGTGCATGACCGGCCTCCGTTTCCTGCACTTCTTTCCTGTAGTTCCCCTAGCTCATCGAGCTCAGCAGATGTTTCTGCGGGTCCGAAGGACGACCGCCAGCTCGAGTCGCAGCGCCACGTGGCACGAACCGCAGAGCAAGGGCACGCGAGCATTGCTCGTGGTCAAAATCTGAGTCCCCGTGGTGCCTCACTCCGCTGGCCACCCACCAGCAGCCCTCGAAAGTGGCGACAGTTTCACAGATCGCAGCCGCCCAGGGGTGGCGAGGTCTAATCTGAGTCCCCGTGGTGCCTCACTCCGCTGGACCCACCAGCAGCCTCGAAAGTGGCGACAGTTTCACACAGGGATGGCGAGGTCTAATCTGAGTCCCCGTGGTGCCTCACTCCGCTGGACCCACCAGCAACCCTCGAAAGTGGCGACAGTTTCACAGATCGCAGCCCCCCAGAGATGGCGAGGTCTAATCTGAGTCCCCGTGGTGCCTCACTCCGCTGGACCCACCAGCAGCCCTCGAAAGTGGCGACAGTTTCACAGATCGCAGCCCCCCAGAGATGGCGAGGTCTAATCTGAGTCCCCGTGGTGCCTCACCCGCTGGACCCACCAGCAGCCCTCGAAAGTGGCGACAGTTTCACAGATCGCAGCCCCCCCCCCCAGGAATGGCGAGGTCTAATCTGAGTCCCCGTGGTGCCTCACTCCGCTGGACCCACCAGCAGCCCTCGAAAGTGGTGACAGTTCCGCAGATCGCAGCCCGCCAGGGATGACGTGAAAGGCAAGAGAAGAGAAGAGGAGGAGCGAAGAGAGGCGGAGAAGGGAAGCAAGAGAGGAGAGGAAGAGGGAAGAGAGGAGGAGGAGGCGGGAAGGAAGGAAGGTGGAGACCGCAGTGCTCTATTCAAAACGAGTACCCAACGCAGGAGGGTTGGGAAAAACAATTACCCTGGCGACGTACCCAACCCCTGCGCAAAAGCGGGGCGCAAATAGTTTAGGATACTTTATAAGGGGGCGATGACGGAGCGAGGGTTACATATGTCTGCAGACGGAATTCGGGAGACTCGCAGGACACTGGCTACAGGAAAAGGGCTTGATAAAGCTGATGCTGAGCACTCCTAGACTTTTACAATTCCTGAGCACTCCTAGCCACTTCGAAAACGGGGATCACAGCAGGCCTCGAAAGTGGCGACAGGTTCACAGATCGCAGCCCCGCAGGGATGGCGAGGTCTCATTTGAATCTGCCCGTGGCCCTCACTGTGCTGGGCCCCCCAGCAGGCCTCGAAAATGGCGACAGTTTCGCAGATCGCAGCCCCCCAGGGATGGCGAGGTCTAATTTGAATCCGCCGTGGCCCTCACTGTGCTGGGCCCCCCAGCAGGCCTCGAAAATGGCGACAGTTTCGCAGATCGCAGCCCCCCAGGGATGGCGAGGTCTAATTTGAATCCGCGCGTGGCCCTCACTGTGCTGGGCCCCCCAGCAGGCCTCGAAAGTGGCGACAGTTTCACAGATCGCAGCCCCCCAGGGATGGCGAGGTCTAATTTGAATCCGCCCGTGGCCCTCACTGTGCTGGGCCCCCCAGCAGGCCTCGAAAATGGCGACAGTTTCGCAGATCGCAGCCCCCCAGGGATGGCGAGGTCTAATTTGGGTCCGCCCGTGGCCCTCACTGTGCTGGGCCCCCCAGCAGGCCTCGAAACTGGCGACAGTTTCACAGATCGCAGCCCCCCGCAGGCAAGACAGGAAGAGGCGGGAGGCAGGAGGAGAGACGCGACCACACTGCTCTGTTCAAAACGAATACCCAACCAAGGAGGGTTGGGAATTATCCCGGCAAAGCAACCTAACAGCGATGTGTAGAAGCATATATGAAAGCATTCCCCTTAAGATTCAGGTGAAAATCCAGTTGTAGAATTCTGCTGTTCTCGCAGTCGTAGTCGCATTCGCGATGACAGTCGCAGCGGCAACAGCAGCAGCCTCAGCCTCAGCCTCAGCCTCAGCCTCAGCCTCAGCCTGCCTCAGCCTCAGCCTCAGCCTGCTTCAGCCTCAGCCTCAGTCTGCCTTCAGCCTCGGCCTCAGCCTCAGCCTGCCTCAGCCTCAGCCTGCATCAGCCTCAGCCTCAGCCTCAGCCTGCCTCAGCATCAGCCTGCTTCAGCCTCAGCCTCAGCCTGCCTCAGCCTCAGCCTCAGTCTGCTTCAGCCTCAGCCTCAGTCTGCCTTCAGCCTCGGCCTCAGCCTCAGCCTGCCTCAGCCTCAGCCTGCCTCGGCCGCAGCATCAGCCTGCCTCAGCATTAAAAATGTGGCCCAGGAATGAAGTTCTGGGAAATAGAAGAACACGAAGTGGCCTACAGTTGGCTCCGGGCATTCAAAATGTGGCCCGGGAATGGAGTTCTGGGAACTTGAAGAGCACGAAGTGGCCTACAGTTGGCTCCGGGCATCCAAAATGTGGCCCGGGAATGGAGTTCTGGGAAGTCGAAGAGCACGAAGTGGCCTACAGTTGGCTCCGGGCATCCAAAATGTGGCCCGGGAATGGAGTTCTGGGAGGGCGAAGAGCACGAAGTGTGTGACTGTTGGCGAAAAGCGAGCCCGGCTCTGTTCCCGGTTCTCCAGAATGTGGCCCGGGAATGGAGTTCTGGGAGGTCGAAGAGCACGAAGTGTGTGACTGTTGGCGAAAAACGATTCCCGGTTCTCCTCCCCGGCACCCGCCCAGACCCCCCTGTGGAGTCCAGATGCTCTCTTTTGACCCCACTAGAAACCTATCAGCAAAAGCTGTTAGGTAACAATGCGCGCACACTCGCTTATCATAAATTGTCCATATTCAAGAATCCCTCGCGCAATAGGAAGCGAAAAACACACGCGCACGTCGTCGCGCGCGCATGCTGGAATCTGTCCAAAACCATTTGTTCCGCTAACATTTTTAAAATCGAATGCCCCAAACAAATGCATGGTTTTGCAACGTGGTTGATCAAAAAATCTGCGCGCGCTGTTGCGAAGCCATAGGTTTTGTCAACATGTCCTTCACGTTCGACTACACGTGCAGTTCGCGCGGGCATATCGGTATGATGCGAACGCTCTTGCGCGCGTGCTGGGGGGGGGAAGGCACAACCCCGGTCAAATAATACAATGCTGGCCGCTCGCGCCCGTCGGCCGCGCGCGCATGTCGAAATCCTTGTGCAACCTTCATGACCGAGACTTGGACAACGTCACCGTCATCGGTCGTCATCGTCGTCGTCGTCACCAGCATCGCTACAGTCATCATCGCGCCTGCCGTTGTCGACGTCGCCATGATACCGCGCCCGCCCGAACCACCGACTCGCACTACAGTGCCCGCGCGCAAGCGCGGATTGTGAGACGCGCTGGCAGACCCCATCGGTCAGCGCCACCGCGGCCGCGTCGGTCGCGCCAGACTAACTCGCCGCTCTTCGCCCGAGCCACCGTGCGCTAGCGCGGCCGCAGCGACGCGCCAGCCAGCGCCGAGGAGTCATCGCAATCGCCGCCGCATGGGTTTTGCAGACCAAATTGCGGTTGGGTGGGTGGGATGATTGCGCGAGCAGTAGAGTTGACAAGTTCAAATTCGACAGGGTGATCTCTCCTTTCCTGAAAAGATTCGCAAATTCTGGCCCCACCCATCCCTGGGATTGTCCGCTCGCACTTTGTATTGGAATTTGCCTATGGTTATGCCTCCTCGTTCATTTTGCATGTGAACGCATGCCATCCCAGCCAAGCCGGCATCGACTGGCCTCGCCATCCCTGGCAACCGAAGTACTACGCGCGCTCTTATCAAAAACTGAGCCATTTGCAAAACCAAATGCGCAAGGCACGCGAAGTCCACGCGCGCGCGTCGTCGCGCGCGCATGCTGAAATCCTTCAAAACAAAACAGCAAGCTCCGTGCGGGTTCCAAAATCGAGCGCCCCGAAAACATGTTTTAATATACAACAAAAACGAACGGCGCCAAGCGCGGTTGTTCAGTTATGTCTGCTCGCGCGCCCTTGCAAACTCTCACGACAAAGACATAGGTTCGCGCGCATGTCCATGACCAGCGACCAAACGCGCACCTCGCGCGCGAGTCGACATGATTCGAGCGCCACTGCGCGCGCGCTGGGCGGGGACAAATAATGCCGCGCGGCCCACTCGCACCCATCGGCCGCGCGCATTTCGAAATCCTTTCAAAACCTGCATCGTCGACTTGAGGGCACCATCGTCGTCGTCGGCGCAATAGGCATTGGCGCCGCCATCGGCATTGCCGCTGTCGTTGTCGACGTCGCCACGAGCATCGCTGCAGTCATCGTCGCGTCTGCCGTCGCCGAGGTCGCCGCGACGCAGCGCCAGCCCGAGTCGCCGACTCGCACTGAAGCGCCCTTGCGTCAGCGCGGCCTGGAGGACGCGCAGGTGGGCCCCCAGCGACCAGCGCCATCGAGGCTGCGTCGGTTGCGCCAGACTAGCCGGCCGCTTCGCACGCGAGCCCGCGCGCGCTAGCGCGACCGCGGCGACGCGCCAGCCAACGCCGGACAATAATCGCAATCGCCGCCGCACGGGTTTCGCAAACAGGGTTGCGGGCGGGCGGGGCCATTGCGCGAACGCGGGAGGTGAAATGCACCGCGTCGATTGCGCCACATCTATTTCGCCGCGTAGACTGCGCAATGTAGATTCTCATTTCTACTATGGATTTAGGTTCATACCTTCCCGGGGTGTCGTCGGTCAACCCTAAGGATGCGCGACTTCATACGATTCTGCCCCATCGCCCACTCGAAATTTAAATTCCCGCAATCTCAGCCAGGCCGGCATCGCCCCCACCCCCCCCCGCTCTCATCCTCGTCAAATGATGCTATGCGCGCGCACTCGCTCATCACAAACCATCCATTTGCCAGAACCCCTCGCAACAGATGGGACGAAGTGCCCGCGCGCGCGTCGTCGCGCGCGCATGCCGACACCCATCAAAACCGCAGGTTTCGCCAGGACGTCGGGCAGAACAACGCATGGCGTTGCCACGTGGTTTTGCAAAAATAAAGACGCGCGCGCGCCCTTAGGAATAGTTTCAACCGAAAGACCACCACGTTTGACCGACATGGTCACCGCATGCGAACCCACGTGCAACTCGCGCACGCACGTTGGAATCGCTCGAACGCCTTTGCGCGCGTGCCAAAGGAGGTGGGGGCGCGTCCCCTGCCAAATAGTGCCACGCGGGCCACTCGCGCCCGTCGGCCGCGCGGGCGCGTCGAAATCCATCCGCAACCGTCGCCGCCGACGCGAGGGCACCGTCGTCGTCGTCGGCGTGACCAGCATCGGCTCCGCCATTAGCCTTGCCGTCGTCAGTGTGATCGTCGTTGCCCGCGTCGCTGCAATCATCATCTCATCATCGAGCCTGCCGTTGTCATCTGTTGTCGTCGTCGCCACGATGCTGCGCCCGCCCGAGTCACCGACTCGCACTGATGCGCCCTCGCGCCAGCGCGGACTGCGACGCGCGCCGGGGACCTTCCAGCGGTCAGCGCCACCGCGACGGCGCCGGTCGCGCCGGACTAGCTGGCCGCTCTGCGCGCGAGACTGCCCGCGCTAGCGCGGCCGCGGCGCTGCGCCACCCATCGCGAAATTGTCATCGCAATCGCAGCCGCGCGGGTTTCGCGAACCATCTTGCGCGTGGGCGGATGGGGCGATTGCGCGAGCAAAGCAACTGAGAATTTCAAGATCGGCAGCGTCGATTCTCCATTCTAGGCAAATCTTGGGATCTACCCCCCCAGGTTACCCGCGCACCCTTCCGCATTGCTATTTGCAAATGTTTCCGCCCCATCGTCCGCCCGAAAGATGAGCGCGCGCCGCCCTGGACAAGCCCGCGTCGCCCCCCCCCCGCTTCTTCCGCAACAAATGCTACGTGCGCACATTCGTCTACCAAAAATCATCAGCTTCCAAAAATACCTCGCGACAGATGCGACGAAATGCGCGCGCGTCGTCGCGCGCGCGCGCCGGAATCCTTCAAAAATCTCGGGCGTCGCAAGGAGTCCGAAATAGATTGCCCCGAGGCCCCAACAAAACACATGTTTTCAAACGCAGAAAAAAAAGCCCGCGCCCGTGCTCCCACGAATTCGCAATAAAACCTTCGATTTTCCAACAGTTCTATAACGCGCGACCGAGCGGGCCTGGCGCGCGAGCACGTCATAATCGCCCGAACGCTCTCGCGCGCGCGCTGTCGCGAGAACCCCGCGGGGGGAAAACAAGACGAAGGGCGCGCGCGCGTCGTCGCGCGAGAATGCCGAAATCCCAAATTAAAAAACTTCGCCTTCGCAAGGATTTCCGAAACGAATGCCCCGGAAGCAAATCAAACCACGCGGTTTGGGAATGTCCGCTTTCCAAAAAATCCAGCGCTCGCGGCTTGGCGGTTTCCGAAGAGCGCAAAGCTTTCTGTTGTTGTTGTTGTTTTCCGCGGTGTCAGCGCAGTCTGCCAAGCGGGCCTCCCGCGCCGCGCGTCGAACTCATTCGAGCGCCCTTGCGCGCGTGCTGCGCGGGGGGCGGGGGGGCGCGATCCGCGTCAAATACTGCCGCGTGGGCCACTCGCGCGCGTCGCGCTCCTGCAAAACCCTCATCGCCGACGCGGGGGCGTCGCTGGCCTTGCCGTCGTCATCGCCGCCGTCGACGCCGTCATCGCTACTCTCAGAATCGCGCCCGCCGCCGTCGGCGCCGCCGCGGTGCCGCGCCCGCCCGAGCCACCGACTCGCACTGAAGTGCCCGCTGGGAAGCGGCCGCTGCACGCGCGAGCGCGCGCCGGCTAGCGCGGCCGCAGATGCGCCCATCGCAATCGCCGCCGCACGGGCGTTGCAGACCTCGTCGCGGGTGGGCGGGGGGGGGGGGGGGGGCGTCTGCGAGGGCATGGGGTTTGTCAATTCATTTGTAAAAAAAATTGCGCCGAATAGACTCTCCTGTCTCAACATAAAATAGACCCCCCCGGGGTGATCGACCCCCAATTTACATGCGAATCTGCCCCATCGCCCATCCTGAATATGAACTCATACCACCCCAGGCAGGCCGGAGTCGGCCCGCCCCCGTCGTCCTCTGCAGAGAATACGATGCGCGCGCACGCGTTTATCAAAAATCATAGCTTTGCAAAAACTGCTTCACCCCTTTTTTACAAACCAAAAACACACATAAAGGAAGAAGCAGACGCGCGCGTCGTCGCGCGCGCGTGCCGACGTCCTTCGAAAAACTTCGGTGTCGCGAAGATGTCATGATCGAGCGCCCAAGAATCACGTAAAAAACACATGGTCTCGCAACGCAGATTTCAAGCGACAAGAAAAAGCGCGCGCGTCGTTGCGCATTCTTAAGAAAGCCATTTGTTTCCAATCATGTTCAGGAAATGTTACCAAGCTGGCTTCGCGCGCACGCGCGTCGAAATCGCCCGAACGCCCTTGCGCGCGCGCCGTCGCGAGAATCCTTCGCAGGGAAAAAACATGGCGGATTGCACGAGCGCAAGTCGTCGCGCGCGCGTGCCGAAATACGTCAAAAACCGGCGGTTCCGCAGCGATTTCAAAACAACATGTCAAAACAACATACAACAGCACATGGTCTCGCAAATTCAGGTCTCAAAAAAACGCGCGCTCGCGCTCTTGCGCATTCTGAAGACAACTACTGTTCTTCAGAATTTCCATTGGATTCTGCCAAACGGGCCTTTGGCGCCGCGTGCCGACATCATTCGCGCGCCCTTGCGCGCGTGCTGGGGGGGCGCGATTTGCGTCAAATAAAACCATGCGGGCCACTCTCGCGCGTCGGCCGCGCGCGCGCGAACTCTTTCCAACGCCTTCATCACCGACGCGACGGCGCCGTCATCGTCGCCGGCGCGATCAGCATCCGCGCCATCAATGGCCGCGCCTTCGTCGGTGTCAACATCATCTACAGCATCGCTACTACCATCATCGCGTCTACCGCTGTCGACGTTGCTATGATACCGTGCCCGCCCAAGTCGCCGACTCGCAGTGAAGCGCCCGCTGGGATGTGCCCAGCGGTCAGCGCCACCACGGCCGCGCCGGTGGCGCCAAACTCGCTGGCCGCTGCGCGGGCGCGCTAGGGTTGGCCGCAGAGATGCACCAGCCAACGCCAAGCATGCATCGCAATCGCCACCGCGTGGGTTTTGCAAACCGAGAGTGGGTGGGTGGATGAAATGTTTGCAAGAGCGCAGGATGTGTCAACTCGTTTATTAAAACAAATTGCACTACATAGGTTGAAGTACATGATTTGCACAGCAAAAATTGCACAACGTAGAATGCACAGCACAGATTGCACCCCGTATGCCAAACCGTATGGGTTCTCATCCCTACGTGCAGAATCAGGATCTTCTCCCCCCCCCTGCCCAGGATTTATCGGTGCACCGTGGGGGTGTGCAAATGCATGCGATTGTACCCCATGGCTTTCCATTCGAATATGAGTTCATACCGTCCCCAACCAAGCCGGGTTCGACCCCCCGCGCCCTCGCCACCCGTGTCAAATTAAACTGCGCGTGCACTCGTCTACACAACACATCAAATTACAAGAACAACCTGCGACAAAAATGGAAAACGTGCAAACACGCGCGTCGTCGCGCGCGCATGCCGGAATCCTTCAAAACCTTCGGTGTCGTACGCGTACGGATTTCATGCCGACTGTCCCGGAAACACCCACAAAACAATACCTGACAAACAAGTTTGCGAGCTTTTGCGAATTCTTGAGAACATCGTGCGTTTTCAACGCGATCATAAATTCGACCAAACGTGCACCTCGCAGACGCATGTGCAAATCTTTCAAAGGCCATTGCGCGCGCGTTGGGGGGAGGCCCGATCCTGCCAAATAACACCATGTGGGCCACTCGCGCCCGTCGGCCCCGCGCGCATGTCGAAATCCTCCCAAAATCTTCACCACCGGCACGCGGACACCATCGTCATCGGCGTGATCAGCATCGGCACCGTAATTGGCCTTGCCGCATCGTCGTTATCGTCGTCACCGGCATCACTAGCATCACTATCATGTCTGCCGTTGTCGACGTCGCCATGATACCTCGCCCGCCCGAACCACCGACTCGCACTGAAATGCCCGCGCGTCAGCGCGGCCTGCGATGCGCGCTGGGAAATCCCCAGCGGTCAGCGCCACCGTGGCCGCGCTGGTCGCGCCAGGCTGGCCGCCTTACGCGTGCTAGCGCGGCCGCAACCTTGCGCCAGCCAGCGCCAAGCAGTCATCGCAATCGCCGCCGCATGGGCTTTGCAAAACGAATGTGGGTGGGTGGGTGGGATGATTGCGCGAGAAGTGGATTTGACCACTTCAAGTTCGGCAGGGTAGATAGCACCTCGTAGACTGCACCACGTAGATTGCTCTACATAGATTGCACACCATATATGGCTGGAAACACAGTGCTGGGGCCCACGCTGGCTAAAGTATTGTTTTCTTTTTGGCGTGCGACGGACAATGGGAGAACGCCCTCCGTATTACGGCATGGAGAATTCCTCCCCCCGCGCACAAACAAATGAAATCCAAAACCCGCTCTGCACAATCTCAGCTGCCATGCGTGCAACCCAGAGAATCGCCAGGCAAACCCACAAGGTGAACCGTGGCCTGAGTGAGAGAGAAGGAGTGATAGAGAGAGAGATAATATGTGTATATCTAAACATAATACCAAAACAAGAAAGAGAGAGCGAGAGAGAGAGAGAGAGAGCGAGCGCGTGAAAAGTAACGAATTACCCCCTGGAGAATAAGGGTTCTGAAGCCCTAGGCCCCACCTGTCGAATGGACTTCGCGACGTGTGTCGTCTGTCGTGGGCCCCGAGGCCCGGAACTGACTTTCGGAGGCCCAGGCGAGAAGAAGACTGATCGTCCTTCCCTGAGAGTCCCTCTCTTCCCTGTCGTGCACAGTCCAATCCTCGTAATGCCCAAGGCCCGCGAGACGACTCGCCAGTCTGTGCAACTCCGTGTCTGGGTCGGGCTCAGCAGGCGCCGCACTCGGTGACGTCACTGCAGCCGCCGCCTGGAGGGGGCGGCCACCGCCATGATTCCTCGTCCTCTTATTCCTCATCGAGCTGATCCTCTTCGTTCACCTCTCCCCCTCCTCCTCCTCCTCCTCCTCCTCCTCCTCTTCCTCCTCCTCCTCCTCCTCCTCCTCCTCCTCGTCTTCCCCATCCTTCGGTTCGGACCCCCATCCCCCCCCGGCGCACTACCCTTCACTCTTACTGCTCATCCTCTTTCTCCAAGTGCTCCCCCACAGGCTCCTCCGCCTCAGCCTCCATCATCTTCTTTTCTGCTACTCCCCTTCCTTCTCCCCATATTCTGGCCGGATCCTCCTCCTCCCCTTCCTCCTCCTCCTCCTCCTCCTCCTCCTCCTCCTCCTCCTCCTCGGTCGGTCGGTCGGTCGGTCGGTCGGTCGGAACCTGAGGGCAGAAGATTCGACGCCCAAACTGGAATGGTGGCGAGGGAAAAGGGCGGAGCAGCCCAGCTAGAGATTCACATGGGTGGCAACGCACACTTCGCCTCTCCCTGAACGGCCGCTGGCGGCAACACGGTGGAGAGTGCGCACCGCAGGTGGAGCACAATCACACCAGTCAAGGTCGCTGCTGCACAAGCCTGAGGACGGCAACGAGGCCGACAGGCACGAGGCGAGGGAACACCACGAGGTGTGGGGGGGCCACGGGGTGGTTGCACATGCTTCCCCCCCTCTCAGTGTCGGTAGCCAGCTCCCCCGGGAGCGTGTTCTCAAAATCGGGCAGGTCAGCGACCCAGGGCCTGAGCCTGGTAGGACCTGCCTCTGAAGACCCATGAAGCAGGAAAGAGGACATGTATGGTTGGCGCGACTGGGGGAGTAGGGTGGGTGGGGAGACTCCAACCCTAGACATGTCCCTCGGGACTGGGAGGGGGGTGCAACCACAAGGCGGGCACACCACAAGTCCAAGCCACATGCGTGGCGAGGTAGATGCCCCACTGGGTCCCCAGGACCACACATTCCCCCCAGGGTGCATGAGCCCCAAGGCTGCGTAGGGTATCGGCACTGCACCCTGGAACTCTGAAAGCGGTGCGTACACATGGATTGGAGGACGGGGGCACAAATTATCGCAGCAACTGTATCCCCCTTCATGGCAGAGATCCCGTATTTCGCCTTCTCCTCCTCCTCCTTCTCCTCCATCTCCTCCTCCTCCTCCTCCTCCTCCTCCTCCTCATTATCATCATCATCATCATCATCATCACCACCACCATCATCAGCTTCACCATCCTCTTCCTCATCGCCATCCTCATCCTCAACATCCTCGTCCTCATCCTCACAGCATAATCCCCATCTTCAGCATCGACAGCATGATCATCAACAATGGCATGTGAATCATCACCATCCGTTTCATCAGCATCATCATCACGCTCCTCCTCATCCTCCTCCTCCTCCTCATCATCCTCCTCCTCATCATCATCAGCTTCATCCTCCTCCTCATCTTCAGCATCATCACTATCACGATTATCATCACCATCATCATCAGCAACAGCATCATCACCATGATCATTAGTATGATCAACATCATCGGAATCGTCATCAGCAGCATCAGCATCAACATCAGCATCATCAGCATCACCATCCTCATCACCATCATCAATATCATCAGTAGCATGATCATCACCATCACCATCATCATCATCACCACCATCACCAACATCATGATCATCAACATAGTCAGCATCATCAACATCATCATCATCACCATCATCATCCGCTTCATCATCACCATTCGCACTATCCTCATCCTCATCCTCCTCATCATCGTCAGTAGCATTATTATTATCCTCATCATCAGCATCATCAGCAGCATCAGCATCATCAGCAGCATCATCATCAGTACCTTCAGTATCTGAATCATCGTCAGCAGCATCAGCATCAGCATTATCATCAGCATCACCAGCCTCATCACCATCATCACCAGCATCATTAGCATCGTCATCACCACCGACATCATAATCATACTCATCACCAACATCCTGACTATGATCCTGGTCATGACCATACTCAGCATCAGCATCAATCACCACCATCAACCAGTACCATCACCAATCATGACAAATCATGCCCTATCATCCTCAGCCATCATCAAGCACCAATCATCATTCATCATCATCATCATCAGCAGCAGCATCATCAGCATCATCACCATCACCATCACCATCACCATCACCATCACCGTCACCATCACCACCATCACCACCATCATCATCATCATCATCATCATCATCATCATCATCATCATCGTCATCATCGTCATCATCATCCTCATCCTCATCCTCATCCTCTTCTCAAGAACTGCCTTGGCTCGAGCGCTGCAGTGCCTGGAGCGCGCCGCTGGTGCTGCGACGCCCTCGCGCTGAATGCCCCCCTGGCGAGGCCCGCCGGTAACGAGGGGCTGCCGTTCGTGAGGCGCGCTGGACGCCTCGCGCGCCACCGCGAGCGAGACCTCGCGCCTGGGCTCCGCGTGTGAGGCCAGCTGCCAGCACGGCGGCGCCCTCGGGCCTCTCGCGTGCAGTCGTGGCGTGGAGCACCAGCTGGTCGGGGCGAGCGCCTCCCGGAGCACAGGGCGCGAGGAGGGCACGGCCATTCCAGGAGGCCTGGGCGAGGCCGCCGCCCTTGTTCACGAGGCCGTGGGCGAGGCCTCGAGGCGAGCGGAGATGCCAGCCGAAGGCTTGGACACAGACCAGTCGACCCACAGGGAGGCGCGGGAGGGGGACCAGGAGAGGCTGGCGCGCTTCGCCTCCCGCGGCTCCCATAGCCAGCCTCGACCCGATCCCTACCCCCACGACGGACACGCCCATGAAGAATGCGCCCGCAGAGACCGAAGAAACCCTTGAGATCGGCGCCGAGATACGGCGATGCCAATCTTGAGGATAGGGATATGTCCTGGGCAGGTAACCTCACCGTGGCCGTCCTTCTCCTCGCCGCTCGCGGTGCCGAGCGCGAGCATGCTCCTCCTGCCCAGCGCGGCAATTCCGCCAGGCAGCCGTCCGTGGCGGAAGAAGGGCGCAGGCGGAGGTCGGGGCTCTTCTGACCCGGGTCAATCCAGACCCTGGTCATCAACCCTGGCAGGATCCTGCCAGGCCCTGCAGAGATCCTGCACCCAAGCCCGGGTCAGCGCGAAGGAGCCCGCAGGAGCCTGCAGGATCCTGCACCCAAGCCCGGGTCAGCGCGACCCTGGCCCTGCAGCCCTGCAGGACTCTGCAAGCTGGGGCGATCTGACTGACCCCCGTTTGCATTGACTCTCGTCTCTTGAGCCCCGACAAGGCCTTCTGCGACCGCCTCCGGTAGGAGCGCGTTTCTTTATTTTCGGCGACAATGGGCATTAAATCATTATTGTGGGCGGGGGGGTCGGGGGGGAGGGTATAATGTAACGCCTCTCCCCCGCCGCGTGCCCGATGCGCACGGCGGCAGTGCCTGGAGCGCACTGGGGGGGAGGGGCGTTACGTTATGGGGGGGGGGGAAGGGGGGGGAGGGGGCTAGAATGCCCATTATGCCCAAAGCAGGAAAGAAACACGCTCTAGAGAGGGCTGTGGATACCACGACAATGGACACCCTAAAAGTCCTATCATCGAATTAACAATGTTTCTAAAATGTCGGCAACATGTCCCGGAAATTTGTAAAACATGTTTGTTTTCACATGTCTGAAACAGTTTTCACACATGTTCTAGACATCTGGAACAATTATTTGGCAACATGCTTCCTCTCCATGGATCGTCCTCCACAGAGATCGGCGGTGGACAAACCTCCCTTTCGTAAACCTCCCCCTAGTGAAAACGGCCTGGGACCGAAACCCACGGACCCGGACCCGCAAAAACGACGGCCGCGATGCCCTCTCGCGAACCGAAAACGGCCAACTCCTGAATCGACGTCTCAGGGTAGGAGGCCTCTCCACCCCTGGATGCTCTAGACACCTGGAGATCCCTTGGCAACACGCTTCCTCTCCATGGATCGTCCTCCACAAAGGAGGGGGGCAGAGCTCCACCAGCACCCGGGCGAGACGGGAGGCACCCGCGACGGCATCGGCCTCGGGGCAGCGCCGGCAGCACGGGGAGGCCTCACGACGGGCGGCCACTCGGCGCGGGCAGGCGCCGCGGCGGGCGGCCTCCGAGAGGCCTGCCCGCCTCCTCCCGGAGGCCTGTGGGGGGAGGCCCCCCTGGCGGAGACCGGAGGAGGAGGAGACCTCTAGAGAGTAGGGGACCAAAAGTCACATAAACATAAAAGCTCGGAGGTCCGCGCGGATTTCTCGGATCGGCGCTGGGGACCCCCGGCGCCGCCTCCGGCGCCGCCCCTGGCGCGCTCCGCGCGCCAGGGAGGGGGGCCCAGCGCCGATCCGAGAAATCCGCGCGGACCTCCGAGTTCTTATGTTTATGCCACTTCTTGTTCCCCTAGGGGAGGCCCCCTGGCGGAGACCGGAGGAGGAGGAGACCTCTCGAGAGATCAGGGGACCCCCATGGGAGGTCTGGGGTCTTCAGGAGACCTCCCGCCCCCTCTGGAGGGGGAGGCCCTTTTCGGAGGCCGCTCTATAGACGGCCGAGATAAGCGGATCCGCAGGGGCCGCTGCGGGTTCGGCAGGGGCTCGCCGTGGCCTGAGGTCCTTCCGTGGCTGCTCCTCCAGCCCTGCTCGTGCACCCAGGCGCTTCTGGTGCCGGAGAGGGGCTTCGCTCCTTGTCCAGCGTTCCTCATTTCGGCAGCCCGACTGCACGGTCGTCGCGCTGCTTCGGGCCACGGCGAGCCGAACGAGCCCTCAGGTTCGTGCCGTGCCGACGTCGGCGCCGGTTCCCGGCACCGCGGGGGTCGCTCCACCGTGAAAGATCGGCCGGTCCCGAAACGTCAGGACGTTCAACATCCACCGATTCTGGGTCACCGGCGGCGTTCACCGTCGAGCGCCGACTGCGAGGTCGTCAAGCAGTATTGGCATCCTGGCCAAGTAAATGTATCGGCACACCGGTCCAGTTTAAGACGGCTTTTCCACGGACCTCGGCATCGATGCGGCAGCAGGAAGGTCTCGCGTTTGCAAGCGATCACGACAGCGACATCGAGCAGCTCAGCGTCGGCAAGGCAGAGTCCTTCGCTTGAGGCGTCCGGGCCCCAAGGTTCGCAAATTCTGTCAATCTCTCTGGGCGACTGGCGTGCAGCCACGGGGTGCCCATGGCCACCAGGTTTTCGGATCGCATCCCAGTCGTCTTCTTCAAGTTAGAAGACAAGCCGCCACATCAATTGCTGGAGCGAAGCGAGGCAAGTGCCTCACCACGGTAATGGAAAATGGCTTACTGCCTGGTTTCGGCGTCCAGAATTACACAGCCACTCGTTCGCCGTGGTCAACGATATTGCAGCACATCCAGGTCAATGGGAAGATAAGGTGGCTAAGAGTCAGAGGCCATGCGTCGGCACTCATTGTTACCTTCGTAGAAGGAGGATGTAGCTGCCTGAGCCCCACGCATTGGATACGTCCAATACCAGACGGCAGTATAGAGTGGCATTGTCCCGAGCATGTCACTCCAGAGTTCAAGGAGGTGGAGCTCACGGACATTGAATAATTCGTGTCGGATCTGCGTCGGCGACTGTGGGCGAAAACATCACGGTTCGAAGGAGCAGGCGACCTCCATGAAAGCGCTGACCTCACTCAGGTTGCACGCGAACAAGAAGTATGATAAGCAACAGGACATGGAGGCTTGGAGTACCACTATCACTGTCTGTGCTGGAGGGCAGTGGACACGCGACAGGCAGCGGGCACAAGGATACGAAGCATACCTTCCCGTCGTCTGTTGAGTCTGAGGTTTCGTTGAAAGGTATGCTTCGCATAAGGGGCCCTTAGGTGGCGGTGGCGGACCCCCTTTTCCCTAGGACCATTGTTGTTTTCGGAGACGGTTCTGGAGGACAGTTCTCCCGGGACCCGAGACGTAGGAGGTGCGGCGCTGGTGTTGCGATTTTGGAGCTCGACCCTGAGAGGCCGTTGTCTTGGAATGTCGTTTGGGGAGCGTCGATGCCCCTGGAAGGCCCCCGTCACAGGGACCCCAGGGCCGAGTTGCTCGCTTTCTGCCTTGCCCTGGAACTCACCTCGGGGCCACTCCTTTACATCACTGGCCACTTGGCCCTTTTCAAGGCCTGGCAGGCAGGTAGAGTTAGTAGGCCAGCACCCAAGGACGCTGACCAAGAGTTGTGGATCAGGATCCGCGCCGCCGCCAGCGACAGGAACAGCATAGCTCCCATAGAAGCAAGGAGCGGCCCTCCCACCTCGAGGATCCATCAGCCGGTCCTCTCGGCCTCGGGGCGGCGCTGCGGCGGACAGCCCCGCGCCGCTGGCTGCCCAGCGCCCTCGGGACCCCGCCACCGCTCGAGGCCGGGGCCCCTGCCACGGACGAGCGAGGCTCGCCGAGGCAGGGCTCGCCCGAAGCAGAGGGCGGCCCGGGCGCTGCCGGGCACGGCCGCGCCCGGGGACCCCCACGGCAGGCCGAGCGGTGCCCCCCCCCTCGTCGAGCCCCGCCGCCGTCCCCCGCGGCCCGCTGCCTGCGCCCTCGCTCGGCCGGGCGGCGGTCGGAGGTGCGAGGACCGCGGCGGGCGGGTCGCGGGCGACCCGGGCCTCGCGGCGGCCTGCGCCAGGCCGCGCTCCTCGCCCGCTCCTGCCCCCCTCGCTTCCGGACGGGGCCGGGGCCCAGGCGTGTCCGGCGGACGGCCGGGGAGCTGTGGGTGGGGGAGAAGCGCCTGGACCCTGGTCACCAGATTCGGCACTGGCATGAGCAGTGCCTTTGGTTCTGCAGGAAGTGTGGGTTCACGGCCGCGGTAGATGGCCGCCACCTCTCCCGAGTCTGTTCGGGATTGAGGGCCAAGAAGGGCATCCAGAACCTCATCCGTATCTCTAAGGGCCACCCCGGTCCCGGAGGGGCTCCTGAGGCGGTCCTGGCTGCTGCTTCGTACTCCACGGTTGGAGTTGTCCCTGCGGGCCTGCCTAATTCAAGCTCCACGCTTGGAGCGGCGGATTCCCAGCTCGAGGGGGTCGTGGAGGCGGCGGGGCCCGAGGACGCTCAGTTGGGCCTCCGCCCCAGGGAGCGGGTTCAGAGTCGGGCCCTGATCAGAGCTCGGGGACGGCACTGGGTGCCGATCGGTCATTCCTCGGTCATTCCTCCTCCTCCTCCTCCTCCTCCTCCTCCCGTCCTCCTCCTCCTCCCGTCGTCCTCCTCCTCCCCCTCCTCCCCCTCCTCCTCCTCCTCCTCCTCCTCCTCCTCCTCCTCCTCCTCCTCCTCCTCCGATATAGGGCGTTCATCTGACTGGGCCGCCTCTGGCGGCCGCGCCAGCGCTGCCGCCGCCGACGACAGGTTGCCAAGGCCGACCTGCGGCGCCTCAGCGAAACACGCCCCCGGCGCCCGTGGAGCGTCGTCGTCGCCGTTTGCCGCCGCCGCTGCCGTCGTCGTCGGCCGAGGAGAAGGAGAGGGAGAGAAGGAGGGAGAAAAGAAGGGAGAGAAGGAGGGAGAGAGAGAGAGAGAGACAGAGAGAGGAAGGGAGAGGAAGGGGGAGGGACAACTCGCAACAATTCGGGCGGTGTGTCCGTGTGGGCGCTCGGGCCGCAGGCGTTCACAGCGCCCACCTTTTCGGCGGGAGGGGCAGCAGTAAAAAACGTTGGTTGGATTACCCTCCCCCCGGCGCCGTCAACAAACACTACGACTGGAAAACAAAGAGGGGCGTTGCGATCCGTGGTAGAGGAAAGCCCAGGTGTAGCACGTTTTGGCATGCGTGCTTTCAGGCCCGTGCAACAAGGGTGTCGCGGAGGGGCCCCCCCGACCGCAACCCAAGGCGTGGTCCGTGGAACGTGTTACTAGGCATTCGCACGGGACGCAGGAGGAAAAAAATGAGGCCAGCTGGTGCTGCGCAAACAGTGAGCGTCGAGTCTGGCCTGGATGACCTCGTGGAAGGGAGCTCCAGGGAAGAGATGCGTTGGAAATGCCGCGTGGGTGGCGTCCCAAGCGGACTGGACTCGCTGGAACCGTGTGAGAGGGCCCGCCTGTCATTTGGCGCCTCGCAGCGTTTGCACGAGGCGTGTGGCGCGCTCATGGAGCGCGGAGATGCGAATGCGGAGATCCGACTCACGTGCGGCCTGGCGGTCCGCAGCATTGAATTCAGCGACAGTGCTGCGCAGGTCGGGGGGCGGCGGCCGCATCCATGCAAATCGACTACCGCGTCTTGCCAAGTGATCACCTGCAGCTAGCTGGCTCAATTGGTTGACACACCCTGGCCGTCTTGCGCAGTTGGATCCCTTCAGCATCCCCTTGTCTGACTTTTCCTCGGCGGTCACATGAAGCCTCATTTGAACTGCAGCCGCGCGGGCATGCGTGCGATGATCTTCCTGTCTCTTTAACCACTCTACCATGCGGAATCTGCATTCTAAACTGTGGGGCCCGTGACTTGGGTCACCTGCGGCGATGGCTCTGCCCCCGTGACAACCGGCCCGCTCTCATCCTCATGCGTTCGTCCTTCTTCACAGCAGCCCCCCTGGCCGGCAGAGGCTTCGCGTCGGTCGCGATCGAGCTTGCCTTTTAGTCGCTAGACTAAGCGCCGCGACCCCTGGCCGAACTTCGCCCGCGCTTGAATCTGGGCCCCGTTGCCGAAGAAATCGTTCGACCCTGTTCACGTCGCCAAGACGCCATCTTCCGCTCGCCCCCCCTTCCCACCATGATCGGCTGAGCTTGCGACTCCTATTTCTGCGCCGCTCTTGTGGGCCCCTGACTTTTGCCGCGCATTCCCAAGTGGACCCCCGAGTTCCACTTTGGCCCTCATGCGCGGCAGCTCTGGCCCTAGATTTCAAATGCATTGCGCATTCGCAACTTTCGGGCAACGCCCTGGTTAACTTGCGCGCTCGACACCTCTCGCGACCCGCCTCGCCGCCAGCGCCCGCCGTGAATTCGTTGACGCGCGACGAAGCATGCGGTGCCATCCAGGGCGCCGCATTCATTTATACAGTTGTTTCGTTACTGCGCGGACTTCCACCCCCGCAGCTGCCCGCGCCACCTCATTGACTGCGTCCTTGAAGGCCATCATTGAAGACCCGCCGTCGCCTATGCGCATGGATTGCCCTGCGATGTCATTCGGCCGCGCTCATCTCCCACCGCGCTCGCAAGGTAGCTGCTGGCCCACTCTGGGCAATGCCCGACTTCGCGCGAGCTCGGTTTGTCTGGAATACATTGCAAGTGCATGATTGCCCCACTCACCGCCAGAAGCCGAATTCAAACGCGCCCTATCCGGTGCCCCCCCTGTCCTCATCAGACTGAAACCTTTTTTTTCCCAGCTTTGCCGCGAACGCCGCGCGGGGGGCGACTTCTGCGCGGCAGAGCGACGATTGCCGCGCAACTCTACTTCGACTCGCGGGGCAAGTGTCGCGCGCGATGCTCTTGACCGTCTCGGCATCTTCGCCGATAAGTGCGTCTGCTACGTCGCCCGCGTCGCCACCTGACACGCTGCCCCCCGCGCCATCGCCGCCGTCGCCCGCTCGCCATCGCTCGCGCCCGGCGCCGAGATACGCGGGCTCCAGGGGCCGAGCGACAGCAGCCCACCCGCTGGCCTTCACGCCGCGACAACGCCTTCTTTTTACCCGCCCCTTGCGCTGAGTGACTGGCCGCTTTTCCCTTGCTCTCGGGCGCCGCTGTGCTTTCCCCCGATGTTTCGCGCCCCGGGCAGCTGCGGGATTGCCGGCCCTCGCCCATGTCAGGCGCCATCCTGCTTCGTGTCTGCGTTTTCTCGCGCTGGCCCCAATCCGCCTTGCATCGGCCACTTGGGCGGGCGCGCTCACTCTGGCTCGGTTCCCCGTTGCTCTTTGACTGTCACCCTGGCCTGCCGCTCCATGCGCGGCGCTTCGGCCTCGCGGCGGCGCAAGCTCCTGCGCCGGGTGGGCCGACGGCGCCGCGCGCCCCTGCGCGCACTGTTCCGACCGCGGTCTCAACGCTCATTGCTGGGCAGTCTTAAGACGCTGGATTCACCTCGATCGACTTGCCGCTCACGTCTGCCAACAAAGCGTCGTCGCGCCTCTGCCCCCATGACTTGCAACCTCCAGTCACTGCGCGTGGACGTCGGGCTTCGGGCCCAGATGCCCCGCGCCCTGGTGGGCCGCGGCAGAACTCGCGCCTCGCCGGGCGCCCGTCGCCCACGCGCGCAATGCACGTGCCCAGCCCGCTCCGACGCTGCGCTCGCGCATGTCTTTGGCGCGCGAGGCGCGGCGCCACCTCCCGCGGGGCTTCTCCCGGCGGGCCCGGCCCTACAGCGCGGCGGCCCGGGTGCGTCTCGAGCCGTGGCCGACCCGGCGCGCGCGACGGAGCCTCTCCTGACAGGTCTCGGCTTGCCTAGATGTTGTTATTTGGGCATGTGGCCGCCAGGTGGCCTTTCTGTCCACGGGTGGTAACATTCCCCTTCGCTTATTGGGGCGCGCCCTTCACCTCCGCCTTTAGCGTGCCCCAGATTTTGTGGCCTCGGCGGCCAGCTCCAACCGCCGCCGCTATTCCGTCGAGCTCCCGCCGGCCGACTTGGGCGCCCCCTCTCTTAGAGACCCCGACGCCCTGGCCTTCTACTTGCCAGTCCTTGGCCTTGAGCCCTCGTCGTCTGCATTTGTCACGCATGAGTTCCGCGTTGCTTTTCGGCGTGCCAACCGCGAAAAATGCTGCCCCCTTTTAACACAACTCATCATCATTCCCAGTGCTGAGCGCCATCGCTATCATTTTGCCGCCAATATCCTTCTTCGTCGCAGCCCCCGCTTCTGTCATCTGCTCCACGGCCTGGCGCATCATGCGACTGGTCACCTGATTGGACTCCTACGCCGACGTGAGACTGCACTATCCTGCGATAACTTGGGTTGCCTGGGGGGTGGGGGCGGCCGATAAACCCAACCTCCTCGCTTCCGGCGGCCCTGCGCATGCCCGCGCGCGCCAGCGCTGCGCCCCCCGCGCCAGCTGACGACGCTGCGACGATGCCATTAGAGGCGCTGAGACGGTGGCGGCGCCGTCTGGGAACGCCCAAGAGTAGGCTTGGACAGCTAGCATTCATTCGCACATTCGGCTTGTCGCCAGAAGCGTGACAAAAAACTCTCTCTATCCATCGCGCCACTGTTCTTCGAATCGGCGCCCACTTCTGTTTTGCGCGCCCAGTCCTCGCGCTTAAGATGCAACGTTTGGCGCGGTTCCTCAGCGAAAGACCCTGGGGGGGGACAGCCTTGTTGCGATTTACCAGTGCGGGTCATGCTCATATTGGGCACTGCAAGTCAAAACGGCATGGCTTACGCATGCGATGTTCCACGTCTCCCGAACAAGTGTTCGCCCTACCTGTTCATTCCATCAACTGCTAACGCGTGGTCTTCGATGGTGTGATATGTTAATTGCCATTCTTTCGATGCCTGGTTATTATAGCTGCACTGGCTTGCCGCTACTCATTCTGATGTTACCACCTTCTTCGCCTGAAGCTGGTACCGCTCCACCCGTGGCCTCCAATTTGAAGCTGGGCATGTTGATGCATTTGCGGTTCCAGTTGGCCGCCTGTGCTATAGTATTGAATAAACAGGCGTTCCATTCATGACGTTCCGACCTGTCACCGCTGAAGTTCTTGAACGCCTGAATTGCATCTGACTCACTCGTCGTGCGCTGGCTACCTCGGCCCATGCTTGGGTTTATCATGGATGAGAGTTCCGTCAACGGGCCATTGGTGCTCAAGTTGTTCACTCAACAGCACGCGCAGATTCGCAAATTTCCTGTTCACATTGTTTGTTTGTTTCTGTCCCATGCATATGCTTACCCATAGGTCGGAAGAAATGAATATAAACATGAAAGAGGAAAACGCTGAACATGGACTGGGTTCCGTCCGCCCCCTGAGGATAACGGAACAAGGGGAAGCCACTAGAGTAGATCTGAACCTGGGAATCCAAAAAAAACATACTTTCAACGTCCGATGGGTGCCAGTGCTGCATTTGACTTACCGAACATGTGCAGCAACGTGCACGCATGCTCTCTGGACATCTCTCGTGCGCCCGCCAAGGCTTGGACACTGGGAAAGGGATAGCACGTCGCACCGAAGCGTGGTGGGCCAACGTCAGCGGAGCGGCACGTAATCCACAAGTTCCCGACCGTACGGTAGAGGGGAACAGTTAGTGGGCTCTTCCCCTCTCCCCCGAACTCAAAGCTGGCACGCGCGGAGGATACCGCGGTCCAAGTGCAACTCATCCGACCCACCGCCAACTTTGAACATGGGGGGGAGGTGGAGGCGTTGACCGATGAGTGTAGCATACATGCAATTGACCAGTCTGGGCGTCTACTCCGTCTTCCTTGTGCAGGTAGTGCCACAACGTCGTTCCGCTGCCATGCAAGTCTTCCAGAACGATTGTGACGAGGATATCGTGTTCTTCCACGAGTAACATGTAATTAACAGCTCTGCGTGTGCTCGTGCTGATGCTGCCGACAATGTGTAACTTGAACTGGACGGCGATACAAGCGCTCCTTCTCCTCCTTATCCTCCTCCTCCTCCTCTTCCTTCTGCTTCTTTCGTCGTACCCTCCTTATTTTCCTCCTCCTTCTTCTCCTCCTCCCCCGTACCCCTCCTGCCAGAGCAATTGACCAAGCGCTGCTCAGCCCAAGAGAGACATCGCAACTTCCTGATCGAATCATCCACCATTGGTCGCAGCTCAGCCGAGATCCGAGAATGGCATTGCATCCTCCGCCCCTTCCCTTCCCACCTGTGCTGGCTGCAAGCTCAAGGATCACAGTGGAAAGGTATGCAGATTGCAATGCAAGTTGACCGACCTTGGGACATTCACAGAATTGCTTAGTCAGATGTTCTATTATGGCCTTTCCGAGCTCCGCTCTTCTACATCTGCCAGCTTCCGCAGAACTTTGGACTCCTCCCCCTGTCCTCCTCCTCCTCCTCCTCCTTCTCCTCCTTCTTCTGCGCCTGGACAGAGGCGAGCCCCTCCTCAGGGCGCGCCAGGCAGAAGGCCTGAGCGGGAGACAGCGAGATCAGCAAGCTACGGCAACCACATGCGAACCCTACCCCTGGAGGCCCTAGAGGACACCTGTTCTACGTTCTGGGGCTAGCAGGATTCGAGGGGGACCAGCCAGTGAACCTTGCCTGGTGTGTCGGACACCAGGGTGTGGCTTGGACCCGCAGGGCTAGGATTTATGCATGTGGCTGCAGGGCTTGAGCAGGGACCGACCGTCCTGGCATTCCTATAGTCATACCACGAAATGTTCTTAGAACCCAAAAATGTTCTAATAGCAAAAACAATGTTCTTAGAACAAAAACCCGATGCGTTAAAACAAGACAGTCCTAGCCAGAACTGCTCTAAGAACATTTCGTGGGAACCACAAGCAATTCTTAGAACATTCTTTGGTGGGGCTATAGGCGAGCCGGGACGCTTCGCCACTGTGGCTGGAAAGCCGGCCGCACCAGCGTGCACACCTGACCCCGAGCACGGCGCACCATTTCCTCGCTCGCCGCCCTATGGTACACAGTCGCGGCAGGTCGGCCCCTCGGCCGCCTCACTCCGTATCCATGCTGGGCCTCTCGTCGAGGCCCTCAGCCGCGGGCCACCTTGTGCCATGGTGGGCTGGCCACGAGAGCCAGGGGGCTCAGGAGCAGCCAGGGACAGGCCCCCCTCGGAGCCCAGAAGAGCACACGCGTTCCTTGGGACCGGTCCAGCCGGCCAGGGCCACGCCGCTGTATCCTGGCCGGCCACAGTCTAGCTCCCAGACCGGTGTCCGCGGAGGGATCGGGAGGGGGGCCTCGGCTCCCCTCAGGAGCGACCCTGGGCAATAGGGACCTTTGGTGCGCGGCTTCACGTGGGTGCGGGGGGGGGGGGGGGGGGGCAAACCCAAGCGCGCAAGCCGCTGCTGTCGCATGGCACTCAGCGAGCGGGGTGCCCCGATGGGCCAGCACCACGGGGCCACTGCGGCGAAGGGTCGCTCTTGCGTGGGGGCGAGGGGTCGGCTCCGCAGGGCTCCCGAACCCAGGCCGGCCTGAGGGGGTCGGAGGGGGGTGGGCCGACCCTCGTTGGCGCTGACGCCCGTTGCCCGTGCCCCGGGGGGGTCTGCCCTGGCTGATCCTGCACCCTCCCAGCGAAAATCCGACGCAGTGCTTGTGCACGACATCGACCCCACCCTGACCCTGGATCCGCCGCACTCTGGTCGATCCCTCGACTTAGAACTCAGGGCGAGGAGATCTACACATCCGCCACCGTGCCTCTGGGCACGGAGTGGGCGTGTCTACAAATCCTTTGCCCAATCCTTGGAGCCGCAGTCCTCAGTCCTGAGGAGTCTTGAAGGGGCCGGGAGCCGAAATTGCCAAAGCTCCTGGTGATTGTCGCCTGCTCTTTCTGGGCTCCCCAGGGACTTGTCGCATAACTTTTTCGAGCCCACAAAGGCCCCAAGACGGGCCCAGAGAGCTCTAGGAGGCCTCCAAGATGGCCCAGGAGACTCCGATACGCCCAACAATAGCCCCAAGAGGCCAAAGCTGGCCCCAAGACGGCCCAAGAAGCTGCCAATACGCCCCAAGAGGCCTCGAAGAAGCCTCCAGATGCAAACATCATTGCTGTTCTTTTAGGTTTTGAACGGTTTGGGCGTTCTCGCCTTTTCGGCTTTCCGATGCTCCACGACGGCTCAGGAGGCCCCCACAAGACCAGCCCAAAACGGCCCAAGAGGCCCCCAAGAGGGCCCCAAGACGGCCTAAGAGCGCCCCAAGCCGGCCCGAGAGGCGCCCACGACGGCCTGAGAGGGCCCCAACAGTGGCCCAAGAGAGGGAACACGAACCGAAAATCCAAGCCTTCCGCCCCAAGAGGCCCCCAGGAGGCCCCAAGATACCTCCAAGAGGCCCCCAAGAGGCTCCAAGAGGTACCCAAAGGAGGCCCCACAGAGGCCCCGAAACGGCTCCCGTGTGGCCTCCGAACTCCCTCCAAGAGGCCCCCGAGAGGCTCCGCACGAGATCCCAACGCACATCCAACGTGCTCTTTGCCAGCAGCCCAGGCACGGTGGCGGGATGGGCCGAAGGTCACGAGGCGTCCACCGCAGCTGGCCAGGCAAAAATCTCCGCCCGGGAGCGGGGAGCACGCCCCAGGGCTTGGCCGGGGAGGCGTGTGCACCGCTCCCGGGGCCCAGGATGGGCCCGGCCAGCGGCGATGGGTCTGCATAGATCTCGTCGCCCTCGGTCTGTGTCGGCGTGACCCCCGTTGGCGCAGATGGGGTCGGAGGATCGCGCCGCATCGCCGCTACATCGGCGATACATCGCCGATGCATCGGCGATGCTCCGGCGATGCACTGGCGACGTCGGCGGCGCATCGGCGACATCGGCGTGGAGAAAATCGGGCTCCGCATCGAGCCGCATCGGCGATGCGGCGCGGTCCTCCGACCCCATCTGCTCGGTCCCCATCTGGGAGCTCTAGACTGTGTCGGCGTGACTCCCGTAGGCGCTGACCCCCGTTGTGGGGGGGCAGAGATAGGGGGGTCTGGCATAGGGAATGATGCATCGACCTGGAATCGGCGATACATCGCCGATAGATCTGAAGTGGCCCTGGGACACACAAACAAATACACGCAAATAAAAGATTCCCTGTGCTTTCGCATATTTTCTGGGTTTTTGTCTTCCCCCCACTTCCCAATATTTTCCTGGGGCTCGTCGATTAATTGTGTACGTGTGTTTTTTTCCCTCTTGAAGATCGGCGATAGGCCCTCGACAGTGAATCCGCGCCTTCCTGGGGCAGTTTCGGGCTGTCGGGCCCCCCTCGGCGATAAACAGTGGGCGATTGGGGGTCGCTGCGTCGCCCCCTAGGCCTGGCCTCCCCTACCCAGACCCCCGACGTTTTTTTTTTTTTTACGAGACAGAGGATGAGCAGGAGGAGAAGGAGGACGATAAGGATGAGGATGAGGAGGATGAGGAGGAGGACGATGAGGAGGAGGAGGAGGAAGGCGAATGCAAGGAAGATCAGTTTGGTGGATTACGCTCTCATTCAACTTCTGGTGACCCTAGGACCCCCAGGGGTCTGGATCCCTTCCCCGGGACCGATTTCTCGTCTGGAGTCGTTTCTTGACGGTCCCGAGGCCCAGTGAGGGCCCCCAGAGGCCGAACATGGCTAAAAACCTCCCGTCGCGCTTTTTTTCACAGCGCGAGGAGGTCAGGGTGTCGCTGCCCCTGAGGTTGGCGCTGTACCCCGTTGCCTGTGCGACGACCGGGGCGACGACGGCCGCGGCGGCGGGATCGGCTCCGCGGCAACGTCCTGCCTGCTGGGGCGCTGCGAGCTGGCGGCCTCGGCGGCACGCCGCCGGGCTGCGGCGGCCGCGAGAGCCTCCGCGGGCTGCGGCCCCCTCTGCTCCTCCTCCACCGCCTCTTCCTCGCTATCCTCTGGCCTCCTCCTCCTCCTCCTCCTCCTCCTCCTCCTCCTCGTACACCCCAATATTCTTATCCTCCTCCTCCTCCTCCTCCTCCTCCTCCTCCTCCTCCTCCGTCTTCTCCTCCTCCTCCTCCTCATCCTCCTCCCTATCCGCCAACTCCTCCTCCTCCTCCTCCTCCTCCTCCTCCTCCTCCTCCTCCTTCTCCTTCTCCTGCATCCCGTCTCCTTATCAAAAGAATAGCCCCTCCCAGTCGCACCCCTGGACGTGTGGGTAGGGAGGGCTGGGCGGTTGGCCTGAGACCCCCTCACAACTTGTGATCCTGAACCTTGCTATTCGCAACAGCTTCATGCATGGAAGGCGGCTCGTTTTCACAATGTGGCTCCCGCCTTAGCGCCGCGTACGTTGGTCGTCTTTTTGCGGCAGCTTCTTAGATGGAGGGCGGGCAATCTTCAAAATGTGGCTCTCGCCTGAGCGCCGCGCACATTCGTCGTAAATGTTTGCAGCAGCTTCAAAGATGGAGGGCGGCTCCTCTTTAAATGCGGTTCTTGCATCAGCGCCGCGGACAGTCGTCCTAACAGTCCCACCAGCCCTTTGGGCTGAGGTGGTCTAGCGAGTTTTTTCTTTCCTCTTCCTCTTCCGAAGACCCTCTTCGGGGAGGGGTACGCTGCACAAACGGAAAATATGGCGCACGGCTTCACGAGTCGCAAACCACGACCGGACGAGGTGGACATGGCGAGTGCAGCGCTGGCACCCAGTCCTCAACCCGCGCCAGCGGGGACACAGGCAGCACGGTGGCCAAAACAAGCGCTGGGACGACGAAATCACCACTTACTTACGTCAACGCAGACCAGACCTCCACCGACCGCCCACGCAAGCCCATTCGAAAGGACAACCGAACGACATCACATGGACGCAAACAGCCCAAGACACCGAAGCATGGACAGCGCTCGAGCACCACTTCACCGACCTCACGTCGACCAGCACCGGGGACTCAGACCAATGACGTAAAATCTCAGCGAACGTCCCAACCCGCGCCCACACCGACACCAAGGACTTTCTTTTCCTCCTCCTCCTCCCCCTCTCCTCCTAACTTTTTTTACATGTCTCGCATTGCATGAATCCAGACACCTCAGATCCTAAGAGGCCATGGCCTCACCCACCTGGTCTGCTCTAGGCCCGGACTCTGTCCGTAACGGTGGTCGCATCGCATCTTCGGGGAGGGGCACCCTCCCCCTCCCCTCCCTGAGTTGTTTAGGGGCCGCGATGTGTCAGGGCGCCCAAGATGGCCCAAAATGGCTCCAAGAGGGCGTCCGATGCTCCAAGATGGCCTCTAAGATTGCTCAAGATTTCTGACGACGGTTCAAGCTAGTTTCCGACATACCTCCGAGAGGCCCGACGAGGGCCACAAGACGGTTCCGAGTGCTCTCGGAGCCCCCTCAGGACCCATCCAGAAGACCCAAACCTTTAACAAACGAAAGACAAGTACTGGTGTGTGTGTGTGTGTGCCTTCTCGCAGTTTCGCTTCCGATGCGCTGTTAAGGTCTCAAGATGACCCCAAGGTGGCCCAAGAGAGGCCCAAGAGGGACCTAAGAGCCACCCCCAGACGGTCCCAAGAGCGCCCAAGAGCGGCCCGAGAGCGCCCCAAAAGCGCCAAAGGGAGCGATGTCGAAGGCTCTTGGTAGGGGCGTAAGTTTAGGACCCCTCTTCCTTTAATCGACAGCTTCCATTCAGGCCTCAAGGGGCACTCCAGGGCTCCCAAGAGGGCCCCAAGAGAGCCACAAGAGGGCCCCGAAGAGGGCCCCAAGACGGCACCAAGAGCGCCTAAGAGCGGCCCAAGAGCGCTCCACGAGATCCCCAAGAGGCGGTTTGCCTCCTCCGCCTCCTCCTCCTCCTCCTCCTCCTTCTCCTCCTCCTTCTCCTTCTCCTTCTCCTCCTCCTCCTCCTCCTCCTCCTCCTCCTCCTTCTCCTTTTCCTCCTCCGCCTCCTCCTCCTCCTCCTCCTCCTCCTCCTCCTCCTCCTCCTCCTCCTCCTCCTCCTCCTCCCCCTCCTTCTCCTTCTCCTCCCCCCCTCGCCCCCCCGCGGGCCCGAGGGATGGCCCGAAGGCCCTCCAAGGCTACCCCCCTTGCTCCCAGAGATTTCTCTGTTCATCCTGGTTGCCGGCTGTGTTTCACTATGTCTCTTCTTCTCCTTTCCTGCCGGCTCTCCTTAGCAACGTTTCTGAACGGGCTTGTGCAGATACTTTTTTTTTTTACAGCCGCAGGCGGAAGCGCCAGCGGCGGAAGGTCGCGAACGGGCCGCGGACGCGACTAAATTACCTAACGCGCGCAGGGCCGCGGATCAGGCGGCGGGCTTGTGCAGATACGCGGAGCGTTAAGCATGTACAGCTCCAAACATTCGTATGGTTGAAGGTACAAGATCGGTGCTCCGGCACGATTCAGGATTGCCAGGACGTCGCGGCGTTGAAATCTCAGGGTTGGTGTCCTGGCGAGGTTCAGGATTGTGCGGACGCACCGGCCACGTTGTTTCGCGACGCTGAAGTCGCAGGAATGGTGCTTGGACGCGATTAGGAATTATCGCAAACGGCTTTCTTCCAAAAGGGCACTTCCCGCAATGAAAATCCGTCACCGCGCCTCCTGGCACGTTGAGGCGTGGAAGAATGCCAAGGGCTGTCTTGTAGGATGTTTGATCCTACAAAGAGACCCCCTCTCCCTCTACCTGGGGACTGTTCTGTTCATCCCTCCTACTCACCGAGGCCACTTGCCTCGTGTCCTCCCAGGGGTGATGCATTTCCAGCAAAACTGAGGGTGCCAAAACCCCCATTCCACGCGTGCCCGCTCGAGTATGGAGCAGCTCCCGCATGGCAGCTAACGTCTACACGCCCACTCCACGCTTGCCCGCTCGAGGATGGAGCACCCCCCGCACGGCAACTAATGCCTGAACCCCCATTCCACGCGGTGCCCGATCGAGGATGGTGCTCTTCCCGCATGGCAGCTAATTCCTGAACCCTCATGTCATGCGCGCCCGCTCGAGGATGGTGCTCTTCCCGCATGGCAGCTGATTCCTGAACCCTCATGTCGTGCGCGCCCGCTCGAGAATTACTTCCCGCATGGCTGCTAGCTCCTAAACCCTCATGTCATGCGCGCCCGCTCGAGAATGTGTACTTCCCGCATGGCTGCTACCTCCTAGCCCCCTCATCCCAGGCGCACCCGCTCGAGGCTCGTGCACTTCCCGCATTCCATGGCCGCTGCTCCCAAGCGGTCCAGGGCCTCCCACGCGGCGATGCCTCGTCAGAACCGATGGATCTGCGCCCGGAGGTTCCAAGAGGGCCTGTGCAGGCAATCAGGGACACCAAGATGGCCCACGATACATCGACGACGGCCCAAGATGGCCCCGAGGCGGCCGCCGATATTGATCCAAGACGGCCCAAGATGCCTCCAAGAGGGCCCCAAATGGCCACAAGAGGACCTCCAACAGGGTCCGAAGAAACCGCAATTATTGATAGGGTTTTTGAATGATTTCGCATTCTCGCCTTTTCGGGCTGCCGTCAGCTCAAGACGGCCCAAGAGGACTCCACGATGGCCCGAGAGGCATCCAAGACGACCCCAAGACGGCCCAAGAGGACCTCATGTGGGACCCAAGACGGCCTTGGAAGGCCCTTCGACGGCCCAAGAAGGCGCCAAGACGGCTCTGGCCCCACGACGGCCACCAAACAACCACCATACGGCCAAGAGGGCCCCAAGACAGCCCAAGAAAGCCCCAAGCCGGCGAAAGAGGGCACCAAAAAGGCCCAAGAGGGCCCCTAAGGAATCCCATGGACCCCCCCAAGACTGCCCCACAGGAGACCTAGACAGCCCCAAGACGGCCAAGAGGAGTTTCATCATCATCATCATCATCATCATCATCATCATCATCATCATCATCATCATCATCATCATCATCATCATCATCATCATCAACATCATCACCATCACCACCATCCTCCTCCTACCCATAATCATCATCAGCAGCACCATCATCATCAGCAGCAGCAGCATTACCATCATCATCAGAATCCTCACCATCATCGTCATCCTCATTAGCATCCTTCTCCCCTTCCTTATCCCCCTCCTCATCATCGCCATTACCATCATCATACTCAACGTCATCGTCATCGTCATCGTCGACGCCGTCGTCATCATCATCATCATCATAATCACTATCACTATCACCATCGATCACCATCACCATCACCATCACCATCACCACCACCACCACCACCACCATCATCATCATCATCATCATCATCATCATCATCATCATCATCATCATCATCATCATCATCATCATCATCATCATCATCATCATAAGCATCATCATCATCATCATCATCATCATCACACCGTCGTCGCCACCACCATCATCATCATCATCAGCAGCAGCAGCATCATCATCACCATTATCATCGTCATTACCCCGATCACCCTCATAATCATCATTCATTTCATCACGGCGCTCCCAAGCCTGGAGACACGAGGTGTAACACGTAACGGCCTCCCGTACTCCCTCGGACAGTCGCCAACCAGAAAACTGGGCTGGCACGGTTGCGGGACTCGCCAAAGACAGCTGGATAAGTTCTTGTAGGGCCGTATGAAGAGGGAACTTTCACGGCAGGTGTATTGCAACATCGTTGATGCGTCTTAGGTTGACACTAGGCCTCCTCCTCCATCTCTATCCTCCACTTCCTCTATCATCCTCCTCCTCCTCCTCACCCACCTCCTCATCCTCTATCCTCATCTTCTGCAATCCTCCTCCCCTCGTGCTGCGTGCCGCAATTCCTCGTCCTCGCCTTCTGTCATCATCCTCTATCACCGTCTATCATCATCATCATCATCATCATCATCATCATCATCATCATCATCATCATCATCATCATCATCAGCATCAGCATCAGCATCAGCATCATCAGCATCATCATCATCAGCATCATCATCAGCATCCTCATCCTCATCATCGTCATCATCGTCAGCATCATCAGCATCATCAGCATCATCAGCATCAGCATAAACATCATCATCAGCATCAGCATCATCAACATCATCATAAGCAATATCATCATTACTACTGAATTATTTTAAATACACCTCTTCTACCCTCTTCTGCTATCATCCTTCTATTCTTCGATCACCCTCATCTATTCTACTCTTCCTCCAACTCCTCATCCCCCTCCTCCTCTTCGCTCTCCGTCTTCTAAATTCCTCCTCCTCCTCCTTCTCCTCCTCCTGCTGCGCACCGCCATGTCTCCTCCTCATCCTCTTCTTCGATCCTCCTCATATGTCCTCCTCCTCTTCTATCCTCCTCCTCCTTCTCCTTCTACTCATCCTCCTCCTCTTCCTCCTCCCCCTCCACTCGATGTCGCTGTTGGCGTCTGTGCGAACAGTCTTCTTCACTTGCAATCCGCCCCGGTGGGGCCGAACGCGCACTGCAGCCCTCAGCCGCACAGCCCGAGTCTGGCGAAAGCACCATGCCGCGCGACGCTTTCGGTAGACATGCTCTGCCGAAGTCCTGCCACGCCGCCCTGCGGGGTCCAGGATTTGCCGCCGGCCGACCGGCTTTTGTCGGACCTACCAACCGTCTACCTCTTCGTTACCTCCCCTACTTCCCAGGCTGCACCCGTACACCACCATGACGAGCCCGTCAATTGGTCGCCGATGCCCCTTCTGCATTGGGCATGGAGGTCGAGACAAAACGCAAGTACACGTGTGATTCGAGGTGCAGGTTCTCCTGAGGCCAGTCTTAGTGATTCTGGCGCCAGATCTGTCTCCAAGAACCTGACCAGCCGACGCAGTACGCTCCCAGCTGCCTCTCGGCCCACCCCTCTCCGTTGCAAGCCCGTGCCGCTGAAGCCACGCATCACACCGTCCTTAGTCTGATGCGCGTGCCACGGCATCGCTCGCAGTGCCGTGGTGAGACGCAGAACGCTCAGTCCTCACCCGCGCTTCGCCGCAAGAGCTGCGCGCGCTGGAACCCCGTCACCCCCGAGGCATGTGCTCGGCAAGCCGCTGGAGATCCGCCCTCTGCTGAGACTCAGCGGAGGCCCGAGGCCACCCCGGGCCTTTTTGTCGTCGGCCGCGGGGCCGAGGCACTCCGCTCCAGCGCGGCAGTGGTGCAGGGCCGCCACAAAGCCAGGAGGGACAGGGAAGGGCAGGGCGGCCGCGGGGGGAGGAGAAGGAGGAGGACAAGGAGGAGGAGGAAGAGGAGGAGGAAGAGGGGGAGGAGGAGTAGAAGGAGGGATGAGGGAGGAAAAGGGAGAAGGAGGGGGAGGAGGAGGAGGAGGAGGAGGAGGAGGAGGAGGAGGAGGAGGAGGAGGAGGAGCAGGAGGAGGAGGAGGGGGAGAGGAGGCCGAGCACTCAGAGGCGGAAGGCTCTCGCCAGGAGCAGCCACAACGCCCAGAGCCCACCCCGCACGCGGTGGCTCTGCGGCGCTCCTGCTCGTGACGGTCTGCCACGTGTGCGGAGCTGCACTGTCGATGCCGCGCCTTCCCTGTGGCTTCGCCGCGCTCCTGCTCGCAGCGCACACCGCCAGGGGCGGCGGAGAGCTCGAGAGGTCCGCCTGCCAAGCATGCTTTGCAGACGCGCGCGCTCACCGCGGCTCCGCAGGCACTGCGCCGCTCTCGCGCGCGCACGTGCCCGCTTCAACACGCCGACCAGACAGGCATGTGGACGACGTCCCAACTTGGAGGTCGCTTGGGGGGCAGCGTTGTTTCCAGGGCCGAATCCCAATACGCTCAGCCAGCGCGCTTGATCCGTCAATACCAATCCTGACGACACCCATTCGCGACAAGTTCGGACCTTAGGTTTGCTCTTACCGACGATTGGGCTGCTTAGGTTTGCTCTTACCCTACGAGCATTGCCTCCTCCTCCGTCGCCCCAGAAGCACAGATCGCGTTCGCGGCCCCTCAGCGAGCTGAAAGTCTCAACAAGTGAAGCAATAACGTATCATACAGTGGGCGCACGGCCGCAAAATAAAACGTCGCAAGACACCCCACCCTGAAAATCCACAAAGTTTCTTGCCCAGGGTCTGGGTCTCTTGACGCCCGCGGGAAGCCATCGCGGGCCGCGCGGAGCAAAGAAACCCAGGATGCCCTGACGATAAACATCCGGCTTCTTGGTACGCGCCCCCACTGTATGCAATCTCAACATGTGCCGTTGAATAATCACATGGGCAAGTCATGTGTCGTTGAAAGGTGGCATGAGGAGGTAATGCGTCACTGAACCATGCCATTGAACGAACAAGTGTGGTTCTGACCTTTTGAATGACAACTGTTTAGACACTTGACAATGTGAAGCATGAGCTTTCGGCGTTCAAGCCTTCCATATTTAGCATAAGTTGATCGTTGTCTACAGTGTTTAACCACTGATGGTTATGCCTCACTGCCGCCTCAGAACAAAGTGGGCGCCCAGTAAATATTGCAACACGCTCAGAAGAACCTCGCTTTGAGGAGTTTATATCACCCACATACGCATACCACATACAACGCTTTCAATGTTTGCGGCAACACGTCGGACCATGTCATTTTGGCACTGGCAGAAACAATCCTCGATTGTCCTGGCTTGAACCTCTTCCTAGCGGCCCAAGACGAGCGCAGTTTTTTCACAGCAGAGCGTCTGCTGACACAAACTTACCCGTCTCCGTAACATCGTATTAGTTCTCCTGGTTGGCATATCGGCGGATGCAAGCAGTTCGACTTACCACGGACAAGCTTTAATCCCACCAGCCCTCTGGGCGTAGGTGGTTTAGGGAGTTTCCTCTTCCATCTTCCCTTCTTCCCCTTCGGGGAGGGGTTCACCCCTCCCCCTCGCCCCCTCCCCTGGACCTGGACGGGCCCGGTCGCGAGCGGTCAGAGTGTCCAAGATGGCCCAGGATGGCTCCATGAGCGCCTCGGAAAGCCCAAGATGACTTCCAAGATGGCTCAAGATAGCCTAAGATGCCGCAAGATGGCTCCGAAGATGCTCCAAGACGCTCTCAGAACGCTCCAAGACAGCTCCAAGAGGCCAATTGTCTCCCCAAGGAGGCCCCCCAAAAAGCCAAAATCCTTGAAAAACCTTAGGAAACCAATGATTTTCGGTTTCTCGCCTTTTCGCTTCCGATGGCCTTCCGAGGCCTCAAGATGGCTCCAAGAGGGCCCAAGATAGCCCCAAGAGGGGCCCAAGAGAGCCTCAAGACGGCCCCAAGAGCGCCCAAGAGCGCTCCAAGAGCGCCTCAAGATGAGCCCAAGAAGCGATTTTAGAGGATCTAGAGGGGCGGGGCTAATTAACCCCACCCTCTTCTTTGATCGATCGCCTCCAAAATGGCCCCAAGAGGCGCCCAGGAGGCCCCAAGAGGCGCCAAGATGGCCCCAAGATGGCCCCAAGATGGCCCCAAGAGGTCCCCAAGAGGCTCCCCGAGGCACCCAAGACGCCCCAAGAGGCCTCCGGGACCGCCAAGACGCTCCCAAGACGCCCTAAGAGGCCTTCAGGACGCTCCCAAGAGACATCCGAAGAGACTCCGAGAGTCATCCAAGAGGCCTCTGGCCATTCTGCTCGCCCTTCTCCTCATCCTCCTCCTCATTCTCGTCCTGCTCCTCCTCCTCCTCCTCCTCCTCCTCCTCCTCCTCCTCCTCCTCGTCCGCCTATTGCTCCTCCTCCCTCCTCCCTCCCCCCGCTCCCCCTCCTCCTCCTTCAATTCCTCCTCCTCCTCCTCCTCCTCCTCCTCTTCATCCTCCTCCGATTCCTCCTCCATCCTCGCCGTCTTGGGTAAGACGGGTTCCCCAGCCCTTTGTTACTCTGTATGCTCCCTCAACTCCCTGATCACCTCCACTCGCCTGGGCATCGTTACTGGATGGGCTGGTGGGGATATTTTTTTTGATCTGCGGCTCCAAGGACGATTCCAGAGAGCGGGTCGAACCAAGCATGGGGCAGCACGCAAGATAATTGTCAGCGGGCCAAAAGCCAACGCCGGAGTGCACATGCGAGGAACAAAATGAACCTCATTAAGCCGCGCCAGAACGGCAGCCAACGACTGACAGCGGGGCGTCGCACAGTGGCGCCAGCACCCAGCGGGAGGACGGCGAAGGGCGGCACAGCGGGCAACTGCGACCCTGCCCGCCCGTAAAAGTGCAGCGAAGGCAAGAATGGGGGCACGTGGGCCTCACTCACGGAGCACCTCATGTGCTCGAGAACTGGTGGGGATACTTTTTTGATCAGCGGCCCGCAAAGAAAAGTCCAGAGGGCGTGTCGATCGGGCAAACTGGGGCACAGAGCCAGATAATTAGTGCACATGCAAAACAAATTGGACCTGGTGGGGATACGCGAAGCGTCAAGAATTGTTCCCACCGCCACTGCCCAAATCTGAACCTCCTGTAGGGGGAAGAATCAGAAGCAGATCGGGGGAGCTGCTGGGCTGCAGGGCCAGGAGGAGTGCATCTATGCCCCTCGAAGGGATTTGGAGCTCGGAGCCAGGAGCAGGGCGGAGCACATGCTGTTCTTCACGTTGACTGTTTGAGCCGGTCAAGCTCCACACTCGAGGCCCACGGAGCCCAGTCAGCTCAGGCGGCTCCCGACGGGTCCTTATGCTGCTGCGAGCCGAACCTTCTTCCATCCCTTCATCTTTGATTGGGGGGTCTCTCTCTCTCTCTCTCTCCATCCTCATTCCTCGATCCTCTGCCCTCCTCTTCCTCCTCCTCCTCCTCCTCCTCCGATGTTTCCTCTTCCTCCTCCTCTCCTCCTCCTCCTCTCCTCCTCCTCCTCCTCCGACGACGACGACGACGGCAAAGACGACAAAGACGAAGACGACGCAGAAGCAGACGGCGACGCCGACGATGGCGACGACGACGACGCCGCCGACGACGACGACGACGATGACGACGACGACGACGACGACGACGACGACGACGACGACGACGACGACGACGACGACGACGGCGGCGGCGACGGCGACGACGACGACGACGACCCTCCCCCCGGCCGCAGCGAGCGCCTCCGCGGCCGCACTGCCCTTCCCGAGCCCGCCCGCGCTGGCGGTGCCGGGCGCCGTGGCACCTCTCGCCACGGAGGGGCGGCTGGACGGCGCTGCGGAGCCTGCGGGGCGAGACGAGGCCAGGACGAGGGCAAATTCGGATGAGGATAAATCGAGAATCTCTGAGATCCCGCGGCTCTGGAGGATGCATCACAGGGAGCCCACAAAGGACGTACGCGCCCAGCTATGCACATGGACACGGCCCCTCGATCCGCGAGGCTGGCCGCGTGATGCGAACATTTGCGCAGTGCGTACTCTCGAAACCAGTGTGAACTCATGTACGTGTACGTCCTTCTTTCGCTCCTGAGTATCTGGCGCCGCGGCCTTTTCAGGGCGGTCCGGACCGCTCTGAGAGCGTTCCAGAACGCTCTGGAGTAGATTTATCCTGAAGTCGGGTCTGTCCCTCTCCAGAAGGAATATTCAAAAATAGTCGAAAAAGAATCCGGGGACGATCTTCCTGTTATTGTTGGACTCTTTTGGAATGCTTTCCAACTAGTTCTTCTTTTCCCTCCAGAATCCGCCTGTAGGGGGACACGCCCGACCTAATTGTATCCTTGTCTTATGTTGCTCCCATCGTACTTAAGGACCACATCCCAGACATAATTTCGAGCACCTGGAAAAGTGTCGAAAGAGTGTAGAAACAGTGTCGAAACAGTGTCGGGCGAGTGTCTCCCGGGGCCCGACACGTGAAAACCCTCGAGCTTCGTTACTTTCTTCTGGTGCTCGAAATTATTCCTGGTGAGCCAGGCTAAAGTAGGTAGGAACACCATAATCCCAGAGATCCGACGTCGTGATTTTTTCAAAACGGGGTGCTGGAGGTCTCGACCCATTCCCCAGGACCGGCTTTTCACCCTGCGTCGCTTTGGGACGGCCCCGGGGCCCGGCGAGGGCCCCTCGAGGCCACAAACTGCGAAAAACCTCCGTCTGGATTTTTCCAGGACTCGGGGGCGGCCAAGAGGGGGGTGTCCAAGAGGGGGGGGTGCAAATCATGACCGGCGGCATGTGCGCGGCCCAGCGGGGGGCCCATGGACGTAATGAAATAAGAAGAGGCGCCATAAAACCTGAGGAAATATCATGGCCCCCGCCATGATCTCCACCCCCCCCCTAGCCATCACCCCCCTCTTTGCCGCCCCCGAAGGACGCTGGATCTCGGGGACCCTTGCCCCGGCCCCACCCGAGGTCTGCGTCCGCGAGGGCACGCCGGGCCGGGCCGGCGCCCGGGCGCCGGCAGCGCCGGCGAGGGCGCCGCTGCGCGGGGCGCCCGCGACTGCGCCGAAGGCCGCCGTGCCGGCGCGCACAGGTCCAGCGCGCGCGCTCCCGGCGCGCGGCACCGCGGAGGGGCGGGCATACCTATAGGGGAGCAAGCAAGAGATCCAACGCAATGAAAAAAAACAGGACGGAGGTTTTTCGCCAATTTTGGCCCCCAGGGGCCCTCGCCGGGCCTCGGGACCGTCAAGAAAAGACTCAGGATGAAAAACCGGTCCTGGGGAATGGGTCGAGACTTTCAGGGACCGCGTATGGAAAAAATCACGACATCGGATCTCTGGGATAGTATATGGCAGGAGCACGAAGACTTGGACGCCCGAGTTATCCGGGGTAACTCGGGTCCGGGATAACTCGGGTTTGGGTTCCCGAAAAAACGAACCCGAGTTAACCCTGACCCGAGTTACCCCTGATGATTCGGGGCTCTGAACGCCCGAAATATCCGGGGCAACTCGGGCCCGGGAGAACTCGGGTTCGGACTCCCGAAAAACGAACCCGAGTTAGCCCTGAACCGAATTACCCCTGATGATTCGGGGCTCTGAACGCCCGGAATATCCGGGGTAACTCGGGCCCGGGATAACTCGGGTTCGGACTCCCGAAAAACGAACCCGAGTTGGCCCTGACCCGAATTACCCCTGATCATTCGGGGCTCTGAGAGACCCAGAGATCCAACGTCGTGATTTTTTCAATACGGGGCCCCCGGAGGTCTCGACCCGTTCCCCGGGACCAGTTTTTCATCCTGAGTTGTTTTTTGACGGTCCCGGGGCCCGGCGAGGGCCCCTTGAGGCCGAAAATTGTGAAAAACCTCCGTCTTGATTTTTTCAATACGTTGGATCTCTGGGGGCCCAGAAATCCACCAACGTCTTGAAAGAAACAAATCCAGGCGTTAAGGCTCCTCGCGGTTTTGCTCGGCCCCTCGAGGCCCCCGCCGGGCCCCGGGGCCGTGCAAGAGCGGCATCATGGGTGAAGCACGGGTCCTGGGGAGTGGGTCGAGACGCCTCCCCAGAGATCCGAGGAGGCGGAGGAGGAGGGGGAGGAGGAGGAGGAGGAGGAGGAGGAGGAGGAGGAGGAGGAGGAGGAGGAGGAGGAGGAGGAGGAGGAGACCGAGGAATGACCGATCGGCACCCGGTGCCGTCCCCGAGCTCTGATCAGGGCCCGACTCTGAACCCGCTGTCGTGATTTTTTCAATACGCGGTCCCTGGAAGTCTCGACCCATTCCCCAGGACCGGTCTTTCATCCTGAGCCGCTTTTTGACGGTCCCGGGGCCCGGCGAGGGCCCCTGGGGCCCGAAAATTATGAAAAACCTCCGTCTTGATTTGTTCAATACGTTGGATCTCTGGGTCTGGGGACCCCGCGTCGAAAAAATCACGACGTCGGAGCTCCGGGAACTCGGAGCCCTGACTCCAAATCCGCCCTAATTTGGCTTTTTTTTCCAACTTAAAATTGCGTCGGAAATCCACTTATAAAAAGCCGAAAAAGTAGGGCGGAAATTTCTGCACCCAACATAAAATAGGGCGAAAGTCCACAGAAGTAGGGCGGAAACAACAACAGAAAAGTAGGGCGGAAATTGGCATCAGCGGGGCTTGAAAAGTAAGGCGGACATTCCAAGCCCTACTTACGAATTTCCCCAAAGTAGGGCGGATCCGGAGTCAGGGAGGCCCGCGCGGAGTTTGCTCGGGTCGGCGCCGGGGATCCCCCCTCCCCGGCGCGCGGCGCGCGGAGCGCGCCATGGGGCGGCGCCGGAGGCGCCGCCGTGGGGGCCCCGGCGCCGATCCGAGGAATCCGCGCGGACCTCCGAGCTTTTGGGTCTACAGTCGGGGCGTTGACCTAAGGAACCCGAAACAAGGAACAAGGCCCCTGTTTCCCATACGTTCCACCTCGATTCCCCAGGGAAGACCTCAGGAAAACCCGAGGCAAACTTGGAAACAAGCAAGGAACACCGAGCCCCTCCCCAACGAAAAGGGTTCCTTCTTCAGCGCCCCGACTGTACACCCTGCGGCATGCTTAAGAAATCATGGGTTAAGAAATTCATAGTCTCAGAACTTGACTAAAAACCCAAAATTTCTATTAAAATCTTAGGATTTACGTTGAAACATTAAGAATAATCGAGACCCTGGCCGAAAATTCAAGTTTTCTTAAGCATCGCCTGAGGTGTGTGCCATTGCCCCTCCCCAACGAACAGGGTTCCTTCTTCAGCGCCCCGACTGTATGCCATTGCTCCTTCCCCGAACACCCGCCCGAGGGCTTGGCGGCGGCCCCGCCCAGGGCCGCCGTGGCGCCCCGCGCCAGCGCAGGGCGCGGCGAGCCGCCCGCGTTGGAGCTGCGGGCGCCGTCCGGCGAGGCCTTCGGCGAGCGCGAGGGGGCTGCCGAGGACGCCTGGGAGGTGCCCCAGGACACACGACAAATCAATACCCACAGATAACAAAAAAAATTCCCCCCTATACTCTCCCACGTTTCTGTTGGCTTTTTGTCTCCCCCCCCCCACTCCCCACATATTTTTTTGCACACTCTCCTGGGAGCCGACGACTCCTCGTGTCTGTGTGCTTCTCTCCCGCCTGGAGCCTGGGAGGTGCCCATGGCCACCCGCAGAGCGGCCGCCGCCCTCGCGGCGGCGTCCTCGGTGCACGCGGGCGCGGCAGCGCCCGCGGCCCCTCCGTCGGCGGCGCCCTCGGGGCCTGCCGGCACGGCCTCCTCGAGCGCGGCGTCTGCCGCCACCGCTGCGTCGGCCGAGGCCGGGCCCGGGGGCGCGGGCGGCGCCTGCGTCGGAGGCGGCGACGGGGGCGAAGATGGAGCCCAGGGGCGGGCATGCTGCAGGCCTCCGCCGGGGAGCCTCGCCGAAGGCATGGGCCATCGGCGCCCTCGGGTATACACGTGCTGCTCCCCCCCAGGGCTACCTGCTCGCCCACATCTCGCCGCTTCCGACTGCGGCTCCCCCTGGCCGTCGGCAGGAGGCGTGGGCCCCCCCTCGGCCTCCTCCTGACTGCCCCACCCGAAGTCGCACTCGGGCCTGTCGATTTCCAGCGGGGCGACGCTCCGGAACATCGAGGCAACACCGTGGAGCCCGTACACCCCCCAAACCTCGAAACCTGGGGGTGTCTGGGACCCTCGGGTTGGGTTCGGGCGGTTTGGTTAGAGGCCTCCTAGATGAGGTCCGAGCAGATGGGGCCGGAGGATTGCACCGGATCGCCGATGCATCGACGATGCACCGGCGTCGTCGGCGATGCATCGGCGACGTCGACGTGAAGCAAAACGGGCTCTACATCGAGCCGCACCGGCGATGCATCGGCGATGCGGCGCGATCCTCCGACCCCACGTGCTCGGACCCCATCCAGGAGGCGTACCGATAGGATCGGGTACCGCCCCTGGGGCGGTACGCTTCCTACGAAATGGTACTTTAGTAAAAGATCTGGGAATCGCACTAAAGACTAAAGACCCTCCTTATATCATGATGTACCCTCTTTTAGCATAACGTACCGTATTATATCATAAAGTACAATATTATACCACAAAATACCATCTTACACCATCAAATAAAATTCCTCGCACGTGCATGCGCGAAAGACGTCATTACTCTATAGAGTAATGACCTCTGGGGAGGCCGTGGGCGGATCCGCCGCGGGGCCCTCCCGGGCGGGCGCCTCCCGGACCGCGGGCGCCTCCTGCGTGGCAGGCGCCTCCTGCGGGGCGGGCGCCTCCTGCGGGGCGGGCGCCTCCTGCGGGGCGGGCGCCTCCTGCGGGGCGGGCGCCTCCTGGCGGCTGGGGGCCTCCTGGGGGCCCGGCGCCTCCTGCGGGGCGGGCGCCTCCTCCCTCTCCTCCTCCTCCTCCTCCTCCTCCTCCTCCTCCTCCTCCTCCTCCTCCTCCTCCTCCTCCTCCTCCTCCTCCTCAATCTCCTCCTCCTCCTCCTCCCCCTCCCCTCCCCCTCCCCCTCCCCCCTCCTCCTCCTCCTCCTCCTCCTCCTCCTCCTCCTCCTCCTCCTCCCTCCTCCTCTCTCCTTCCTGCTTCTCCTCCTGCTTCTCCTCCTTCTCCCTCCTGCTTCTCCTCCTCTCCTGCTTCTCCTCCTGCTTCTCCTCCTGCTTCTCCTCCTCCTCCTGCTTCTCCTCCTGCTTCTCCTCCTTCTCCCCTCTCCTGCTCCTCCTGCTTCTCCTCCGCCTGCTCCTCCTCCTCCTCCTCCCTCCTCCTCCTCCTCCTCCTCCTCCTCCTCCTCCGCCTCCTTCTCCTCCGCTCCGCCTCCTCCTCCTCCTCCTCCTCCTCCTCCTTCCTCCGCCTCCTCCTCCGCCTCCTCCTCCTTCTCCTCCTCCTTCTCCTCCTCCTCCTCCGCCTCCTCCTCCTCCTCCTCCTCCTTCTCCTCCTCCTCCTCCTCCTCCTCCTCCGCGTCCTCCGCCTCCTGGGGGCCGAGCGCCTTCTGCGTGGCGGGCGCCTCCTGGGGGGCGGGCGCCTCCGGGGCGGCGGGCGCCGCCGCAGCGAGGGCCGCTGCGCGAGTGCTGGCGGCGGGGCCCGCGGCGGGGGCGGAGTCGGCCGTCACCTTTTTCGCGGCGGGCCCCCAGGGGGGGAGTGAGAAGGAGCGGGCCTGCTCTGAAGGCACGGAAGGCCGCCGGCCTTCCGAGCAAGTTTGCCTCTGGAAGCGGAGAACTTCTCCGAGGGCCGGAGGGCTTCTGAGAGGCCCCGCCGCCTTCTGAGGAGGCCTCCTCCTTCGCGCTTCCCCCCCTCGCTCGCCAACCCGAACCTTCTGCTGGTTCAGCTCCCTCGTCTTCGCCTGCCACTGCTTCTCGAGCTTACCGACGATCTCGTGCATCTCGTCACCGCCCGCCTTCATGACGACCCTCCAGCGCCCGTGGGGTCCGCCGTCGGCCTCGTGGAGCACGAGCTTGGCCATGACGGTGCCCACCAGTCGGGCCTCTCCGGAGGCGACCCAGCTGATCGCGGCAAGCCACCTCTCCAAGGAGGAGGATGGGGGAGGAGGAGGAGGAGGAGGAGGAGGAGGAGGAGGAGGAGGAGGAGGAGGAGGAGGAGGAGGAGGAGGAGAGGGAGGAGGAGGAGGAGGAGGAGGAGGAGGAGGAGGAGGAGGAGGGAGGAGGAGGAGGAGGAGGAGGAGGGGGGAGGGGGGAAGAGGAGGAGCAGCAGCAGCAGGAGGAGGCCACCTCTCCTCCCCTCGGGGCATGCACCCGTACTCCTGCATGTACGCCATGAAGTAGTTCGCCTGCTCGACGTCCTCGCGCAGCCTCTCGAAGCGGTCTATGAGCCCCCGCAGCGAGTCCTTGACCTCCTCGTTGCCGCACATCGTGACGCTGCACTCGATCCGCTCCAGGGTGGCCGTCAGGTCGCGCTGCTCTCTCTCCAGGGGGCCCAGGTCGTCTGCCTCCTCTGGGCGCCCACGCACATGCACCCTCGCCCCTCCCCTCGTACAGCCAACCCGTATCATGAGGATGCGCGGTAAGGACGCAAGGGCCTTGGAGGCCCATGTCCACGTCATTCGATCGAGGTTGGCCAGCGAAGGTCGCGAAGGATGGGCCGAGGGGGCAAGGATGCGAGGGTACACGTCGTTCATTTCTAATCGTGCTCGCTTCTGATTCTGCTCGTTTCTAAGCGTTCCTGGCCCCCCAGTGGCCAGGAAGAGGCCCAGGATGGAAGAGCCAGAAACGAAAGGATCCTGGCCCCCCAACAAGAATCAAGGACCTCTCGAAGCAACAGACGTGCACCACAGTGTGCACCCCCTGGGCTGGCTGCCCGTCCCGACTGCGCGGGCCGACTGCAGCCTTCCCCCGAGGCCGCCGGGGAGCGGGGTGCGACAGGGGGGAGCGGCCAAGAGGCGGGGGGGTCCACGAGGGGGGGGGGGTGCAGATCATGACCGGCGGCACGTGCGCGGCCCAGCGGGGGGGGGGGGCCAGGGACGCAAGGAAACGAGAAGAGGCGCCGTGAAACCTGGGGAGAGATCAGGCCCCCCGCCACGATATCCATCCCCCCCCCCTAGTCACCACCCCCCCAGAGATCCGACGTCGTGATTTTTTCAATACGGGGCCCCCGGAGGTCTCGACCCGTTCCCCGGGACCGGTTTTTCATCCTGAGTCGTTTTTTGACGGTCCCGGGGCCCGGCGAGGGCCCCTTGAGGCCGAAAATTGTGAAAAACCTCCGTCTTGATTTTTGTCAATGCGTTGGATCTCTGGGCCCCTCTTTGCCGCCCCCGAGACAGGGGGCGGGGGGGAGCGCCCCCAGAGGCCGGGGAGGCCGCCCCCCTCCTCCTCCTCCCCCTCCTCCGGGTGCGCAGCCAGGGCGCCCCCCCCCTGCCGCGGGCCGGGGCGCCTCGAGGAGGAGGAGGAGGAGGAGGAGGAGGAGGAGGAGGAGGAGGAGGAGGAGGAGGAGGAGAGGAGGAGGAGGAGGAGGGAGGAGGAGGAGGAGGAGGAGGAGGAGGAGGAGGAGGAGGGCGGGCGCCTGCTCTCGCGGGGAGGGGCCCAGCGGCTCTCGGGGGGTCGTGCTCTCTCGGCACGGCGGGGGCCCACGGAGCTCTCGGCCCCGCCCCCCCCCCCGGGGCTGCTGCTGCGTCGCGGGGGCGCTCCCTGCTGGCGCCAGGCCCCACAACGGCGGCCACTCTTTCAGGGGGGGGGGCAGGGGGAGGGGAGGGGAGGGGAGGGGAGGGGAGCGGGAAGGGAAGGGAAGGGAGGGCAAAAACTCGCGGTGCCTGGAGGTGTGGGGACCGATCGGGGGTTGCGGGGGAGGGTCGGACCAGTGGTCGCATCGAGGGTCTCGATGCCGTGGTCGCTATTGCCGCCATCGTTGCCGTCGAAGCCGCCGCCGCCGCCGCCGCCCTTGACTCCTCCTCCTCGGCGACGTCGTTGAAGAAGACAGTCGTCCTGCGCGGAGAGACCTGCGCCGCCAAGGACTCCGTGGACACCTCTCGCTCCACGGATGGCGCATCCGAGTCCTTCCGCAAGGGTGGAGGAGAGAGGGCGGGGCGGGAGGGATGGCGACGGGGAAGGTTTTGCGGGTATGCTCGGCGGGTCTGGCCAGGCTTTGTGCCGGGTCCTTTCCTTCTCCCCCGTCGTCCTCCTGCATATCCTGCTCCTGCTCCTGCTCCTCTCCATGCTCCCTGGAGGGAGCACGCTCCTATGTCAGACGCGCCTCAGTGCGTGCAGCGTCCAGTGTATAGCGGAGAAGGAGTAGGGGGAATATTAGATGCTCATTCTGGGGATTTGATGCTCATTCGGGGGGACATTCCTGGAGCCACTCGCTCCACTCGCACGTCGAAACTATGTCGAACGTCCGTCGACTTGAGTCGAACTTGAGTCGAGCCTGAGTCGAACCTGAATCGAACCTGAGTCGAACTTGAATCGAACTGGAGTCGAACTAGAGCCAAACAAATCCGTTCGTTGTGCTCCAGGGAGGTCTCCGAAACGAACATGCAAGAGGTGACTTTCAGAATACGCGCGCGCGTGCATGCATGGCATTTGCTCTTGGCTGCTCTACCTGTGTGCCCTGCCGGGGCGAGGAGAAGGTTGCAAGAGTGATCGTCCGTAGTGCATTGTTGCGCGTCGGATGCTAAGCACACCCCTGGGCCCGCGTCTTGCTCGCCCTTGCCCCAGAAGGAGGAGGAGGAGGAGAAGGAGGAGGAAGATGGAAAAGGGCACGAAAGATTCGTCCTCTTTCAGTCTCTCGCCTTCCTCCTCCCGCCTGGCCGTCATCCTCCTTCTCACCACTGTCCGCTTCCCCCTTCGCATCAGCTTCCCATCAGCCCTCCTCCTATCTTCCTCCCGTCGCCCTTGCCCTGCCTCCCCGCGTGTCCGTCTGGCCTGCTCCCAGACTCTGCCGCCGTTGCCCGAGGCCGAGAAGAGGGCAACGAAAAGACTGACTACCTCCCAAACCACCCCAACCCAACCCGAAGACCCGAATTTCGGGTTGGGGGGGGTACGGGCTTCATGTGTGTTTTCTCGACGTTCCCCGACCCCCCCCCAACTGGAAATGGAGGGCAAATTCTGGCCTTCGGGTTGGGTTGGGGTGGTTTGGTGGGTGGTGAAAGACAGAGGAAGCAGGCCGGCATATACGGGGCATCCTTCGCCCACCCCGCCGACCCCGGCACGTCGCGGGAGCGCTGCGCCCAACGCTCCCCGAAGCCCAGAGCGTCGCTGGAGTGTTGCGCCCGGCGTCTTCCGGAGTCGGGGGGGGGGAGGACAACTGGGCATTTTCTTAGGGTGGAGGGCTCAGGGTGAAATCCAAACGGGCTTTTTTGCAGCTCGAGAAGCAATCCGCCTCGTGATTCACCTCTTGCAGATTCCAGCTTCGAGAATCAATCGAAACGGCATTTCAGATTTCACCCCATGCCCTCCACCCGAAGAAAATGCTCGAGGCAAGGGGAGGCAGGCTGGCACGTTGTGCGGGGCGCCAGCGCTCACACCCCGTGGGCGCCGGGCACGTCGCCGGAGCGTTGGCGCGCCCGGGTCCGGAAGGTGGTCGCGCGGCCGCTGCCGTGCGCGCTGCAGGAGAGGTGGTGCGGGGGGCCACGCTGGGAGCAGCGGGCGTGCCACACGCAGCCGGGCACCTGTGAGAGTGGCCCACTGGGGGGGGGGGGGCAATGGACCCCCGCAGTAGGTCGGGCACGTCCCCCCACAGGCGGATTCTGGAAGAAGAGTGAAACATAGCCAAAACATATTCAAAGATGGAAACAAGTAGTCGAAGCATCGTTCTCAGACTATTTGTTTGAGTATTTATGGATGTTCCTCCTGTAGGAGGTACATGCCAGACTTCACCCTTGCAGTAAGCAGCGGAGCTCACCAAAGCACGGCCCCAGCACGAAATATGCCAACCACAGCCTGCTAGGGGACCTGCTTTGCCCGTTTGACGCTGCATTGGACCCTCCAGGATTCGATGCGGCCGATGTGGAATCAGGCGGTGAAGCCCAACGAAGAACCGCCTCGACCATTCGGGGAGACGTAAGACTTGGGTACGGGGGACTCGGGTTGGCCTGACGGGGCCATCATGAAAATGACGAGACCCAATCTGAAATTTGACGCGAGCTCACCCTGCAAGCATCCCACGAAAACCGGACCATCAAATCCAGGACGCGCTCGTCAAAAAACATGAGCAAACCCGAGTTCCAGCTTACTCGAGTCTTACGTTTCCCCGAACCATGAATGTCTGTCGCCACCAGCAGGTCGACGGCACCACTGCCCTCTCGGAATTTCCGTCGAACCAGGGCCCGCCGCGCCGGGCAACGCGAGGGCGGAGCTCTCGCGCCAGAGATGCCAGGTGCAAGGCTGCACTGTTAGACGAGCGCTTTCCACTACTCGCAATGTAAATACTCGCAAATGGCCTGGATTCGCCGTGGGGGATCTACGACAAAAATACATCAAAGCAGACACGTTTGCGAGTAGGCACTTTGTGAGTAGTGGAGCGCGTTCAGCGAACTGTGGAGACCAAGGCCCCGTAGTAGGCCGGGTTGATGCAGAGCGCGCTGTTGATTCAGCCGACCACTTTTGAGCTGTCGCCCCACGAACCCACCAGCATGCACCAACCCATGGCTGCTTCCACACGACGGGGATATCGACGCATCTGCGGTTTCGCTTCTCCGCGGCAGCCTGGATGTCTCTTGAGAGTGCTTCTTCCCTTCCCTCCCGAGGAAGTTTCCATCGAGGGTTCACGTTAGCTGGACGCTATAGACGAAGTCATCCGCCCCCATGCCCCAGTCTGCAGCTTGGTAGAAGCAACCTTGCGCAAGCAAGTCCACTATTGTAGGACCAGGGGGCATTCCCATTTGGCACTGCGTTTGCACCCCTTTCGGTGGCTCCATTTCCGTAGCGCGCCATCGTCGTCGAAACACTTGCCAGAGCTTCCCAACGCCATGTTGACGCCCGATGAGACTTGCAGGGCACCCTTCGCGTGAGAGCTGACGACTAACTGCGTTGACCCAGCGAGCCTAGGACTGGACGGGACAGCTCGGACTCCGGCCGGGTCGAGCGGACGGCTGGGTCAGGGGTAGGGTCGTAGGACGGGTAGCAAGGCGATGAATATGAGTGAGGATCAGCTCCACCACGCTCATGCAACTGGCCTGTCTGTAGATCTGTCGCGCCGATCGGGTCGCACGACGCACGTTGTCAACTCGCTCATCACAGGGCCGTCGGTGACGACGACCGGTGCGACGCAACAGACCAACCTCGAGCTGTCAAAACCGCTAAAATCCGATTTAGATACGAAACACCCGTCACCGCTTGTCGCTGAATCGACGGACACGCTCGTGACGGGGTAGTTCATTACAACATATGATAATCACGCTCCTGCTGCTGTCCGTATTCCATGTACCCATGCATGTTGCACTCCTCGCGTTCGGTCTGACAGAGGGTCAGAGCTGAGGCCGATTCGACCCGCCAAACCATTACAGCTATGCTTGTGTTTCAGCATGGACGTTTGTCGTCGACGTTGCAAAGTGCGCTGCGATGTCGGAACGCGTTGCATATCTCGCGCGAACGACTGAAAATGATCACTCTCGCCGCAGCGCCACGCATACTGACCGTTTACAAACCCTTCGCGAGAAACGAACGCACGCACGACAGCGTCAACACAAGACATCGCCGTGCATGCGCCGACCCAGCGGGCCGGCGGCGTGCTCAGATCCCCGGCAACCCTGAAAGGTCTTCAGAACCCCCCTTCAACAGGGGGTAAGCAATTTTTCCGGGGGGGGGCAAACCAATTGTGTTTTTTCGCGGCCCCCGCCGCGCAACAACGCCGACACGCTTCGTGGCCCCATAGGGAGCCCCACCGAAGATCCCAGTGCTACTGTCCGCATGCGTCCCGCACACCCAGTACAGCGCTTCGTGGCCCCATAGGGAGCCCCACGGAAGATCCCAGTGCTACCGTCCGCATGCGTCCCGCACACGCAGTACAGCGTTTCGTGGCCCCATAGGGATCCCCGCCGAAGGTCCCAATGCTACCGTCCGCATGCGTCCCGTACACCCAGTACAACGTTTCGTGGCCCCATAGGGAGCTCCACCGAAGCCCCCAGTGGGACCGCCCGCATGCGTCCCGAAAACCCAATTTGCATTTTCACCCACCGAGTACAGCGCTTCGTGGCCCCATAGGGAGCCCTACCGAAGGCCCCAGTGCCACCGTCCGCATGCGTCCCGAAAACCAAATTCTGCATTTTCACCCACCCAATAGAGCGCTTCGTGGCCCCATAGGGAGCTCCACCGAAGCCACCAATGGGACCACCCGCATGCGTCCCACGCACACAATTTGGCATTTTCACCCACCCAGTACAGCGCTTCGTGGCCCCATAGGGAGCTCCACCGAAGCCCCCAGTGGGACCGCCCGCATGCGTCCCGGAAACCCACTTTGCCATTTTCGCCCACCCAGTACAGCGTTTCGTGGCCCCATAGGGAGCTCCACCGAAACCCCCAGTGGGACCGCCCGCATGCGTCCCGGAAACCCACTTTTGCATTTTCACGCACCCAGTACAGCGCTTCGTGGCCCCACACGGAGCTCCACCGAAGCCCCCAGTGGGACCGCCCGCATGCGTCCCGGAAACCCACTTTGGCATTTTCACCCACCCGGTACAGCGCTTCGTGGCCCCATAGGGAGCTGCAGCTTCACCGAAGCCCCCAGTGGGACTGTCCGCATGCGCCCCACACACCGAATTTGGCATTTTCACCCATCGAGTACAGCGTTTCGCGGCCCCACAGGGAGCTCCACCGACGGCTCCAGTGCTACCGCCCGCATGCGTTCCCCCCCACCCAGTGCAGCGCTTCCTGGCCACACAGGGAGCTTCACCGAATAAGATATTCACAAATGCGGTACCCACAACTGCATATGGTTGGGTCCTTCGCCAAGATAATTACGTCTCCGATCGCTCTTCGGAGCCTTGGTGGTCAGAGCTTTCAATGGCACCGTTCGCTCTTGGGAGCCTTGGTGTTAGCTTCATGGGGCCCACTTGGAGCTCTCTCGGGAGCCTCTAAGGGCCTGCTTGGGCCGTCTTGGGGCCCTCTGGGGCCGTCTGGGGGCCCTCTTGGGGCGTCTTGGGGCCCTCTTGGGCCGTCATTGCAATATTGGAGGCCTTCTGGTCGAAAAGGCGAGAATCCAAAGAACCTGCAGAAACCCAAAGAAAATCAGGACTTTCGGCCTCCTCAGGCCCTCTCGGGGGTCCTCTTCTGACGCTCGTGGGCAGTCGTTGGAGCCTCTTGGGCCGTCTTGGAGGGTTTGAGTCGGCTTGGGGCCCTCTTCGGTCCTCTTCAGGGCCTTCTATGCCACTCTTGGGTCTGTGGCCGTCCTGGGGGCCTCTGGGGCCGTCTGGGGGCCCTCGTGGCCCTCGGAGCCGTGTTAGACCGATCTGAGCCCGAAACGGCGACCACCCAGAAAACAATGGAAATCCTACGGAACATCAATGTATTTTGCCTCTGCGGGCCGTCTGAGGGGTCCTCTGGGGAGGCTCGTGAGCCTTCTCGGGAGCCTCTTGGGCCATGTTTGGGAGCTTGGGCCATCTTCGGGCCATCTCGGGGCCCTCTTTGGCCATCGTGCCGGCCTTCCATGGCCCTCTGGGCGCTCTCTTGCGAGCATCTGGGGACCCTCTGGCTTGTGCACCCCACGCCCCCCCCCCCCCTCTGGACCCCTCCCTGGAGGGCTTCGCCCCAACTCAACGTCATCACTCGTAGTTACCTCGCCTTTTCCATCATTTCGAGTGAAGATGATGAGGTCAAGGTGAAATGGAGGATGCTGAGAAACACGCGTAAAGGCGTGCCAAGAGAGCGGCCTCGCGCATTCCACCGGCCGATGTTGGGAATTCTTCTGGGGAAGCGTCAGCAAGCGAAACGTGCTCGCAGCGCTAGGCCCGCGGGCGTGACAGCTCCTGGGTGGGACACGTGAAAACACGAGTGAGATGCGCCCTCAGGGCTGCGAAAGCCTCGTCTCGGCGCATCCCTCACGCATTTCCTGCCTGGCACATTGTTCTGGGACGCCTGAAAATACTAGTGAGCAGCGCCTTCATGGCTACGACACTGCCACTGTGGGCACATCCCTCACGCATGTCCTGCTCCACACTCTGCAGGGACACGTGAAAATACGAGCGGTCTGCACTCCGAGGGCCACAAAGGGCTCAGTCTGGCGCACCCCTCACGCCCTCAGCTGGCCCTTTAGACGGCTCAGGGGAGCTCAAATTCGGGGCACCCCTCACGCACTTCGTCCCACATGGACACCCCAAAAGGCCGTCTGCCCCCCCACGGGACGCCAACGTGGCCCCAAGAGACATTGCAACGATTGGTACCGACCCTCGTCGAGGCAATATCCCTAACACGCACTGATTGCAAAATCTGCGTGCAAGCTTCCCCCTGGGGGCCCGCCGTGACTCCAGCTCTGCGGGCTCAACAAGATGCACGAGCCCACGCTAGGCACACGGGGCCCCCCACACAATGTCATGGGGCACGCCACTGGCTTGATGGGCCGCAACCGCCCATTTTCAAGCCTCTTCAGCTCCCCGTCATCGCCAAAACGGAGTGCACATCAGAAAACGTGACCGGAGTATGTTATTTTGGATGCCGGGGGCGCACCTCAGAACCTCAGAACGCTTCCATCGACCTGAACATTTCCAGGTCGGACCTGGAGATCATCTGCCAGCGCGCTTCCTTCCTTGTTTTTCACAGGGTAAGCCCATGTAGGTCGACCTGAAGAAATTGCTCTCATCGGACACCGCCGCCAGGCTCTGCTAGTCCAGAGCAAGCTCCACGTCGCCACCACGAAGGTGATAGAGCCGAATTCGCGAAAACTGTCGTAGACGCGATGCGTTTATCCTGAAAGCTGCGCTCCCGCTTGGGCTCGGCGGAAGCTTCCTGCCTGCCCAATCGTTGGAAGCAGGGACGCGCCCAAGAGAGCAGAAAGGATCGCTCTCGCTCGCCTCGGAGCCGCACAGATTTGTTCCTGATAGTGGAGCTCCAAGTCAGTATCTGCGAAAGCTTTCTGTTCGCCAACTCGTTGGAAGCGGGGCCGCGCCTTAGAAAGCGAAATGTCACCCTCGCCCAAGCAACGCGAAATTGTTTCCTGAAGATCCCGCTCAGACGCGGTACATCTCTCGCCTGCAGATCCCATTTGGAGTTGGGCCGTGCGTGAGGGAACTGAATACTGTTCTGCCCCAAATGCGGAACAACAGTTTTCTTGACAATGCGTCCCCGCGTGCACGCGGGGCGAGATCTGTCACTCATTCCGTCGGGACGCGCGCGAAGGAACGCAACCATGCTTCGGCTTCAGCAGCGCGAAGGCTTCTCTGGAAGGCTGCGCTCCCGGCTTGGGCCTCGGATCGGCGCACCTCCCCCCGCCAACTCCTCGGAAGGCGGGGGCCGCGCGCGCGAGCACGGCATGCAGTGCTCGCCCCAGGGCCGCGCAGAGTGTGCCCCAGGACCCCCCTCCCTGGCGCGCGGAGCGCGCCAGGGGCGGCGCCGGAGGCGCCGCCGGGGGGCCCCAGCGCCGATCCGAGAAATCCGCGCGGACCTCCGAGTTTTCATGTTTATGCCACTGTTTGTTCCCCTGGCAATGCATCGTGAATCCCTCATTGCGTCGAGGCGCAAGAATGTCTCTGGGACGTTTGCGAGCAGGCGCCTCTGCGAGCGCTCGGCGACGACCGCCGCGACGACGACGACCGCCGCGACGACGACGACGACGACCGCCGCGACGACGACGACGACGGCGACGACGACGACGACGACGCGCTCGGTGCATCGGCGACGACCGCCGCGACGGCGACGACGGGGCGCGCCGCTCCGGGAGCGCGGCCGGCGGCTTGCTGGGGCTGGCCGCCAGGGCCTGCGCGTGCGCGGCCTTCATTTCCTCGATCTGCTGCCTCGGCTGGCGGATCCGCCCTCCTCCTTCCAGTCCCTCCGCCTCCTCCTCCTCCTCCTCCTCCTCCTCCTCCTCGTCGTCCTCCTCCTCCTCCTCCTCCTCCTCCTCCCCCTCCCTCTCTCCCTCCTCCTCCTTCCATTCCCCTCCTCCTTCTCCTCCTCCTCCTTCTCCTCCTCGTCCTCCTCCTCCTCCTCCTCCTCCTCCTCCTCTTCCTCCTCCTCTCCTCCTCCTCCTCCTCCTCGTCCTCCTCCTCCTCCTCCTCCTCCTCCTCCTCCTCCTCCTCCTCCTCCTCCTCCTCCTCCTCCTCCTCCTCCTCCTCCTCCTCCTCCCCCTCCTCCTCCTCCTCCTCCCCCTCTTCCTCCTCATTGGCCCGATATCTGCCGACCCCCGCTTGCTGGGGGTGCAAGGGCGTGTGAGATCTCTCTTTCCCTTTCCCCTGGGGTGCAAAATCTCTCTCTCTTTTCCCTTCCCCTGGGGTGCAAAATCCTGTCAGGGGGGGGGGCCCTGGGGGGGGATACGAGCTCCCCGGCGCAGCCTCCGAGCCTCTGCTCTGGAGCCTCCAAATCGACACTCTGTGGCCTGCAAGATACCCGGATATCCCAGGGTAACCTCGCGCCGGCGGTCCAAGATGGCTTCAAGACGGCATTCGAAGCCCCCGAGACGGCCCAATGGTGCTCCCAGAGGGCCGCCGAAGGGGCCCCAAGAGGCAAACATAATACCATTCCTGGATGGACATCGTTCATTTTCGACATGCACGCCTTTTTCGTCTTGACAGCTTCCGCTACGGCCCAAGCAGCCCCCAAGATCGTCTCAAGACGGCCCACGAGGCCCCCAAGAGGGCCTGACAGAGCCCCAAGAGGGCCCCAAGATGGCCCGAGAGGCGCCCAAGAAGGCCCCCAGACGACCCTAGAGGCCCCCAAGACGGCCCATGAGGGCCACAAGAGGGGCCCATGAGAGGCCCCAGCGGGGGAACGCGAACCTACATTCCGAGCGCCCCGCCTCAAAACGACCCCCGAGGCCGCCAGCGGGCTCCCCCAGAAGTCCCCCAGGAGGCCCTCAATGAGGCCCGAATCAAGCCCCAAGGCCCCCAGGAAGCCCCAAACGCACCCCACGACAGCCTCCAAGGGGCCCATGGGGAATCATCCCATAGACCCTTGGTCACCGCGGGCATCCAAGAGGCCCCTGACCTGCAGCCTGAGCGCGGTGTTGGAACGGGCCGAAAGCCACTCGTTTTATGCTGTTCCCATCGTACTCAAGGACCACATCCCAGAACTTATTTCGAGCACCCAGAAAAGCATCGAAACAATGTCGAACGAGTATCGCCCCCCAGGGCCCGACACGTGAACCCTCCCAGTTTCGGCACTCTCTTGGCACTCGAGGCTCTTGCTGGTGGCCAAGGCTGAAGTAAGTTGGAACATCATAACGCTAGTTTAACATTCGGAGCTCGAACCGGCGACTCCCCCCGCCGCCCCTCATCGACCACGCCCCTTCCCGTTCGACCTGGCGCAGGGGGTTGCTCTGCGCGCCCGGAGGCTGGCTGCGCGCGCCAGCGCGAGGTCGAAGCTCGCCGCCTCCCGCCGGGTCTCGCTGCCTCGGGGCTGCCGCGCCTCGCGCGCCGCCCCCGCCGAGAACTCCCGGCGTGCGGCGGGCCCCTCGAGGCAGCGGCGGGCGGGGCGCCGCAGGCGCCAGGGCTCCACCTCCCGGAGCGCCCCGAGGCCTGTCCAGGCCGCCACAGATCCACGAGCGCAGCGCTCAGGGCGGCCCTTGAGGCCTGGGGCGGCGGCGGCCGCCCGGGCGAGCCCCCTCCGAGACCGCGCCGTGCCGGAAGCCGGTCGCTTCTGGACAGGAGCCGGAACTTCGTCGGCGGGGCCTCGACGGCACGATGGCCCCCCTGGCATGCGCGGGCCAATCTGTTTGGGGGAGCTCGTTCAAGGGGCAGGTTCCAGCCTGCCACCCCTACAGAGTGCTCAGCAAGCGGAGGCAGGTAGCCCACGATCTCCCCCGAGGCAAGCCAGCTAGCGACCGCGACTGAAGTGACACCGAGCCCGCGCCATCTCACTGTCCTGCCCGCCCGCCACACTTCCCTGCCTTCCCGCTGGGCGCTCTGAGCCATCTGGCCCAAGCCGACATGGCCAGGTCGGGCCGGCGTGGTGGGCAGCGGCCCCAGCCAATGCCCAAACTCTTTCGGGCCCCAGGGCCTCCTCTAGATGTCGCAACCGCGCGACTGAGCGTGGAATCAGAACGCGCTGTGTCACTTTGTCCCCTACGGCACAGAAGATCTGGCCTCGCGCGCGTGTTCCGGCGCCCATGTGGACAGCGTGGCGCTTGGCCCCCGCTTTGAAAACCGGCGCCCATGTGGACAGCGTGGCGCTTGGCCCCCGCTTTGAAAAGACAGCGCTCCGCGCCATCCCTGCCTCTCCCTTCCGCGCGCCCCTGCTTCGGCGCCCCCCCCCGCAGGCTTCGCGGCCCCACAAGGCACCGTCCACCCAAGGCTCCAGGAGGCACCGTCCACGCGCGGGCGCCGCGGTGGCCGCGCCCGCTCCGGCGCGCCCCCCCACCCGCTTCGCGGCTCAGTCAGGAGCTCCACCGAAGGCCCCAGTCGCACCGCAGACGCGCGGGCGTCGCGCCCCCCGCACGCTTCATGGCCCGCCATGGGGAGCTCCACCGAAGGCCCCAGAAGCACCGCCCACACGTGGGCGCCGCGCCCATTTCGGCACACCTCGTACGCTTCGTGGCCCCGTAAGGAGCTCCACCGAAGGCCCCAGAGGCGCCGCCCGCGCGCGGGCGTCGCGCCAGTTTTGGTACCCCCCCCCCCCGCAAGTTTCGTGGCCCCACGGGGAGTTCCACCCAAAGCCCCAGTCGCACCGTCCACACGTGGGCGCCGCGCCCGTTTCGGCAGAACCCTCTCGCGCTTCGTGGCCCCACAGGGAGCCCCACCGACGGCCCAGATGCGAGCGCCATGCCCGTTTCGGTAAGTACACCACTAGCACGTTTCGTGACCCCACAGGGAGCTCCGCCTAGAGCCCCCAAAGGCGCTGTCCGCATGTGGGCGACACGCCCGTCTGGGCACGCCGCTCACGCGCCTTTTGTGCCACGCAGGAGCTCCACCGAAGGCCCCAAGAGGGGCCGCCCACACGTGGGCGCCACGCCCGTCACTGCACACTCCTCACACATGTCGTAGCCCCATCGGGAGCCCACCTGCTCCTCCTCCTCCTCCTCCCTCCCTCCCTCCCTCCCTCCCTCCCTCCCCTCCCCTCCCCTCCCCTCCCCTCCCTCCCCTCCCCTCCCCCCTCCCCTCCCCTCCCCTCCCCTCCCCTCCCCTCCCCTCCCCTCCCCGCCCCTCCCTCCCCTCCCCCTCCTCCTCCTCCTCCTCCTCCTCCTCCTCCTCGTGCCGGCCTCCGCACCTTGCAAGGTGCTGCAGGGCTTATTCGGGGTCGAGCGTGCGCGGCGCCACGGCGCGAGCCCAGCCCTCTGCACATTCCCCCTACGCGGTGCTCAGGCCTGCGGTACTCACGACGGCATCTGGCTGGCTCCTCCTCCTCCTCCTCCTCCTCCTCCTCCTCCCCTCCTCCTCCTCCTCCTCCACCTCCCCCCTCCTCCTCCTCCACCTCCGCCCCCTCCCCCCTCCCTCCTCCTCCTCCTCCTCCCCTCCTCCTCCTCCTCCTCTCTCCTGCTCCTGCTCTCCTCCTGCTCCTACTCCTCCTCCTGCTCCTCCTTCTTTTTCCTCCTCCTCCTCCTCCTCCTCCTCCTCCTCCTCCTCCTCCCCCTCCTCGTCGTCCTCCTCTTCCTCCTCCTCCTCCTCCTCCTCCTCCTCCTCCTCCTCCTCCTCCTCCTCCTCCTCCTCGTCCCCCTCCTCGTCGTCGTCGTCGTCCTCCTCCTCCTCCATCTGGTTGGGTCCTTCGCCAGGTCGATGTGCCCCTGCGGGATGCACGTCGCAGCTCGCTCGCCCCACCTCGCGCAGTGGGCAAGACGGACATGCGACCTGCCAGCCTGCGCGACCGCGCCCCTCTTGCAATACCATGACTGGGCGGCCCAGCTGGCCTGGCGAACTGAAAGAGACGACAGCCCCTCGTCCTGATTTGCTGGACTTGCTGGGCGCTGGGACTGACTTGCTGGACTTGCTGGACTTGCTCGTCCTGACTTGCTGGACTTGCTGGACCAGCGCACGGACCTGCTGGACGCTGGCCCCTCTGCTGCCGCCGCGGCTGCGGGCTCGTCTGCAGCTCTTGCCGGCCGTGGAGCCGCTGCGCCTCCTCGGCAATTTGCTCCCCCGCTGGCGCAAGCGCTCGCGGCGCTGGCAACGCCAAGAACTGCCACCGGGTACGTCTGCCCCGGGCTTCGTCTTGAAACGATCGACCATGGTCTGGCGCCCCTCCAGAGCAAGTGCAAGGCTGGCGGCCGCGGGGCCTACTGCCGCGACGATGGCAGCGAGAATCTGACGAGCGGCCTGGGTCTTGAACCCAGCCCATGTTTCGCGACCCTCCTCGCCAATCGCATCGCGTTCAACATCCTTTTCCGCGCTATGCTCAAAATGAATGACATCCACGCCAGCGTCGCTCACCAGCAGTTTCGCCGATTCGATGGCCGATCCCTCTCTTGCTACTGCTGCTGGATCGGGCTGAACTGCGCTGCCCATAGCTGTGGTCGAACGGCTCCGAAACCCTCCAGACTTCGCGACGGCAAGGCTGCTTGCCACCTGCTCTGACAAAAGCCCCCGCTTCTTCCAACCACTCGCGAGCGTCCGACAAGCTCCTGGAGGCCATGACCACAGCCCGCCGTGCCCGTCGGCGTGCACTGCCAGTCTCGTGGGCCCCCCACTATTGATTCCGAGGGTTTCTTTTCGGACGTGGCCGACTGAGCCTCGAGCTTGGTGACCAATCCGAGGCCGGCTCCCGAAACGGCGGACTGAAATATTGCCAGGCCGCTGTCGGCTGTCGGCGCACCCAGGACCGCTTGCGCTTCCCACCGCGCGCGACGCTGCCGACGCCAAGAGGTTCACTCACGTCGTGGACTGCTTTGCGCGCGATTAAGTTGGATTCTAGATACGTCATCCTTCCCCACCGTTTCCTCATCCTGATCCTACTGTTCCACCTCCTCGTCCCCCTTCATGAGGGGGCGCCTCAACTGCTGGATGATGACCTCGGGGTTCTGCACGACGGCCTCGTTCTTGACCACCTGGGTCTTCACCTTCTTCACCGACTGAGCGAATCTGAGGGTGTTCAAGGTCTCCTCGTAATTTTCTGCCGCCGGGGACACGGCTGCGATCATCACAGTTCGCGAGTTCCCCGAAAGGGAGTCGGACAGCAAGAACGTGAGCTTCGAATTCCTGAAAGGCACATGCACCTTCTGTTTACGTCTCTCTCTCTCTCTCTCTTTTTCTCTCTCCCTCCCTCTTCCTCTCTCTCTGTCTTCCTCTACGAATGTGCATATACAGTTTTTCCTCTGAGAATCGGGGTAAGATGACAAAGGAATTATGATATCATGTTCACTTTGCTCAGGGAGAGAGGGGACGGGATGAGACATTGATAAGACAAGTATCCGTTAAGCAAGACTACTCTATCAGGAATGTGAAGGGAGGAGGCCGGCTGGCCTACGACCGACGACGCACGACGGCCGAGGGCTGGCGCGCTCCTTTTCTATCCTGCAAGCCAAGGTTGGCTTGTTCGAGCATCCATACAGCTGCGGAACGCAGCTGCTAGTTCCAGCGGACAGTGCAATGCATGCAAACTAAGTTAATTTCTAATTTAATATGAGGCGGAGAGGAGCAGATTTACCCCCCCCGCGGCGGGCCGCGTAGAGCCCATCCAGCTACAGCACCCCCGGCCTGTACATTTGCACAACCACCGGAGCCAACCCGAAAAAAGCTTTTACAGCTCAACGGTGGCTGCCAGGGGGCCAAGGGCCGAAGAGGCTCGACGTTTCCCACCATCATGATAAATAAATTCTCTCCGCTGGACTGGCTTAGCCGACCAGCAGAGGTGTCCGCATCCAACACGCGTTCCGAGCGTGGATAAAATTGTCTTGCACGCGCCTGCCGCGACTGAGTCACGCGGGCGAAACTCAGTTCAGGTCCTGCCACGGGCTGGGCTCGTCCTCTTCTCTGGGCGGCGCCGGAGGCGGCGGGTTTGACGACGCCGATCCTCCCGTCTGTACCTCCACGCCACGAGGCGTGCGGGACCGCCCTCTTCCTTTTTCAGCGTCGCTCTTCGATTCTGTCCCTTTTGGCGGGAAGCGTAAGTCGTGCTCCCATGTTGATAGCACGTGCCAGTAATTCAGAGTGTGCCACTCGACGTCGGGCCGCCGCGTGATCCTGTTCCGATGGACGTAGTGCCCGGCGTGGGTTCCGTTCACGTAGCGCGGGTAGGACTTGGGCGGATCGTGCTCGTAGCTGTTGTCCGCAGCGCTGCTGGCAGCGTCCGTGGCCGCGCCGGCGGCAGCATCCATGGCCGCGCCGGCGGCAGCATCCATGGCCCCATCGCGCGCGCGTCGTGAATCCGACCGATCCCTCGCGTTGGGATGCCGAGGGTGCGTCTCCCTGGTCGTCGCGGCTGAGCCGGCGACTGAACGCGGGGATTCGGTGGCTTCTTCGGGCACCAGAGCCTCTGAGACGCCAGGTCTAAGAGGCGGAGGGCGCGATAAAGGTCTAGCCTTCGGTCCAGCCGGCGCCCGTGGCCCCGCGATCTCGGCTTCGCCGTCGTGGTCTGGATTGTTACTCCTACGATCTCTCATGAATTGTATTGAACTTCTGGCAGCTGTCGCTGCAGCGACACCATATTTTCCGCGCGCAGTACGGAAGGGTCCATAGTCTTTGTCCTGGAGTTCAGTACCAGGGTCAGGATATTTATCCTGAAGCCAAGAAATGGCTTCCTGTATAAAAGCACCGTGGCAACGGACATAATTCTGCGCTTTCCTGCCCATCTTGTGAGCCCACTTTTCTATTATGTCGTCCGTTTGAACAGCCGCGCGGATGCGGCAGTCCAAGGCATACTCGTCGGTCCGTCTTTTCGAAGCAATATTTTCCGTGCTTGCCATTTCGGGACGAATAATTCGCCCCGGGCAACCAATGAAGTAATCTTCCGATATGAAGAAGCTGATTATTTCACGAACAATTGCAAAAATCCTTACGGGCCGAAGGCCCAGTTGCATTTGTTGTACTGGTGCCAACCAATTGTCATGTACGATGGTCTGGATGATCTCCGGGATCACGTGTTCTGTCGTTCCAGTCAGGCTAACCCTGCCGGGATTAGTAGGGTTTGTGCCTGTGTGTTCAACTACGCAATGGGCGGCAATTTCCCGAACTTCTCTCCCGAACAACCTTATTTTGATCAAATGATCATCACGGTGAAAGTATACGTGTCCCTCAGAATGGTCAAGAGTGCTGTTTCCGTCAGTTATCAGCGCGGCCTTAGGCCCGCCGATTGCTGTGATATCCAGATCCATTTGTGATTGTTCGCGTGCCATCGCGGCTTCGCCGGTGGCATGTCGCAACACTGGGATAATAAGACGGTGGTCCCGACACATCCTAACCCGTCTTGAAACAGACTGAGACTGAGAACTGCGAGTCGGCCTCGCTCTAAAATTGTTTCCCCAGGCGAGCGGTAACCGCGCAGGAGGGTTGTTGTTGTCTCCGGCGTTGCTCCCGTTCTCTTCATCCAATGCGCCATACCACGGTCTACCTAAATTTACCGTGCCATCTATTGTAGCAAGCGTCGGAACAAAGACATTGGTTCTAGTCATGTTGTGGAACCATCTCTCCCAGCCAGTCCGCGGAGTGACTAAGTCATCCTCTTCGCCAGGCCAATGAAAGGCCGCCAGGGCTGGGCAGGATCTCGGGCGATCGCATTGATCAAACTTTGTTTCCCACAATTTCGGCCACCAGGTATTAATAGGCGGGGTTTGTCTGTTTACGTCTCTGGCTGAATATTCAAGCCACGATATGAACCTTCTGAGCAAACGCTTCAAATATTGAAAGAAAGGAGCATGTCGCGCCGGAGGCTGAGCCTCGGCGTTTTCTGGGACCCAAACTGGAAAGTCGCCGGGCTGGCTATTGCCAAATATCGTGCCAGCGGCCGCCATTGTAGCAAACTGTCCAGAGGCCCATCTTCGCTCCTGCTGATTGTTGTTGCTGACGTTTTTCATGACATTGGCAGAACCTCTCGCTTGCCTCTTTGCACGCGCCTTTATATATTCGTGGCGATTCCATGATAGACCCTCTTCATGATCCACCGCTGTGAAGAGGCCGTTCGCCTCTAGGGACTGAGGGGTAACTTTGCGGTTCCACGTCTGGGTCATGCAATCGTGCGTGACCCTGCATTTGTACTTGACTGGACAATTGCAGACAGGACAGATGGCAAAACCTGTCCTCACCCAGTGGTATCGGCCACACAGGAACCTCCCATCGTCATTCCAAGGGGTGGATATAATTCGATCCTGGATCTGGGTCGACAATCTTGGCCTGTGGTTCCAATCAATGATTATTCTCTCGTCTGTATGAATCCAGGCAATAATCGACTCATTGTCGATAGTGACCTCGTGTGAAGACAACTCGCGATTGAAGAGTACCGTCCAGCGCATCTGATCTGCCTGTCTCACAAGGGAGACGGCTGTGTCGATGTCAGTGAACCTCGGCACTTCCCGAGACACTAGGGCCCCATCTGGGCAAACCCGGTGCGAGAAGCGAGTGAGCACTCTGCCGGTAAAAACAAGAACGAGATCCCATAGCTCATGGTGATTGGGGAGATGTGGCCATAAGTGGTGGGTGTCATCTGCGGGCCAAGTCCCCACCGATGGCTTCTCTCCTCCCCGAGCTGGGCTATTCATGGGTACTAGACTTCTTGCAGCGAGTGGCTGTCCATATCTCCGCTGGTTTAGCCACGGAGGAATACCCGAGGGATCAGGCACTGTTGGGCTATTGTTTGCCGGAAGCCATCGCAACAATTCATAATCTGCGCCATGGCAAAGCCCTGAGTCGCTCTTCGGGAAGCGAACACTTCCACACGTAGATTCCAAAAATGTTCGCAAGTCTGCGATGTGAAGGAGAGAGCCGTGACTCCTGACTTGGCCAGGGTCATATGGGACGCACATCCTTTCAATCGAGGCAGCGAACGTTGAATGTCCCTGGCATGCCCTATAGAATATGGGTATCGGCATCTCCCTTCCGTCTTCTTCTTGCAACGAGCCCCTCTTGTGTCGCTCCCACATGGCGTAGATTTTTTGTTCCAATAATCTTGGGACTACCATTGGAAAAGACTCCCAAAACTTCGACCATCCCTTGCGGCACCGCAGCTAAGCTGTGTGCGGCCAGGGCGTACGATTGGAAAGTAATACCGTCATCTTTTAGTTTCTGCACCAGGTCTCCAGAGTAGACCCAGCCTCCCGATGATCCAGCATAGCCAGAGCAATGCCCCGCGAGGTATACAGAGCACTGGCCTATCTTCTTGGCCAGCGCGTCCGATCTGTAGCTCAGGCCACTCCAGGTGTCCGAGCTGCCTAAGGCAGCCGGGTTTTCTTCACTATCTTCTCCAACTATCAGCGGCTGCAGGCACGCATAGGCCCCAGGGGTAAACCCGTCTGGAACATCATCGGAATGAAATTCGGCTCTAATATAATCCTTTGCGTGTGCGAAAGATCCATCGTCCTGGTTGAGGCTCCCCAATACTGCAAAGATTGGGTCTTCTACGAACTCGGCCATATATCGAACCGTAATTCCTGTTCGACTGCGGATGGCTTCGACGTGCGGCGGTGCGGGGCCCGTAATGTGGGCGTCTTGGATCGTTTGCTTTAGTGGCCCGGGCGTACTCCGAAGTATCTGCTGACGTTCTTCTGTCGTCACATACAAGCGTTTTTCTTTGAATACAGCAGCGTGCCCCACTGTGACGTCTCGATCCCCGTGGGCAGGGCCCCTGTATAGTGGCCGGCTCTGACTTTTGTCAGGAGCAGGCGGGAGACTCAATCTGCGAAACAAATTCTCAGATGCTGGTCCAAATGGAAAAGTCTCGTCGCCCATAGACTATAGGAACTGGGGATCTTCTTCGTATGGGAACGTCGTACAAAAGTCCTCCGTTCCCGTGTCCGTCTCAGGGATCTCCGGATGGCCTGAGGCCTCCGGCGGCGGCTGAGCTGCGTGCTTGGGAACATGCGATGTCCCCTCATCTGATGGCACCTGTGTTGGACTCGATGGTTCTTCATGTGCCTCATGGTGCCTCTCTTGCTCCGCTCCGGTTGAACCGGGCGGAGGCATCGGGGGGTTCTCCGTCGCAGCTGAGCCGGACGGAGGGGCAGGAGGAGTAGGCACTCTGATCTTACTCGTCCCAGAGCCACCTGCCTCTGTACGTCTTGACCACCTAGGTCTCTCCGCTACTATCGGAGTGCGCACAACATTCGGATCCCATGTTAAAATCTGTCCGACAATAGCATCAGCAAATTCATTCCACGCGGCGGAATAGGTGTTCAGCTCATGTAATTCGTCTTGTATCTTTATCTCATAAACGCGTTTTGCTGCCTTAATAAACGATGCAGCTGAAACTCTGAATCTCCTCATCAGAGGGGTCTCGTCCGGGGCGTCGTGCGCTCTCGACCGTAGCCCCCTCAAACGGTAGAAGAAATCTTTTTCATTTCTCAACGCCGAGCTGGCTCTCGGGGGCTCAAAATGCAAACATGAGACCTCTTTTAAGGTCAGCAAGATAGAAGTAATGTCATCGTCTCCTTCCACTGTCGGCGAATCTTGAGAAATGGCCCCCATCCGACTGAGTCGCGGGGTTTTCGCCCTGAGCATCCAATGGGTCGTCGTTTCCATCTTGGCCAGGAGCGACTTCTTCAGCTGAGGCCGCCTTCGCCTCGGTGGGCGGTGAAGGCGCTGATTTGGGCCGTTCACCCATGGTATTGCCTTCAACATGAGGCGCATCTGCCCGGCGCCTGACCCAACTGGGCGCCTGTTTGGAGCGAAGCTCATTTCCCTGAGGGCTCTGACCGACAGACGGGGAGCCAGAAACATTGGCCCCGATGAATGCGTTCAATTCGGACGGAGGATCACGAACACTCGGCCTCCAAGGCCCGTTGCCAACTGCGTCTTCGCCACCCGGCTTAGCCGGTGGCTGAGCAGTCATAGATGCAGCGGGGTCTCCATCAAATCGAGGCATATTCGCTGGCGGAGGACCTATTTCCTCCGAGCCAGGCCCCAGCCTCGGCGGAGGGGCCTTCTTGGAAGAAATCTCTTTCGCCGGTGGGGCATGTACCTGCCTAGTAAGGCTCGGCCAATGGTCTGGGGGGTTCGTTGGCGTTTGAATCGCTGGCGGGGCCTTCTCGGCGGGAGTGTCTTTTGGTCCTCCAGGAGGAGGAGGCCTAGGGGCAGAGGGCCGACTGGCAGCCCCAGGGGGGCGGCGCTTTGCAGGTCCTCTCTCGCTTTGCAGGTGCCTTTCCTAGGTCGGGGAAATCCTTTTTATCGATCGAGAATGGATTGCCGGACGGCTTAGCCGCCGGCTCCTTCTCGTCCCCATCAGCCGCCTTCTCCTTCTCCTGTCTGTTCTGCTCCACCAATTTAATTGATTTCTCCGAGGCCTCGCCCCTATGCATCGCGTGGACCTCGGCCAATCTGACCCCTTTTTCTTGGAGCCAAGGCCAGATATCATCGCATGTGTCCTCGTCAGTTTCGCCTTGGCCCCTCAAATAAGCGCTTTGTCCCTTTTGCCAGTCGACGGAATTCAAGCCTGGAGCCCAAGCCTTTTGAGCATCCCGGACTTTATCCGTGGCTTCGGTCCGTTCTTTATCTCGATACCTTTCGACCTCGAAATCCACTTCCAGGTTCCATTTGTTATCTCTGACAATATGCAGTAAATGTGTCCACGCATCAGTAACCCAGAATGCTGCTGCGGTCCAATAATAGAGTCTCAACTCGTATAACACATCAGTCTCTGGATTACTCACGTACTGAGTTGGTGATCCTTTCATGGAATTTGTCGTCTTGGCATAGTAGTCAATCTCGGCAGTAACCCAAATACCATCTCCAAAGGTCTCCTCCGCAACAGAGTACGTGGTGTGCGTATTGGGGTTGTCAGAACACGGAAATGAATATACTCCAACCACGTTCGTTTTCACGCTTCCACCACATTTGGGGTTTGATGGGAGCAATTGATGACCCTCCAAAATAAAATGAAGAGCAGTCACTGGCGTGCCGCATGACTGTTTTGTCCACCCGGCGGATGAGCCTGAGACTTCCGCAAGCTTTCTCCTGTCACAAAGAAAGGCAACGATAATTCCACGCAGTGGGCCCTGCCAACTCTATGGGATTTCGTCCTCAACTTGGCCCAATTCAAGCGGTCAGCCACTGTGGCTGTCGGTTTTGATTTCGACCTATCTGCTTTGATCCTAAAGAAGCGAGTCCAGTTTGGCACCAGGTAGTTCCGTGTCATTGGCGGGACTCTTGTCGTTTTTTGAAGCGTTCAAGGGCATCCTGTCCCGATGAAGGTTCCCGCCGGCAACAGTAAATGGGCAAAGGAAGTCATAGTAAGTAACCTCTCCTCTGTCTTTGCATTGGACAGGCAGATTCTTTATCTGCTGATAATTGTGATGGCATGGCCAAAAGTATTATTCATGTCCAGGGTGCCCTTCTTTCGGCCTCCTCGGAAATTTGTAGTGCTGGCTGAGCTTGGACAATTTACCCTCTGGGCATTTCTTGCGGATGGTTCTTTCTGCGGTTTCACCAGGTGTCTCGATTTCTTTGACATCGGATGGAGGAGCCAGTGGAGGGGCGCGTGGTGATTGAGCCGTCCGCGCGCTGGAGCCAGAGCCCGTAGCGGCTGAGCCGACGGGTTTGTGGTCTTCTCGGTCGCAGCAACAGCGCCTGCTAACCAGGCCGACACCTCAGCAAATACAGGGATCGCTATGCCACCTGGCGTCGCACTGCTCACCGCAACGGCTAAGCCGCTCGGTGCAGCCGCCGGCGCTGCTTTGTTGAACTCCTTGAGTGCAGCACGCATTGGCTCATCGTTTTGCACTCCCTCGTTCGCTGGTCTCTGGGTCTTTCCTCTCGGTGGCATTCCAGGGCAGAAAATTTCTCCGCGGGGCAAAAAGTAAGCATCATCCGTCCATGGGAAGAAGTCACCATATGCAACCCCCTTTTCTGAAGAAGTCTTTGAAGTCAGCTGAATAAAATGAATGTATAGCGCCACCTCCAGTTCCGTTTGAAACGGCTGGGAAATCGCTATCGGCCAATGGCTCCCTGAATGGGGGCGCGCCAAGTATCGACTTGGGGATCTTGCCTTCTTCGGGAGACCAGTCTTGCCAGTACATGACAAGGTCTTGGACTTGTGCCTCCTGTTTGGCGTATCCATCCTCCCTCGTAGAGCATGTTATGTGGCCGTCCCAAACGGCTGAGCCGCCGGAAGGCTGACAGAAAAATAGCACAGCCAATTTGGCCGTTTTGATCATGTAATCGGCACACAATTCGGCGGCAATGACTTGTCGAAATCGACTTCCATCGTTCAATTTATAGTCCGGGTGGCTAGCACTGCAATGGAAAACGTCCCCTTGGCGGTGCTTGAGCTGTCGGTAGAGGCTGACGCCGCCTAGGATCATTACTCTGGGGAACATTCCTATTGTTTTGTAGTGTTAAATCCGACGATTCATCCTGGCTCTGACCAAAGTGGCAACGTCGTCCCACATCGGACCGACGCCGTTTCCGCCTTCTCGCCAGCACCTCGAGTCCCCACCGATATACATTATATCTATAGTCCCCTCGTGGGACCGCCGCATTATATCATCGATAAATTCCACGGCGTCCCTTATCATCTGTCCTAGGCTTCCAGCAAATGCGACCGGGTTATCATATCTCTTGGGTCCACTTCCAACTCCATTTAATTGGGATGAATTGTCGACTACGTCGTTGAAGTTCCAGAAGGTGAAGCGGATCGGAGCGTGAGTCCCTTTTTCATAATACCTTTGCTCCTCCCACCGAAAACTTGAGGAGGTGCCGGCAATGCCTGCAATTTGTGCTCCATTCATAGCTGCCTGTACGCTTCCGAACACTGACTCTCGCAGGCTGTATTCAGGCATAAGGCTCGGCTTAGCCGCCCCTGATGTGTCTTTGAACACAATTGTAGAATTGGAAGCAATATGAACAGAGCATGTCCAACTCTGATGTGACCCATTCCGCATTTGACTAATCGGGCGGAAGAAATCTGTCACGGGTTTCCCCGTGGACGACATAGCGGCAAGGTCTTCGCCGCGCGTAATGCCTGCGAGGGGTATGACGGCCACGCGGATGTGCAGTTCGGCCTTCCAGACAGCCTCAGGATTCCTCTTAGATTTCAACTTTGGGTATTCTGCTCGCTTGCGTTCAGACACACGCTCATGCATACTCACTCTTCCACGATCACTCCCGCCCACGCCAGCACGCGCCCAGGCCCACTCATATCCCAACACCACTCGCGTCCAGACCCAACTGGTCTCGCCCTGCGCAGGGGCTCGCTCGCGCGGAGCCACTCTGGAGTCCCTGCGCGAGGCGAGGCTTGCTTGAGCAAAAACTGCTGCGGGCACCGCATCCGAGCTCCCCCAGCGACGTCGTCTCGGCAGACATGCATCTGAGTTGAAAATTTACAGCAAGTGCGGCCCCCAGGGGCGTTCTGTATTGTTTTTTACACACCAAATGGCCCCGTAGTTGTTATGTAGTTGTTTGCTTTTTAATAAGAAAAATTTTTCTATTTGAAAAGCCAACAACTACATAACAACTACGGGTCCATTCTGTGTAGCAAAAAATAGGGTCCGGTGGCTCAGGCGGCTGTAGTTGCTGTGATTTACACTGAAGACGGCCTTGGGCGGCGGCGGCGGCGGCGGCGGCGGCGGCGGCGGCGAGCGGCGGCGGGCGGCGGCGGCGGCGGCGGCGGCGGGATATGGAGGTGCGGGGGCATCGTATGGAGAAAGCTGGAAGTCCGAGCATGGGATCGGGAGAACCTGCAATGATCCGCGTGGAAACGAACAACCCTCGTCAAAATTAACCTCAAAATGGCGGGCACGCCCCTTCGATGTCGGCGCGCCCCTTCAATGTCGACACGACGCCCCTTCAATGTCGGGGCCAGGGCAGATGTGGTGTGACCGGGAGCGACTCGAAAATTCAAAGATGACCGACATTGGAGGGGCGGCGCATACAAGTACATCGCACTCATCGGCACTCGGTCCGATATCTCCCACAATCAGTTCAGCTACGTGAGGCATTTTTGAGGTTATTTTTGACGAGGGTTGTATGAACGAAATCCACGAATGTCCATTGACTTCAGCAATCTTTGAAATCGCCTGACACTTCTTGACGAAAGTCAGGTTATTCGACCAATTTTTTTTATTTTGGATCCGTGACCCCCATTCTTGCCACCCATTCGCGGGGGTTTTCGGATCGCGCCCGAACTTCCCTTGCGTCCGAAGATATTCAAGGACGTTCCAGGGGCCACGACCGAGGTAAGGTCGGTCATCTGGCTCAGGTCCTGTTGCTGCAGGTCCTGAGTCTGGCGGTCCTCCTCCTCCTCCACCACCCCCTGAGGGTGGGTTATTTCCTGAGGGGAACCCGCCAGGTGGTGGCTGATTTCCATCCCCGCCGGCTGAGCCGCGGGGCGGACCACCACCACTTCCCCCACTGGCTAAGTCGGGAGGGTTATCGAGGTAAGGTGGCTGGCCGGCAGGTGGTTCGCCGGCCGCCTGTCTCCCGGTCCCAGGGTTATCCAATGATGGCTGATTACTGCCCGCGACTGCTGGTTGGCTATCCATGGCGACCGGGTCGTTTGGTGCCTCTGTTGCAGTCCTCGGCTTCTTGTGCGGTGAGTCCTCATCAGCCCCTGGGTCGAGTCCTTCTCCAGCAAGCCATTCTTCGAAATTATGTGGCCTTTTCCAGGGGCGTTGTCTCTTCCGCCAATGCACGGCCTGCTTGGGAGTAGTCTCGAAGTACGCCGCCTTTGCTGTGGCGGTAAGGGCTTCCTCGACCACGTGCACCGGTGCACTGCATTTCCTTTGACCACTGGAAAAGCGAACATCGTTCCCCATTCTTCCCCAGCGGCTGAGCCCTGGGGGGGCTTTCGGGGGGAAGGCGCCCAAATGTCAACCCAGACTTGCGGGGGGCCTTTTCTCCAGTGATCCCCCGCCGGCACGCTCGCGTAGTTTCCAAAAGGGGTCTCGTACCGAACGGCTGAGCCGACGGTAGGACCAGAGAGTTCTCCCAGCTCGAGCGGTCGAACCATGCCACGATATCCCCCGGGGGGGTTCGCGTACATCCTACTGACCAACTTCGTCTTCTCATCAGGATGCGTCTGAAGGAACGCACCCACACGGATTTTGTCAAGGTTCGGAGGGGCACAATCGAAACGGCAAGTGGACTTCCGCTCAAACGTAGTCCAATGTACAGTCCATGGATCTTGCGAGACCTGGGAGTATAGACGCTGGAATATCGTCTGAGACGTTGATCCCAGGTCCGCCTTCAATGCGGTCACGACCGTGTCACTCCTCGTATAGAGCACGTCGTTCTTCCACATCGTGCAGCGCCAACCCCGTCCTTTTGACGGCACAAACTTAGCAGTCCCGTCCTTGGGCCCCGGTCGGGACCGTTCCCTTAGTTTGTCAGGGAGGCACATGAAGATCGGTTTGTTTTACCATGAGTCGACGTCTTCGGCTTAGCCGCTTTCTTTGAGCGCGGATTGTCTTTGGGGGCAGCCTCTGCTGCCCTCTTGCGAGCAGTTGTTCCCTCATTGATAGTCTCAACATCAGTTTCCATGTCAGTATCAAACTCGGACACAACGTCGTTTGGGCTGAAGCGTTTGTTTCTTGTCCCATCCGGCTGAGCCGGTGGGCAAGCCTTCCCGCTCGGCTCAGCCGACGGCGAGGCTTTTCGAATTGTGTTGGGAGGAGCATTGCTGCGAATATCTTCCCCTTTGCTTTCGTCCCCAACAGGGTCGGAGTCGAACTCATCCACAATGTCATCAGAATGAATCGAGATCACGTCCTCTCCCGGTGGCACGACCGCTTTCTTACTCAGCGGTCGGCACATGGGTTCGGTCGTTGGTCTCTCCGGCACGCGGGAGCCGCGGCAAGCAAGATTCGAGCAGTCGCCGCCAGGCAACCGCTCGGCTCTACGGGGGACCGGTCGCGGGGCAGCCCGCGCAGGCTGTTGAGCAGAAGCGGCAGCGGCACGAATAGGATTGGGAGAGGATGTAGGACGACGACGAGACGACGCAAATCTCTCTGCAGCATTGGCAATGGCGAAATGAACCTGCTTGGCAAAATCACCAGTGTAATCTTCAGCGCTTTTACACTCTCGTCCTCTAGCCTCAACGTGCTCATGTGTGCCATCACATTTGCGCTCTAGCCCCTGCGCAACAACGGGGGAGGTGGTGGCTATCGTCCAGGGCTTTTTCATGAAATTACCCTTGCTATCCTTCAATCCGCACGCGCATCCGTGCAACGCCGTCTTGACAAAGTCTAACTCTCGAAGAAAACTCTCTACCCGGGGATCTCTCCAATAATTGCATTGGGTAGGCCATTCAAGACATACGACGCCCCCCGCTTTGTGCACGGCGCGGGCAATCTCCCGGAAATTCCAGAACAAGCATCGGACATCGGTTTTGATACCCCGAAACCTACGCATAGCTCCATGATTTCCAGCGCGGAAATAATGCGCCTCATTCACATATTGCCAGGGAGAGCCACCTGTGCACGGCATAGAGCCCCATAATGTAATATGTTTTCCCTTGAACGTAGTTATATCGTTCAACGCTATTTTGAGTCCCTCATCCGTCCTCATGTCTTCCTTCTCGGTGTATCGGATCACCTTACATGAGTTATCAACGAAATTCTTCGGGTCTCCTATTCTGCTTTGAGGGCCGCAACAATATTCGAACACGAATCTTTCCCCGGTCCACTGAGTGGCCGGGGCGCAATCTTCTTAGATCCTGAACTCTGTGTATCCGGTCCATCTGCTTAGGCAATAGTCACCGTCGCTAGAATCGCCATCTGAGTCGTGTTCGAATGGATGATGATACCTGCTTTCTTCGTCGCGCCAATTATCAATGCGGTCGATCGTCAAACCTTGTTGGGTATTGATAGCGCAGGTACGACGTTTATCATCACATTTATCGAGGTCGACGGGACAATCACCGATTGCCGGCATGAATGTGACGAGTCTCGGGACATAGCGCCTTCGTTTCAAACTCTGTCCTTGTCGCACCCATTCATCCCTTTTGTCAGAGAAGTTTGCAGCCGCCGCAGACTGAGGATTAGGAAACGGATGGCTTTTGTTGAGAACATCCTCCATACTTTCTGGCCTCATAGAAGGCTCTGGTTCGCTTTCACTATCCGTTATTTCAAACATGGTTTTCATTTCACGATCAGAGCTTCTTGCGGTTGCATTCTCGATCGCTCTCGTTTTCTCGGAGCTTCTGCTGTAACCTTCTTTGATCTTTAGAGGAGTGATATTACCTGCATCTTCGGCTGAGCCGGGTGCGTTCGCAATCGCGAACGCCTCCTCGGCTTGGCCGGGGGCAGCCGCAACAGGTTTACCTTTGTTGGGGCGCTTTTTCTTTTTGTTTGAATTTTTAGTGGGCATAGTAGCTCCTCTCCGCAAGGCCGAACTAGGGCCCGAGCGGGGCTTGAGAACCCCCCCGGGTTTCAGGGGAAGTCCGTCAGAAAACGCTGAATCAAAATAATCTTGGCACCGCTTAGCGGCCCAGAACTTGGGCGTCACAATGTTGACCAGGTACAAGACTTTGACCCATGCCATAGGGTCAACAAATCGTTTTGTTCCTGTATCAGCAGCCTCGCTTTGCGTTCTCTCATATTGTTATTGGAGAAGGCCGCGAGAAAATTGTTCGGACACAGCTGCTGCATCAATTCTATGCGTTCTCGGTAGATGCATCAACTTCGTCGACCCGCCCGCCTTAATGACCTTGCAAACTGCTTGGTTATCTCCCAAGAATAAACACCGCACGGTTCTATCAAGCAATATCTCCCAAAGCGGTAATGCCGCAAGCAGCTCCTTGCGTAACGCAAGGTCGGCTGCGACGATCTCAGCCTCGAGCGCGCAGCGGGATGCGCATGTTTGTCTTTGCGATCCCATCGAGTGGCCTGCCCTTGTATATGGACCCCAAATGGCTAGATTACTTGCGCTCGTGCTCCTGTGTGTGCGAATGTCGCTTGCCAGATCTGCATCAGAGTATTGCTTCAACAGAACGTCCTCCTTTTTGTCACCCACCCATGAAGTCAGACGGCAATGGGATGTACATTTGATGTAACATATGAGGCGGAAGAGATCCACGTCTTGCTGTTCTGTCCACTTCGTAAAACAACTGGCAGTTTGACACGCAGCACGGAGCAAGTCGTATCTGGCCATCCTCGCCCCGTAAAGTATCTTCATCAACACTTTTGCTGCAATGGGTTGAAGCACGCCCAACTGAGTCGGCGGCTCAGGGTCATCAGGGCTTGCTGCTGATGCGTCAAGACCAAGCACTTCTATCTCCTGGCCAGGGGGGCCGGTATCAACGTTGATTTGTAACGCTGACGCTATAGCTTCCTCAGCTGGGGAGTAAACTTCTCCTCGAGGGCCTCCCTGTCCATCTTCTAAATCAGTTATTTCAAGGCCAAACGGGGCACGCGCGGCCGGATAAGTAGCCGGGTCGGCGTCCGTCAATTGAGCGTATAATGTAACACAGGAGTCGAAGAATTCTGTCATATCGTATTCTATGACTTTAACCAGTTTGGGTTCCCTCGGCTGGCGTGGCTCGGTCGTCTGGGACGCCGAGTCACCCCCCGTTTCCTCCTCACTACTCTCGTCTGCGACGGAGGCGTTTTTCTTAACTTTGGGACGAGGTGGGTCTAGTATCGTAGGCAATTCCCCATGCCACTCAATTGTTTGACTTGATAATCTATGCTCACATCCTAAATATCGTCCAACAGCCGCTGGAGGATCTATTTCTATGCCCTCATGGCAATTTTCCGAGGGTTCTTGGAGTAACTTCCATCCTTGGGCAAGGTTTTCGGCAGGTCCCGACAGTTTAAAATCATCAACATAGATGATCAGGGGGATCTGCAATTCTTCGTGGAAATAACAGCTACGCCACGGACTACACTTCACGAAGCCTTTAGCCGTGACATGTCCCTCGCAATGCTGTTCCCAATATCCGCACGAATCAGGGTGCCCGTGCAATGATAAGTACAGTGGACATACAGGGTTCCGCATGTTGGGCCATGTTTGGGTCATTCGTCACGAGGCAAGAAAACCCATGTAGGAGCGCCTCCCGACTTTGACTGCGTGTAAGCTTGTCGGGCATCAGCTTGTTCGATGCTATGGCCTTCGAACAACCTGTAGGTATCAGCTGCTTTGCTGGCCTGCGCGGTCGCGGGACTGCTGGAAAGTTCCTGAGACAATGCCGCATCCTTGTTTTGATCTCTGACACTTGAACCGTCGAAAACGACCCGTCCTTTATACTTGCGGCCTTTGTGTCCTAACGGCAATTCCGAGTTCTTTTCAACAGGGATCGCAACTAATCGACCAACATGGGCCGTTTTCCCTTTGAGTTCGGCAACTACATCTGAGTACTCTCTGACACCATCCTCTATCCACGTGCCTATGTCACGCAGTCGGTCCCATTGTTTCCTCAAGGCAGCTTGGGCGTCTTTGCTTGCCTTGGCCTCGTCTTTCGAGACAGATCTGGCAACAGCGGCATCAATGCGAGTGCGTTGCCAGTCGCTGGGAAGTTGGAAGGGTTCATCGATGATAGATATGATACCAGTAGAAAGATTATAGAAATATTGCAAATCAAGCCTTTCCATGTCGCGATGGCTGGTACTTACGGCTGAATTATCTTGTAACGGCATGCGAGGCACGCTTCGCCGCGACGCGGCGGCCGCCGGACTCGAGGTCTGGCTTGCCCCACAATTGTCCTCATATTCTTCGTTATCATCATCGGGCAAAGGACCCCTACCGGCTGAGCCGGAGGGAAGCCCGTCTCTTGCAATAGCGCCTCCATACCATGTCCTTTTCCACCAAATATCCTCGTCATCTGATGGATGTTCTTCAGGAACCTCCTCCTCTGATGAGTCTTCAGCCTCAGATGTGTCATGGCAGCCCTGGGTGTTTCGCGACGCCGCCCCTCGCCCACTGCCAGGGGTGTAGCACAGGCTGCCGTTCTTTATTCGACGTAGCTGTTCAGCCACCTTAGGCGCTGTCAGTCTCGCTTCGGGGAGTGCCGCAAGCGGGTGAGCCACTGCGGGATCAGGCGGAGTCGGTGGGTCGCCCACATCTAGGCCAATATCGCGCAGGAGGCCGAGACAAGGGCCAGGATCTTCTATACCGAAGAATCCTCTCTTCTCTGCCTTGTATTGTTCCACGGCCTGTCGGCGTTGGGCTTGATTCATGTTGAACCAGCGTCCAGGGCGCATTCCGGGATTGGTGGATTCAGGTAACTTCTTCAGCCATTGGGCACTATATTTTGGGTCTGGGTCTGTCGCCCGCACTCGGGTTATGGGCACGTAATCGGGACCCTCATAAAGAACAACTCGTATGCTACATGTCTTTCGACGACCTGTCAATGGAAGCTTCTGAGTTAGCTCTTCTTCTGTAAGTCCAGCAATTATTCGTCTGTCTTCAAAGTATTCCATCGTATCCAAGTTTTGAGTTGTTCAGGCAAGAAGTTGCCCTTTCCCGGGAACCTTCTCACGCGGCTTAACCGCTGAGAAGTTGGACTGTCTGTCCAAACGATACTCGAGCTGGGCGAGTCCCAGTTTGGTTTTTGTCTGCAGGATGGGAATCGCGCCGAGGGCCCCCACCGTCAACTACCAAAGGCACATCGCCCACATACAGACCCCCAGGACCGTCATCTTCTAGATCGGCCTCAGAGTCAAAGCGTGGGGCGCCCTCGCCTTCTTGGGGAGGCGGTGGCACCATAATGGCAGGATCATCAGCATTAAACGCGTTGTCCGGTCTTATCCCTGTGGCTGGCTGTGGTCCGTCTGGGACGGCCGCAGCTTCTCCTGTCTCTGTAGGGATTGTGACGGAACGTACCTCTGTCGCCGCTTTCTCGCACGCTTTTTGCAAGGGAAACTGAGGCGACTGGTCATCAGCAGTACCATCTAAGGTGTTGCTGTACACCTGATCGGACTTCTCGATCGTAGGTCGTCTTCCCTCTGGGGCACGCCCTGATTCCATATTCAGGCCGTCCAGTTGTCTCAAAGGTATAACGTAACTATCTGGTCCAACCAATCCCCCCGCTTTGTGCACATACCCCGAGCATATCCCTGGAGTCGTCGTTGCGCCGGTCTTGGCGGTTCGAAACCGGGATTCAGGCGGAGGCACATAACGGACAAGTGATCCGAAGGGAAGAAGCGGAGCATTAAATTGGCATCCGAAGCGTCGCTCCCAACTGGACTGCCCTTCAGCGGGGGTCCTAGTATTGTAGCATGGACAGAAACATCAGACTGCGTAGATCCAATATGGTGGTGAAAGACCAGCCTGCATAAGCAAGGCTCTGGCTCCCATTTGCACAACACCGTTCGCACGCTCGGCGACAGCATTCTGCTTCTTATTTCCTGGGATGGTAGGATCATGGGCAATATTGAGCTCGTAACATGCCCTGGCAAGCTCTCTTGCACCATCTGTATAACAATATTCTAACTTTTCCTCCGGGGCTCTCAGGTTTACTGAAAAGTTACAAACATGAACCGCAGACTTGTCGTGCACACCCTGAGCGGCGAGAAAATCCGTAGCTCGGTCGCGAAAAGTCACACACGCGGTCTCATCGTGGAGTCCCCGCGAGAGTTCATCCATCCCAAACCAATGATCCATCGTCGTCAGTTGTCCGAACGAAGTGGGGTTAGCGCATGGGCGGGGAACCTTTAGCCCTTTGTTCTGCGCTTTGCGCTGCTGCTTTCTCATAGCTTTGGGCCAATTGCACACATGGCAATATTGGTTCCTGGGAGTACGAGTTAGAAGGTGCGGTAGGGAGGCTGCGGCCTTTTTGAGCCGCTCGGCAAGGGTCTCCGACACCTCAACCTCCGCAACGTCCGGGTCTAAACCTGGCGGTGCGTCGACGTCGACTAAGTCGACACAGTCAGCGTCTCCAACTTCACCCTCCTCGGGTCCTGGGGCCGCGTTGCACGCACTGGAGTTCAGTCCTCAGTTTGCTTCGTACGGGAGGTATCCTGAAACTCTGTATCCGAAATGGCATCTATATGCGGCAGCGCAGGCCTCGGCTTTGCCGGGCTGCTCGTCGATTGGACCGACGGCTTGACCGTGGTCGGGCAAAGCTGATGAGAGACTTTTAGAGGCAGCAATACCGGGCGGCGTCCGATTCCAACCGCATTCGCTGGCCTTTTGAGGCGAATAGTAGAAGTAGGTGATGGTATCCGCAGAGTCTATCGAAGACGGGAAAACGGGCGCGATCTCAGTCGGCCGCCCATCAGCGTAGCTGTGGGTACCAATCAACTCATGTGTATGCAGATCTATGGTCGCGCGAGTCTGGACAGCATGGGGCGGAGGGCCTCCCGCCGATTCCATTGTCCAGGAATGCCTTGGCGCCCGGCGCCACGCAACACCACCGCTCGGGGGGCTCACTCCTTCCGGCGGCAGCTGCGCACGTCCACTGACCCAGCGCCTCCTTGCCTGATAGGGTCAAGTATGGTATCTTGCCCTCAACGGCCAGGTCCACTCTTTGGCCATTGGGAAACAGTAGGTAGGGCCTTTGACCTGATGGCCAAAAGAAACTAAAGCCGTGATCCATGCACCGCTCCCCTACCGATATCACGCACGGGGTCTCCGGCATGACTAAAGCGTTAAAACTACCACCCTTAAACCTGGGACACGCGATGCGAACTGAACCGAGGGCCTTAGACTCCCCCCCAGCAGTGTTCAGAGTGATCGATTGCGGAAGCTTTCGAATCAATATCATTGCGCCTGCGCTCCTAATATATCTCCGCTATTAAGTTATACCCGCACCCAGTATCTATAATGAAAATCAGCGCCCCCAGATACGCAGCGTCTTTGTCTGTGCATCCAGCAGCGGCTGTGCCGCGTGGGCCTTCTTCCCCCCCTCGTCCTTCAACCAGAGATGCCAGACATGATCTTGCAGGTCTGATGCTCTGATCAGAGTTTCAGCGACGTCTGTCTGCGTATTTTCTCCCGGGAACTTCCACCTATCTTTGCTACTTGAAGGCAACTCTTTCAAGTCGTGGCGACGCGCCTTCCTCCAATGGATAGTCGGCTCCTCAGTAGAGGGGTGAAAACGGACACGGAGATTGCATCTGTCACTGTTCCGATGTCGGATGTAATTCTTACTAGGGGGACGCACCAGTACTTCTCGATCGCGCCCCGAGAAAGAAGGCGCAGGAAATTCGCAAGGACATTGACGAGACTCTCGACCTGTTTCCTGCTATCCGGGTGAAACTCACCGTTGGAGGTATCCCAGTAGTCTCCTCCATCGGTATCAGTTGCAACAGTCAAAAACTTAGGGCTGGATTGTTTCTGCCCTGGGAGGCCCCCAAATAACGGGGCGGGGCGCGCGATGGCGCCCAAGCTGATTGAATCAGTGGGTCTCTTCCACCCCCACCCCCCCGCTTTCTGTTCAACTGACGCAAGCTTCGCCACATCTGCCGAGCAAGGAAGGCAAGAAATAATACCATTAATCAAATTATGCTTATCATCTCTCCAGCACTGACGGCTGAGCCGCCAGTGCGGATCCATCGTCACGTGACTGGATGACCTGGAGTGGTCTTGGCGAACCAGCATTCCTTACCGCGCAAGCATTTTCCCGTCTCCGAGTAGGAGCGGCAGACCATGTCTTTGCCTTTGCCACTGCCTTTGTTTTTGTCTCCATCCTTTTTTGCGTTTGTCGGAGTTCGCACTAGAGGCTCTGGAGCCACTGTTGCTTCCCGTCGAAGAGATATTATATTGGCGGCGGCGGCATTGGCTTGCTTGGCTGTGCGCTCATACCCCAAAGATTGCCACGCGTCAAGTTTCGCTTGTTCCCACTTGTCGCGCTTCAGCTTCTCAGCATCGGATAGCCCTCTGTGCGCTTTGTTACATCCGTCTTGTGGTCCTCGACAATTCTTGGGATCTCGGGAGAATTCGTAACACGGTATTGTACTCTCTTTCCCACGTGATTGGCTTCTATTCTTCTGCTGTCCTCCTTTCCCACGATTGCCAGTCGGGGTCTGGGATCGGCCCTGCCCCTTGCGGCCCCGGTCCTATGATCTCCCTCTAGGGTTCTTATCCTGGGCAGGAGCGGCACTGAATTTTCTTCCCGTACTCGGCTGAGCCGGCGCGGCATTCCTGGGCTTCTTATGGTTGAAGGGACAGCCTTTCCCTGCGCGCGGACAAATTTCGCCCTTGCGCACGTATCTGCACGTGGTCTCGCCCGTAGTCATTCCGCTTTTCATGACGTCTGTGGGTTTCCTCAATTTAGCAATAATCTCTGCCGGAGCGGCTTTGCCGCCGGCATTCTTCCGGTTGTCATTGCCTCCGCCTCCGCCGAATCGTGCTTGCCTAGCACGCTGATTCAAGGTGCCCTCATGCGCGCTGATGTCCCACTCTTCTTTTTCTCGCAACATCTCTTCTTCAATTTGCCCCATCAGCCATTCATAACTCTTCACGCCATGTCCCATTTTATCATTTGACATGTCGTGTAACTGGCATGCGGAGTTCAGTTTGCTCGGCTTTCTGCATTGTTCAAGAGAGTGCGCATGAATCGAGGCCCTCATTTCATCGGACGGTGGCTTAGCGCCATACAGGCTGCTGATATACATCAGTCCATTCATTGTAGAAATGATACAGGTCAGCATCCGGCTTGCGTGGGTCAATGACCACCTTGAAGATGTCACGTGACATGCGATGTTGTCCCAACTCCGATCTCACCGAACACCAATGGCAAATGGCTCGCACCATCTCGCGTCCAGTCATGAGTCTTCCCTCGTTCTGGGCGCTGTATTCCATGCGAGTGATCTGTTGGAGGAAATGAGTATGGTGACCAGGCTGATGGCGATTCTTTCGCATCTTGTTGAATTTCTCGATGAGGTTCGTTGCAATCATGAGATCGAGACGCTGGAATCGCCCTGCATCTTTCAGCTGCTCGTCCTCCCCAGCTGGGTTCATAGCCTCAGTAATCCAGTGCTGTGCAGCCTGGCTCCCGGGCGATGATCCAGCGATCGCACGTGCCGCGTGCATTTGCCACTCCCGAATGTTCGTTACATCAGGGATGCCCGATAAATCAATTTTCTGGTTGTTACCAGCCTGTCTCCATTGATCCAACGGCGTGCCGTCGTCAATTACTACTGGGCCATGCGGTCCGCCAGGGCCATGAGGCCCCCTGCGGCCACCTCCACCATCAGAGGGATCTGAACCCCCTGAGCTTCCCGAAGGCGACCCACGCGGTCTTTTACCATGATCATCTTCATGTGAAGATACGATCTCGGTGTTAGGAGCGTCGCTCTTGTCGCCCCCTTCTCCGCCCCGCCCTGCCCCACCCGACGACTTAGTCACCGTCGTTCCCGCAGGGCCATCTCTATAGGATGGGCGGTAACTGGCGAAAGTATTACCTTCGTTAGGCCCAGTTAGCTTGACCCCATCAGGAAATCCACTCTCGGTGGTGCTCGGCTTAGCCGGACCTTCTAGGGCAGGGCCTGGAACAGTAAAGTGCTGACGCAACAACGGCCTCACCGGAGTTTCTTGCGAAAGCAATGGAAAACCGAATGACCTTGATGTGAGTCCGGCTTCTCGTTTATTCTCAGTGCATGGAGTCGGGTCGGTGATGATAGCCTTAATTAAGCCTCATCATTCCTTTCTCTGCATTAGCTGCGTTCAAAATAGCCTCTTCTTCTGGCACGTTGGCAGCTGATCTTTCACTCTTCCACAAGTCACATTTAGAGCATCTTCTAGTGCTTGCACCGATATGCTCTTCACATGCCGACCTACCACATCCGACGCAGTTGTCCGTCTTCGGACGAAAGCAGACTGCGCAGAATTGGGCCACGGAGAATGTATTTCCCCTCTCCTCGGGAGGAGGATGCGTCACATTTTTCACCTGCAGGGTTGACGCTCCCGAATTTGCTAAGGTCGTCTGATCAAACTGCGTTGGAACGGGCACGGTGCCGGACGACTGAGCCGTCGACAATTGATGTACGTTCGTTCCAGTCGGCTTAGCCGGCGGGCATTTAGCATTGCTCGATTTTGCGCGCTGGAGGGAAGATCTGGCTTCTTCATGCGATTTGAGTTCTTCCAGATAAAGATTGTTCTGGTCGGATATCTTCGCAGCTACGGCTTGGGTGTTAGCTGCTTCCAGCCTGGCGTTTTTGAGCTCTTCTTGTAAGCTTTGCTTTTCTAGTTCCTCCATGACTGCAGCGATCTGTTCTCCTTCTATTCTGGCCACCGCAACAGCAGCGGCGACCGCGTTGGCGTCGACAGATTCATTGGTTGCCATCGCGACGGCCTGTCTCTCAGAAGCCAATAATTCTCTGTATCTATTTTCGACTTGCAGCTCCACTTGCCGCTTAATGGCCGCGGTCTGATTGTGCAATTGTTCTATCAGCGCTTGTTCCCGCTCTCTAGCAGCCATGGCTAGGGCGATCCGTTCAACCTCGAATGCTTTTTTATTTTTATTCTTTCGAAATTCGACCACAATTTCAGTTAATTCTTCTCTGTCCATTCGGGCCCTTTCAGCCAGCTGCGCTTCACTGGTCAGAAACTCTCTCTGAGTGTTAGCCTCCGCTAGCCTGGCCTGGTCCTGAATAGATTGCACGAGGAGACATGTGCAGTTGTGCTCGTCCATTGGGCAACACTCTGCACACAGCCACTGCATGTTACACTTATGGCATACGTCCGAGCAACTCTTGCACACTGGATTCCTACATGCGCCCTCTGGCCTGTTGGCTTTTCCTGGGCGTTTGCTTTCCGCCTGAGGCGCGCAGTTAGGGTTAGGGTTCCAACGGGCCCCCGCCATGGAGACGGTACTAGTGCTCCTTGAAGTAGATCTCGCCCCTGATCTTGGCATCTTGGGTCTTCCCCTGCTTGAAGCATTTGATCTGGGGCGAATGAAGGTATCCTCTAGTGGTTTAGGCGCATTTTAAAGCTCCTCATCCTTTTTTCGTCTTGTGTTAGTAACTGAGCATACGTAGCTGGTTGTCCAACCATTTCTTCATCCTCATCAACAGCTGGAATCGAGGGTTGCCAGTCACCTGAGGTGGCGGCATTACGGAAGAAACCTTCTTTCAGTGGCGAGACGTTTAGTTCGTAGTCCTCGTTCCTTTGTTTCTTGAGAGAAGGTGCAGGGGTTCGTCCTGTGGACTCCCTCTCATGCTTCGTCTGAGCCTCCGTAGTGTCTTCATCGGCTCCATCTGGAGACCATCTTTCGTCTTGAGCAGGGATGTCTTCTTCCATCAATTTCCATCATCACGGACAACGCTCGGCTCAGGGAAATGTTGTTATTGATGTTATCAAAATCTTCCTCCATGGAATATATTTCATGACCTTTTTCAATGGGGTCATCACTGTCCTGACCAAATTGTCCGTTAAGTGCTGTTGGGACGGGAACGTCGGCACTCGTACCCGCCCATTCAGTCGGGATGCTGGGGTGCGTATTCACGTTCTCTTGGACTTCCCCTGGCCGGCCGGCTTCGCCAGCGGCTGTAGCGATAGCATGTGTAGCGTTCGGAATTGGGCTGATTGACTCCGTCGATTTGGCACTCCATGACGAAAACGCACTTCGTCTAGTTCTTGCTGTTACGCCATCTCGCCCGTACGGGCCTGGGGTTTGCTCGCGATCACCGATCGGAACTCCCGCGGGAGAGACGTCTACCGACATCTCTGATACTCCCTCGGTACTTCTGCCCCTTGCTACCCGAGTGGCGATATATGAAGGAGAGACTCGGTCCTGAATTCGACCGTCCTTGTTTGTGTCGTGTTCATCATGTTGTACAACGCGCCCGTCGGCGCTTCTCGAGACACTGGGCACGATGTCAGTCTTATCATAGCTCATTCCCGCAGCGACTGAGTCGCGGGGCACATTTGAAAGTTCTTCTTTGGGATATGATGGCCCCGCGTCGACTAAGTCGCGCGTTTCGGCTGATAACCAAGAATCGGGGTAAGATGACAAAGGAATTAGGATCTCATGTTCACTCTGCTCAGGGAGAGAGGGGAAGGGATGAGACATTGATAAGACAAGTATCCGTTAAGCAAGACTACTCTATCAAGAATGTGAAGGGAGGAGGCCGGCTGGCCTACGACCAACGACGCACGACGGCCGAGGGCTGGCGCGCGCCTTTTCTATTCCGCAAGCCAAGGTTGGTTTGTTCGAGCATCCATACAGCTGCGGAACGCAGCTGCTAGTTCCAGCGGACAGTGCAATGCATGCAAACTAAGTCATGTTCTAATTTAATATGAGGCGGAGAGGAGCATATTTACTTATACATATGTATCACATGTTAGCCAGCGTGGGCCCCACGCTTCGCGTTTCTAGCATAACTGGTTGTGCAATCCAGGTGGAGCAATATATGTGATGCAGTCTACGCGGTACAGTCTATGTTGCGCAATGGTTGTGCGTTGAATACTATATAATATACTGATATACGTACACATACATAGGTGTGTGGTGTAATCATTGATGTGCAATATGTGGTGCACTATATATATATATATATATATATATTCATACACACATCCATACATACATACGTACATGCATTTATACATGCGTGCATACGTACACACCTACACACAGACATACACAAACATACATGCAGACATGTGTTCATATACATTGCACCACATATGGCACCACACATTCCTCTTCCTATATGTGAGAAGCCAGGGGGCGGGAAAACGCCCCTCCCCAAAACTGGACCCCCGGGATCTAGAGTCTTGGGGCCCCCTGGACGCCCTTGGAAAAGGCCGCTCGGCCCTGCCGCGCTTCCCAAAGCGCCTTGCCGGGCCTTGCCAGCAAGCTCAAAGCGATCAGAGAAGTGGTCGAAGAGGCGCAGGAGAACCCCACGGCAGCGCAAGACGGCCTCACAAGACTGCCAAAGAGGCCCCAAAGACGCCCCAAGAGGCCTTCATGACAGCCCCCAAGAGGCAAATATCGCCCCCTTCCTTCAACAGAACGTACATGTTTAGCGTATTCGCTTTTTGTTTCGGAGCAACGTCCAAAACGGCCCAAGAAGCTGAGACATCGCCCCAAGGCGGCCCAAGAGGCCCCCCAAGAGGGCTTCCATCGGGGCCGAGAGGACCCCAACACTGCCCCAAAACGGCCCAAAAGAAGCTCACGAGGCCGCCAAAGGCTCCCGAGAAACACCCACGAAAACCATGGGAAGCTCCAAGAGGGCCCAAATTTTCGAAAAAAGCCCCACGGCAGCGAAAGACGGCCTCAAGACGGCCCAATGGGCCCCCAGGACGGCCCACGAGGCCCCAAACACGCCCCGACAGGCCTTCAGGAGAGCAACCAAGAGGCAAACATCGTCCCATTCCTTCAGCAGAACGTACATGTTAAGCATCGCTGCCTTTTGTGACGTAGCAGCGTCCAAAGACGGCCCAAACAGCCTGCGACATCGCCCCAACGTGGCCCAAGAGGCCACCAAGAGGGACTCGAGCTGGGCCGAGAGGACACCAAGACTGCCCCAAGGCGACCCAAAAGAAGCTCACGAGGCCCCCGAAGGCTCCTAAGCGAGACCCGCGAGGGCCATGGGAGGTCCCGAGGAGGGCCAAGAGTTCCCCAAAAGGGCTCCAGCAGGCCCGAGAGGGACCCAAGACGGCCCACACGGGCTTCAAAATGACCCCCAAGACGGCACAGAGAGGCGCCCAGGAGGCCTCCAGAGGCCCCCAAAGCCCTTGAGAAGCAGTCGTGAGGCCCCCAAGAGGTTCTCCAACGAGGAGCCTCCGCAAAAAGACCTCAGACGGGAAACTGTTCGTAATGCCAGGCGAAAGCGTGGACGAACGAGAAATACAATGAGGAACGATGAGGCGTTGCTTTCCATTGCCTTGAATTGCGCGACCGGGCGATTTGGGCCACGAGCGAATCCATGTTGTGGCCACGCGAAGGACCCCGAACGTCACTCCTTTGCACGATGGCGCGTCTTCCAGAAGGCGCCTCCTACGAAATTCACCAGATTGGCCCAAATCTCGGGTTCGCCACAACATTTCCTTGAAATCCGTGGCGAACCCGGGATCTGGTGTATTCCCGAAGACATCGCATATGACTTGGCATTGCATTGCTCGGTGTTTTGCAGCATTGCTTGTTAGTGCACTGCTTTGTTCGGCGTTCATCCGCATAGCTTGCCCTTGCTTCGAATTGCGCACCCGGGCAGCCTGGGCCACGATCGGGCCGGTGTGTGCGCAACACGAGGATCCTCCCACGTCGTTCAAGAGAGCATCTTCTGCAACCGTGTACGTACCCATGCATTCGCAGCCGCCGGCTTACATGTTTTACGCTCCCGCCTGCGCCATATCCTTCATGTCTGTATTCGTTTGCTCTGATTGTGGCCGGGATCTGGGGCTTTGGGGCCCCCTCGGCGCCCTTGGAAGAGGTCCCCCAGCCCTGCCGCGCCTCCCAAAGCGCCTTGCCGAGCCTTGCCCAGCAGACCCAAAGCCGTCAGAGAAGTGGCCGAAGAGGCACAGAGGAGCCCCAAGACAACGTAAGACGGCTTCAAGACGGCCCAAGAGGCCCCCAAGACGGCCCAAGAGGCCCCCAAGACGCCTAAAGAGGCCTCCAGGAGGGCCCCCAAGAGGCAACAAGCATCCCATTCCCTTTGTAAAAACGATTCCCGTGTCGTAGCAGCGTTCACGACGACCCACGAGGCCTCCGAGATCGGCCAAGACGGCCCAAGAGGCTCCAAAGAGGGCTTCAAGACAGCCCAGGAGGGCCCTGAAACTGGCCCAAGACGACCCACAAGAAACTCAAGAGGCCCCCAAAGGCTCCCGAGAGAGGCCCACGAGGGCCATGGGAGTTCCCCAGGAAGGCCCAAGATGACCCCAAGAAAGCTCGTAACGGACCCACATTCTCCAAGAAAGCCCCAAAAAGGCCCAAGAGGGACCCAAGACGGCCCACACGGGCTTCAAAATGACCCCCAAGACGGCACAGAGAGGCGCCCAGGAGGCCTCCAGAGGCCCCCAAAGCCCTTGAGAAGCATTCGTGAGGCCCCCAAGAGGTTCTCCAACGAGGAGCCTCCGCAAATGACGCGCCCGCCCATGCTGCATGGTGGATGGTGGGCGCTTTTGAACCCCACGCCATATAGCTTGCACCAGTGTCCTCCGTCCGCACAGCTTCCACAACGCCGTTCCCAACATTTTGTTCATACCATCTGTCCTGCGCCATAGAACTTACATCTTGGAAATACCATCACACGTCGCCCGGCTCAAATGGTTCACACAATGTAGCTTCCACCGCGTAAGTTACACCGAAAAACTTCATCGCGCAGCACACGCCACACGGCTACCACAACATAACCCACATCACATCGGCCTACCCGCAAAAGTGCCCCGCCAGAGTTCCGCACCTGACTACTCATGGCCTGCGATGGCTCCATGAATCTTTTTGTTGATTTGATGCCGCTGGGAGCCGCTGGAAGCCGCCAGGCGCCTGTCAATTCTCGGAAGTGTTGGTTCGACCTGAGGGGCCTCAAAGAAAATCCCGGGGTAAAGCACGACCTCCCAGAAGCAGTGTTTCCTCCACAGCGGTCGGTTTGCGCTGTGCCGACGCGGCGGCGATCCCAGCGCGGCGTTCTGAAGGAACACGGCCAGTGGTCAGGCCTCGGCCGGCGCTGAATGGGAATGCGCGATCGTTCACGGCTGAACGCTCTAAGCGGTGTCAAAATCGACGCGCAGGCCGTTGCGCCGCCAGCCAGCGCAGGATCGCGCGAAGAAGACACGTGATTCGACGTTTTTCGGAGCATCCAGGTGGCGTTCTCGCGCCACATGATCGGTACCACCTCGAAATTCCAATCAAAACGCACCAAGAAAAGTTCGGGTGGCGCACGGATGAGTAAAGCGAGGGCAAGAGCAAACAGTAACGGGCGAGGGACTGGAGGGGAAACGGCCGAAGTTCAAAGGCCAAAGAGGAAGGGGCCAAGTGTCAACAGATGCAGGGCTTGAGGGACCACGGTGCATGGCGCGAAGCGCCAATGCAGTCTTTTGTGTACACACATAGATAGATAGATAGATAGATAGATAGATAGATAGATAGATAGATACAGTGCACTCAATATTGTGCAGCATATGTGGTGATACCTATATGGTGCACTACATGTGGTGCAGTATATGCGGTGCCATCGACGTGGTGCAATCAAAGTGATTCAATACAGGTTGTGCAATCTACGTGGTGCAATCTCTGCGGTGCAATCTATGTTGTGTAATTAATTTCTGTTAGCAGTGAGTTGTCCACTCCACTGCTCGCGCAAACATCCCACCCACCCACCCGCAACTTGGTTCGCAAAATCTCTTAAGACCGTGACGGTGGGTACCAAATGGCACTTGGCAACGACAGCGACGCCGACGACGACAGCGACAACGACGACGACGACGCCGCCGACAACGACTGCGACGACACCGACGACGTCTCCAACGACTTTGACGACGCCGACAACGACGACGACGACGACGACGACGACGACGACGACGACGACGACACCGACGACGACGACGACGCCGACGCCGACGACGACGACGATGACAACGACGACGACGATGACGACGACGACAACGACGACACCGACGACGACGACGTCAACGACGCCGATGACGACGCCGACGACGACGCCGACGGCGACGACGATGACGACGCCGACGTCGACGACGACGAAGACGACGACGCCGATGCCGACGACGACGACGAAGACGACGACGTCGCCAACGAAGATGGCGACGAGGGAGAAGGGAGGACGACGACGGCGACAACGACGACAACGACGACAACGACGAGGGAGGAGGGAGGACGGCGACGACGCGAACGACGAAGAAGGAGGAAGGACGGCGACGCCGACGACGACAACGACGAGGGAGGAGGGGAGACGACGACGACGACAACGACGACGACGACGACGACGGCGACGAAATAGGAGGGACGACGACGAGACGTCGACGACGGACGACGACGACGACGACGAGGGAGGAGGAGGAAGGACGACCACGGCGACAACGACGACGGAAACGACCACGACGCCAAAGAGGACGACGACGGCGAGCACGAGGAAAGACAGAGGACGACATAGGCGACGACGACGACGCGGGAGGATGGAGGACGGCGACGACGACGACGACGACGCAAGAGCGCGAGCGCACGCTTTTGTTGAAAATCCATGTTGCGAAACCTTGTTTTTTTGTACGTTTTTTGGACACACGATTTTGAAATCCTTCCTAAACCAATAGGTTTTGAAGGATTTCGGCATACGCGCGCGACGACGCGCGCGTCTGCACTTCGTCCCATTTTTTGTTGAGGGTTCTCGCGACGGGACACGCGCAAAAGCGTTCGACAGATTTCGACGTGCGCGTGCGCAAAGCCCGTTTGGTAGCATGTTGTGAAAATCTTGAAGAACCTATGGTTTTCTCAAGATTTCGCAAGAGCTCGCGCGTAAGCTTTTTAGCACATCAGTGTTGCGAAACCCTGTGTTTTTGTAGGTGTTTTGGAAACTCGATTGCGAAATCCTTCCGACACCGAAGGTTTTTGAAGGATTTCGGCATGCGCGCGCGACGACGCGCGCGTGTGCACTTCGTCCCATTTTTTGCAAGGGATTCGTGAAAAAGTCTTATGTTAGAACAAAAGATGTCCCCGCGCATTGTTTTTACAAGGGAACCCCAGGGGGGCCGATACCGGCCCCCCTGGGATAGTGTAAATTCATATTTAGGATGGACATGTGGTCAGAACCATATATGATCTACATACCCGAAAGGGGGGTGGTAGAGTCTACTCTCATTTTAGACAGGAGAATCTACGCTGTGCAATCTAGGCGGCGACGGGGCGGCGACGGCGATCACGGAGCTGCCAGACCGACACCCAGGCCCAGACGACGGGCGGCGACGAGGCGGCGACTGGGCGGCGATGGTGAGCATGGAGCCGCCAGACCGACACCCAGGCCCAAGCGACGGGCGGCGACGAGGCGGCGACCTGGCGGCGACGGTGAGCACGGAACCGCCAGACCGACACCCAGGCCCAGACGACGGGCGGCGACAAGGCGGCGACGGCAAGTACGGAGCCGCCACACCGACACCCAGGTCCGCTTCTTTATTAGACAAGACAGAAGTAAGAACCTCAGTGTGCAAGCATTGAATGGGAAATAAGCACACACACACACACGTATATATACATATATATGTATACATGTATACGTATGTGTATATATATACACACGTTACGCGCAACGTTATGCGCTCTCGTCTCCGCTCGTTTGATGTTGGCCTGTGCGAGCAGTAGGGCAGAAGTCTTGTGACGGTATGTTCGGTACACTTTCCTCATGGTCGTTTCACTGGTCTTGAGCGCCGACGGCGACTAGGAAGACGAGGAGGAGGATTACAGCAAGAGGAGGAGCAGGAGGAGAGAAGATGCCCTTGCCTTCGGGCCATCACTCGGGCCTCTGGCGGCCGCTTGGGACTCCTCCAGCGCCCCCTGAACGACCTCGACGAGGCGCAGCTGCTGAAAAGCATCCCGATGCTGGAGAGCATCCGACAACGTACGAAAGCCTGCGGAAACTTCCGCCCATTCCTCCTTCCCCGCCTCCTACTGATGAACGCGCCGCACGCCCTCATACCCATAGAGGGGGCTGACCCGCGCCTAGCGATTTGAGGGCGCGCTGTAAGCATTGGGTTGTCGGACTCCGAGGGGGGCTTCCATTCGAGCAGGGGCCCCCCACCCTACAACACATACACACACACTTTTATCTTCGGCGGCGAGGCAGAGGCAGTCCGCACCAGCGTGAGGCTAATCGGGGTAACCCAAAGGCGAACTGCCCAGAGCGCAAGAGGAAGGACCGAAGACGAGGGCGGCCGCTCGAGGGGAGGAGGGGGGCAGCGCTCAGACGTGGAAGAGTCCTGCGAAGAGCAGACACACACACACACATACACAGAGACACACACACACACACACGCACACGCACACGCACACGCACACGCACACGCACACGCACACACACACACACCCATGGGGGAGGAGGAGGAGGGGGAGGGGAAGGAGGAGGAGGAGGAGGAGGAGGGAGGAGGGAGGAGGAGGAGGAGGGAGGAGGAGGAGGAGGAGGAGGAGGAGGAGGAGGAGGACTTCACCCTGAGAAGCCTGAGGGTTGTTTATAGGTGTTGGAGTGCGGCAAGCTCGTGCCTTGGCCGCCATCGGCGCTCGTTTCCTGACCCCGCGGGGAGCATTCAGCCCTGAACGACCGGCAGTTTCCAAAACGATCATTCAACCCTGATCATTCAATCGATGTTGAGCGACCTGATCATTCAACCCTGAACGATCAGGTCGCTCAACATTGGCCGACTCTGGCTCGCTGGTGGCGAGCAACATTGAACGCTGGCGGCGGGGTCGTCGCCAGTCGACACGGCGCGAGCCTACCGTAGGGGTGCCAGTTGTCAGCTCGTGGCCTATGGTAGGGCGGCGAAATAACTACTTATCAACTGCTCCCTGGCCAGGCCCATCCTAAACCCAGCAGCGATGTATACTCCACGCCCTCCTTGCTTGGCCAGGAGGGTGTATGCACAGCTCCTGGGCCCAGGAAAGGCCTGGCCAGGGAGCAGTGGATATGAATATATTCATCGCCCGTAAGTTGTCAGCTCCTGACCTACGACCATATTCTCTCTCTCTCTCTGGTCCATCAGGGCGAAAATCATCGCATCGGCATCATCATCATCATCACCACCACCAGCATCATCATCATCAGCAGCATCACCACCATCACCACCATCATCATCATCATCATCATCATCATCATCATCATCATCATCATCATCATCATCATCGTCGTCGTCATCATCATTATTATTATCAGCATCACCATCATCATCCCCATCATCATCATCATCATCATCATCATCATCATCACCATCACCATCACCATCACCATCACCATCACCATCGACATCATCATCAGCATCATCACCACCATCATCCTCATCATCATCATCATCATCATCATCATCATCATCATCATCATTATCATTATCATCCTTATCGTCATCGCCATCGTCATCGTCATCATCAACATCACTACCACTATCGTCATCATCATCACAACCATCACCATCATCACTACCACCATCATCATCATCATCATCATCATCATCATCATCATCATCATCATCATCATCATCATCATCATCATCATTATCATCCGCATCATCACCCTCATAAGTACCTTCGTCATCATCATAACCATAATCACTATCACCGTCATAATCACCCCCATCATCATCAGCAGCATCAGCAGCACCACCACCATCACCACCACCACCATCATGATCATCATGGTCATCATCATCATGACCATCATCGATATCATCATCAGCATCATCACCAGCAACAACAACATCATCACCATCATCATCATCACCATCGTCAGCACCGGTGTCATCGTCGTCACCGTCAGTATCATCAGCAAAAGCAGCATCATCAACACCGTAATCGTCACCACCATCAGCACTGCCACCACCACCATCATAGCCACCATCGTCACCATCACCATCATCACCACCAACATCATCATCACCACCATCATCACCATCACCATCACCATCACTCATCACTCATCACCCATCACCAGCATCCTCAGCATCGTCATCGTCACCATCAGCATCACTATCATCGTATGGATACTGCTTGTCAGCTCAGGGCATATGACCTTCTTCTCTCTCTGGCCCGCCAGGGCGAAGATCACCTGGCCCAACACCGTCAGCGACTGGTTGATGGCGGCACCCTCCCGCAGCCGGGCGCCCTCGGCCTGCGAAGGGGCACGCCGCGACCACCCCCTCTTCCTCTTCGGGACGAGGAGGAGGAGGAGGAGGAGGAGGAGGAGGAGGAAAGGGAGGAGGGGGAGGAGGAGGAGGAGGAGGAGGAGGAGGAGGAGGAGGAGGAGGAGGCGGTGGAAAAGGAGGAGGCGGACGAGGCGGAGGAGGAAGAGGCAGAAGAGAAGGCGGAGGAGGAGGAGGAGGAGGAGGAGGAGGAAAAGGAGGACAAGGAAGCGGAGGAAAAGGAGGAGGAGGAAAAGGCGGAGGAGGAAGAGGCGGAGGAAGAGGCGGAGGAGAAGGATAATAATAATGTGGGAGAAGTGGAGGACGAGAAGGTGGTGGAGGAGGAGGAGGAAGAGGAGGAGGAGGAGGAGGAGGAGGAAGAGGCGGAGGAAGAGGCGGAGGAAGAGGCGGAGGAGAAGGAGAATAATAATGTGGGAGAAGTGGAGGACGAAAAGGTGGTGGAGGAGGAGGAGGAAGAGGAGGAGGAGGAGGCGGAGGAGGAGCAGGAGGCGGAGAAGGAAACTCAGGAGGAGCTGCAGGAGGCTGCAGGAGGAGCGGCACTGGCCAGCAAGCAGGGGAAGGATGGAGAAAAGGAGGAAAACGGTTCAAGGAGAGAGGCCGAGAAAAACAGCACACGACAAAACGAAGTCCGGTGCCCTCCAAGAGAGCTATCCCGACAGCGCATATCGAGGCCACCGACATTTTCCGCCGCGGCACGGCAGAGGCGATCCGCTCGCGCGTCGAGCAGCCCAGGCTACGGCGTTGAGGCCACCGACCGGCGGACCGGAATACTACAAACGCCCGCATTTCCACCCCAGCGGTACGGCGGATAAGTCCTGCCCCCCCAGGAGCGGTAGGGGGAGGAGGGGGGATGAGCAGGAGGAGGAGGAAGAGGAGGAGGAGGACGAGGAAGAGAAAAAGGAGGAGGAAGAGAAGGAAAAAGAGGAGGAGGAGAAGGATGCACGGAAAGAAGAGGAAGGGGAAGAGCTGGACTGTCTCTTCACCGCCAGAAAGGTACATACGGCAATCAGGCAACAACTGAAGAGATCACACACACATATCATGTTTTGAGGTTTGCAAACCTTGCGTTTCAAACCCGCCGCGTGGGTAGATTCCTTAATGTCTGTGGTGCGTGCGAGCACGGCGCTCTCATTCAGCGCAGGAGAGACCAGAGGGCCTAGTGCGACCGCCCCAGCTACACAGCGACACGCGGCGCTTTCCTCCCCGTCTGGTCCCGCATCCATGCCTGGGTTCCGCTGTCGTGATGCACGGAAGCGGGGTGAGGCGGGTGGAGGAGAAGGGAAAAAAGGGGACGGGTGGGCGCGGTACTGGCCATGGCTGCACCGTGTACAAACCGAACAGGGGATCACGGCCGAGAACTTTTACCCAGAGCGAAGGCTCTAATCCTCGACCCACCAAGGCGGGGCGACTCCCAGATGGCGGGCCGCTTCCCATCAGACTGCGAAGGCCCAGCTGACGTCCTCCCAGCGCGACTGGCAACAACTTATACTACTGCGCCGATCCGAAAGTTCCCCCAATTTCGAAACCGTGCCAGCCGCGGCCATCTGGGGTGTCGCGCGCGGGACAAGACTCGCGGGGCCCGAGGGCGGATGGTGGCGATGTCGCGAGGGCAGAGTCGGCGCGCCGATGAGCAGCCCAGCGCCCCGTTTGGCCGGAGGGGCCCAGCACAATGCAAGGGCTGAGCCTCGATGTAACGAGTGCCAAAGACCAGGCACGCGCTAATTCGGATTAGTGATCCGTGGATGTGGCGCGTGAGCGCCACACACACAGATCGGGCAAAACACCTCCCGAAGCACGAACCCACTGCCACCCGGTCTGGCGACGGAGCGCGCCGGTGCGGTGTGGAAACGCGGCCCGCCGCCAGTCCACGCGTCTTGACCCATGCCTGCGATTGCTCGGGAAGGCTCCTCGATCTCCTGCTTTCAGTCGCGGCCGAAGCGGCGCCCTGTTCCTCGGGCTGGGCGCGCCTATGGGGGGAGGGGGGCCTCCGAGCCGAGGCGTGAAAAACGCGCGTGGAGGGTAACCTTCCGGGGGTGGAGAGGTGCGTGAGATGGTTGGCTGTCGCCCCTCCCCCCTGGGAGAGGCGCCGCCCCTCCCCCCCAATTCGGGGAAGGGGGCAGGGGGGGGGGGGGGGGCGGGGAGCGGGGGGGCAGCGGGCTCTTTGGCGCACCTCCGGGGCCCTGAAAGCCTGCGATAAAAAGAATCCTGCGGGCGCCGGGGAGCCCAAGAGCCAGTCGAGATGGCCCCAGAGAGGCCCCGGCGTGCCAGAGAGGGAGCAGGAACGCCCAATAGACAGTCCACCCGCACGATTAGGACGCATGATAAGGATGCAAGGGCCTTCGGAAGGCCATGTCGACATGTTTCGAGCGGGGCGCGGCCAGCGAAAACGGCCAAGGATGGACCGAGGAGGCAATGATGCAAGGGCACCCTTGGGAAAGTTGCCCGTCCTTACGGGTTGACTGCAGTTTCAAAACTGCCCAGGACGCCGAAAGAGGGGCCCCAGAGAACCCCCAGAGGCCACCCAAAGGAAAACGGCATGATTGCCCATTGATTTGTTCATGTCTTTCCGCGTTCTCGCCTGCGCGGGCGTCTACAATCCCAAAGCGGCGCGAGAGGCCCCCCAGACCGTCCCAAGATGGCCCTAGATATCCCCAACAACCAACAACATGCTCGGAGACGGCCCAAGAAGACCCCTAGGCGGCACAAGAGGCCTCCAAGACGCAAGAAACAATCCACGAAGACCCCAAAAGGGGCACAAGAGAAGCCCAACACGGAGACCCCGCAGAGACCGTGGGAACCCGCATCAAAGAAGATGGCCTCCAAGAGCCCCGACGCGCCCCCCGGAAGCCCCCAAGAAGCCCCCAACAGGCCGCGGAAAAGCCCCCCAGCAGGCCCCCAAGAGGCCCCCATGAACCCTGGAAACGCACCAAGAGGCCCTGTCGGCCTCGAATATGCGAACCGAGATGCCTCGCAACGCGCGCGGAGGAAGAAGAAAACGAACCGGCAAGGACGATTTAACAACAACTGCACGCCGGCAATGCGACGGGAAACGCGAGAGAACACGCAATCGATCGGAAACCGCGCGCGTCGTCTTCTAGGGTCGGCGGTTTGGCGCAAGCCTCTCGAATAATGTCTGCGAAGGATAACTCGGTTCTTCTGTGGCAAACACTGCCTGGGGCCAAAACGGCCACAGAGTATGCTATACACGTGGTGCTGCACCCTTTCGTCGCGATACCAAAGCCCGCCACGTCTTTGCAATCCTCCCCAGGGGCGGTTCGCGCGAAAGAGATCCGAAAGGCACGTCGTGCATTAGTTATGCGCGGCCCGCCCCGGGCCCCTCGAAACCCGGAGCCGCGGTGGCCAAGTATTTGCGCACTGCGGATGTTGGCGCGCACTTCGTCAGCATGTCCGCCTGATTTTGGGGCTTGGGCCCGACGCTTCTGGGCAGCGCCTCGGCACCGCGGGAAAGCAAGTCTGCGCGCTTCTGCCGGACATGGCCCTTCCGCCCCTCGGAAATTTTCGCGGCGCTCGAGTCAGGCGCAAGTCTGATAAGAAGCGCAAGTCTGATATGGAACTCGCACATGTTCTGGACGTCGGCTCAAGCAGAAATCCCTAGGCCCCGAGACAGAGCCTGCGCCCGAAGTCCCGAAGCAAACTCCGCCCACGATTACGTGAAGCGCGCCTTCCTGGCCAGACAAACAAGCGGCGCCATGTTGCCGGCGCGATGCCTTCAAAACGTGACGGCCGAACATGAAAACCATTCACGGCGCCGACCCGCGGGTCAAAAGGCAGCCCGCCTGGCCGCCATTTACTGCGACGCTTGTCTCGCTGGACATGCGCTGGGCATCCAAACGACAAGTCGAACACTTATGAGACGCCGCGTGCCTGTCCAGACGGTTCATGTTCCCTGCGTTGGCCTCGTCTCTTGTACTGCGTGGATATGCGGGCGGATCTTGGTGGTCTGCGCCAGATCCAGCATGCGCAGGCTCAACGCGTGCGAAGCCCTCGTCACAAGTAAACGATGCGAGCGAGCTGCCATGACGCCCGGAGTCGGAAGCTCCTCGCGCCCCCGCTCCTCGCTTTAACTAAGCTCAGCGGCCAAGGAATCCGAGCATGTCCAGCCCGCGGTTCATCGGTGCTGAGATAGCGCAGGAGCACGCCCGCGCGCCTCTGGCCCCCCTCGATCTCACGGCCCGCGGGCAAATCAGCGAAGCGAGAATTCGATTGAAGAGAAACCACTCAATGGCACCCTCAGCGCCAGGGCCCATGGTGGCCGAGCATTTCATGTCGCGCCCATATCTACGACATCGATCTACATCACCGAGAGCGATAACATCTCCTAGCAGCATGATCACCGCGGACAGCTCTACGGCCCACGCCGCGCTCTCCAGGCGAGCGCCGCAGAGGCTGCGACATGCGCCCGGCCTTCTCCAGCCGGGCACGCGACGCAGTCGCCCTGCCGAGCGCGCGACGCGCCCCGGGGCCCGCGCGTCGGACGACTCAAGCAGGCGCGCGCGCCCGCGAACTCCCCCCCCTCAGGACGGAGCACTTCGCAAGGGATCTCCGCGCCAATGGGCCCGCGAAGCGCCCCGGAAACAAAGCTTCAAAAACAAACCGCGGCTGGGCAACCCGCTCGAAACAGGGGGCTCGACAGAGGCCGGACCGCTCGCCGAACAAATCACTGGCGCTAAGTTGCTCGCCGCGCCTCTTGGCCCTCTCCGCTTCTTCGGCTGCGGGTCGAGACCGCGTCGCAGTCGCTCGTGGTCGCCATTGTCCGCTCCGGCCCACCTCGCGCGGATCGGCCTCTTCCCCATCGCGGGCTGGCGCGCGGGCTCGTCGCGCACCGCGAGCGCTGACTAGCGACTCGCCCAGTCCATCTCAACCTCGTGGGCTTCTCGGACCTGCCCCGAGTCTGGCCCGCCCCTATGTCGTCCCAGGAGCCATCCTCCGCGCCCTCGTTCGGCGAGGCCTCGGGCATCTCGCGTTTCTCCGCGAACGCTGCGCGCGCCCTGTTGCGACGCGGGCTCGGCAGGGGGCGCGCGGGCCAGGGGCGCCCGCGCAAGAACTGGCGCCCTCCGTCTTGCCATGTCGGACACCGCCGAATGCCGGCGCCATGCGACTCTGCGCCCTCTTGCAATTTCCAGGCCTGCTCCTCCTCATCCTTGCGCTTACCCTTGTGGAGATACTGGGGGCCCCTGAATTCACCGGCGATCTCGACGTCGGCTGCAATTCCGAGGAATCGCTCCAGTAATGGGGCCGATTCTGCGAAACGCGCTGGGTCAAACAACTCGCTCACTGGCAACGACTGTAAACGAAGGGGCGCCACGTCCACCGCATCCATGCTGCCGACGCCCGACCCCCCGACCCCCGCCCAGACACTCGCTCGCCTCCTCGTCCCCGAGGTTCGCCAAGTCCTGGCGCACCCTCGGTCTGCGCGCTCGGCTGCGGCCCAAGCCTGGCGGGCCACGCTTTCCCTGGGCCCGCAGCCCCTCGCGCTCCGACTGGAATGGCAAAGAAAGAAGCCGCCCACGAGCCTCGACTCCAGGTCGCGCTTCCCCATGTCAAACGGGCTTCTGGCCCCTTGACGCGCTCGCCGCATGCCGTGCCCGCGCGTCCCTGGCGCCGCCCAGCGCGACGCTCTTCTCCAGCGCGGCCGTTCGCTCGCTCGAACTCGAACGGATCGATCACTGGTGCGGCGCGCCGAATGGCCAGCGGCGCGGCTGGCGCTCAATCCGAAGCCTGTTTCTTCACCCTGGCTGCATTCCGAGACAGAGGGCACCGACCTGCATGCCGATAGCTTTCTCGGCCGAACCATTGGCCGCCTGATCTCCGACTGGCACCTGGTCCTCCTGCAAGACGACGCCACGAACGTTGCCCCCCTTTGCGCGCCGTCGCTGACTGCGTCGACCTCCAAACTGCTTAGGTCGCGGAAGTCCGCGGACAGCATTGGCACCTCCGCCGCCTCCGCCCCAGGGTCCGTTTCACTGGGGCGATGGGCTCGTCCGCGCGACTGCCCGCCGCGGCGCGCCAAGCGCCGCGATCTGGGCAATGCGTGGCCCGGCGCCTCGCGCTCCTCGATTTCCCGCTGAGTAGGCGCCAAACGCGATCTCGGCATCCGAACTCTTGATAGTCTCGCCTCTTCGCAGTCCGGCGGCGGCGCTGTCTCCGCCTGCCCCGCTGGCTAATCGGGCCGCGCTAGCAGCCCCCCAGCGCTCGAAGCTGCCAACCCCCGCTGGACCAGCCTCGCGGGCGGCCCTGCCGGCTGCTCCCTGGCGGAGAGACTGCCCCCGCGCGCCGCCTGCGCCGCCGCCATCTGTCTCTCTCCGAAACTGCGCGCCCCGCTGGCGGTCTCCGGGCCGACCTCGAGGCGCGCGGCGCATGCCCCCCGTCTCCTGCCAGGGGCCGATGCCCTCTTCAAGCTGATGGCGCTTGAGTCTGCCCTGGAACTCTCTCGGCCTCTGCCCCAGGATACCCCCCCCGCGGATCGCCCCGCCGCCCGCGCCCGCGCGCCTGACCTTGCCCGTTAGCATATTCGGCGCCGGTGCCAGCGGCCTCGTCGCAGCCGCCCTCCCGCGAAACCTGGCCCGCTTATTCTGCTCGTCGATGCCGGCGACCCCGCCGAGGCCCCCATCGACGATGATCTGTCCGTGAGCCGCCCTTCGCCACCGCGAGTTTGGCCCGGGCGCCGGGCTCGACCAGGCACTGGGGGCCGCGGCGGACGCAGCTCCTGCGCCGAAGATGACCGCCGCCAGCGCGCAAAGCTCGAGTCCCCCTGGTTCCACTGGCCATGGCTGGCCACGCCCGTCCCCCCAGGTCGCCTGCGTCTCGCGCTCGACCCCTCGTTCCTTCAGAATCTCCTGTGTCACCAGATCCCTTGCCGTCTTTGTCTCGCTGCTTCGTCTTCTTCTGCCGGCAATCTTTCCTGCCGCGCCCAACCTTGCCGCAATTCCAACGCCCCCGTTGTCCGCGACATCCTCGTCCCTCATCTTGGCCTCTGCCGGCGCCCCTGTCGCCATTGGGGCCGCCCTTGCCGCCGCGCGCAGCGCATGTCGGGCCGCTTGGTCCTGCGCTGCACCGGCGGCGCTGATTTTGCAAGGCAGGGCCAATATCGTCGCACACCCGTCGCGGCCGCCTTGGCCCTGTGATCGGCCTCTTCTTAACTTCCGAACCAATCCCCCCCTCGACGTGCTGGGCCAACTCCGCGGGCAACCTCGCGCAATCAGCGAACCCCGACTGGTTCATGCTGACGTTCTTCTCATCGTCCTCAGGCAAAATTGAATCCGACTCTGGCATGCGAAGATCACCCGACAACGTTTCTCTGAGTCCGTCTTGCCCGCGCCTCCTCTCGCATCTAGCCGCCATCTTTCCCCCGCCACGAGCGCCAAGCCCAAGAGCCCGCCACTCGATCGCCGAGGATGCAGCACAGACCTGAGAATCGCTCGTTCGTTTGAATTGCTGGGTCGTACCTGCGAAACAATTTCCCCCAGCACTCCAGGCCGTCCTGCGCGTGCACGCTGCTCGCTATATCGACCGGCTCTGCGCTGCACGCATGTTGGAACGCCGCGTGCAAATGGGCTTCATGGCGCTGAGATTGTCGGAAAAAAAACCCGCCCCTTTCTTTGGACGTCGCGGTCGGGGACTCCTGTGTGATTGAAGATTACTTCTCAGCTCCCAATTCCATGCGCTTCCTGCGGATGTTTCAGTATTTGGGGACGACAAGCGCCTCGAACTTCCGACTCCCCTGTCTGAACTTTGCTCCTTCTCCGTTGAACACTGCTGGCTTTCCAATCCCCACGATTGCCAGCGTGCCCTGCTGTACGGTTGCTGCCACGGGACTCCATCGTCAGGGTAAGCTGTGCGACTGAATCTAGCAAGGTCTCGGGTCCATGAGCATGGATTTGACTCAATCGAACGCTCTCCGTCTCCAAGGTCCTCACTTGTAGTGCGAGCTCAGTCTGTCCCTGAATCAACTGCTGCATCGTTCCGTCAGGCGTGGTAACGTCGCCACGATGACTGGCGACGGTCACGACGCTGCTTCCGTTCGATCTCTCGGTGTATCAACTCCTTCTCCCTCTTGCATTCCTGAAATCATTCCCCAAAGGGTCACCAACAATGTTCCTGTTGAGTCCGTCGAAAGCCCAACTTGCGAACCGTCGCCACCCTCGAGAGAAACGGGGGTCCTCCGGTAGATCAGCAAGCTCGAACCCATGGGCCGAGGAAATCGGTGGTTGCGCTACCATGCGCGCGTGATGTCTGTGAAGGCAAAACCCGTTTTTCTTGTTGCAAACAGCGCCTAGAACCTAAACGGGTAGACGTCGTGCTAAACATTGTGTTGCAGCTTTGTCACGGAAACGAAGCATGCTACGTCTCTGCAGCTGGCCAGTGGGAGTTTCGTATTCCTCTGGGCATGGCAGGCTTCGCCTCTGACGAACGCCTGGCTCTTCGATATCCTGCTTCGTCAAGCCTGCGGCGGTGCCCTCCTCGGATTGGGTTCGTTCTTGAAGAAGCCATCCAAACGAACCTGCTTGGCGAACCCCGCCGACATCGTATAAATCGGCGCCGCGACGACGGTAGTCAACGCAGAAGGGCGCGGCTGCCCCCTCGAAGCTGGTCGACATGGCCTGGCGAGTTTTGCCCTCGCCCCCAGAAGATCGAGTCGAGGGGGAGGTTCTCGGACGTGTCTGGCCCCTGTCGGGCGCCTGGAGGCCTCGGGAAGCCTCCGGGGGCCTCTGGGGGCAGGATCCGTGGCGGGAGCAACTTGCCGAGACGGCCGTGGCACAGCCCCAGGCCCTCCCCGGGCGCCTCCACGACCGCGCGGTCGCGGGGGAGGGCCGGCCCGGCAAGTCCAGGGCCACCGGGGGCAGCGCGCGCTTCGGGGCGGCGTGCGCACGTCCGGCGCGGGCTCTTCCGCAAGTTCTCGAGCAGATGCACCACACGTCGGGGAGACGCAAGACTCAACAAGGGGGGGCTCGGGTTGGCATGACGGGGCCATCACAAGAATGACGAGGCCCAATCTGAAATCTGACGCGAGGCCCCGCTGCAAGCATCCCACGAAAGCCGGACCATCAAGATCCAGGGCGCCCTCGTCCAAAACGGTGGCAGACACGAGTTCCGGCTTACTCGAGTCTGACGTTTCCCCGATGCTGTGTGCCCCTTCGGGCATGCATCATTAACCTAGCCTACTCTGCTCTTCTTTTTTATCCTAACGCCAGTCCAACTTCGTCTGTGGGCCACCAGGCCTAGTCGGCACAGTCTTGCGAGTTTTCTCACAGACGCTACAATCTTAGGGTTAAAGTCCGCTCAACGTCAAAAAAGAAGGAGGAGGAAGCAGGGGAGCACAACAAGGTCGAGGAGCTGCAGCTCCCCTCTCTCGTTCTCCTCGTATGGTCCTGCTCCTCGTCCCACTTCCTCATCCGCATCGTCCTCTGGAGAATGATCGGCAGGGGGGCCGGGGGGGGGGATATGCAGGAGGAACGAAAGGGGGAGGAGCGGCAGACGAGGGGGGGGAGACGAGGAGGAGGAGGAGGAGGAGGAGGAGGACGAGGAGGTGGGCGACAGGTAAACTGGAAGACAAGAAGGAGGAGGAGGAGGTGGAATAATTATAGCCGGAGTGCAGTATCCCCAAACAGGGCTTTTAGACCCACTGCAGTTTCCAAGGTCGATTGCGTGCCCGTCCAGTGCGGGCTGGCATGGCATGTTAAAACATGCCGCCTCCTCCTCCTCCTCCTCCTCCTCCTCCAACTCCTCTTCATCCCGAACGGCATCTCGGAGCCCAGAGTTGCGAGGATGTCTCCAGCGTAACGGGCTGGACCACCTCGCGCGGCATTTCGGACCCCAGAGTTGCGACGATGTCTCGGGCGAAACGCGCTGCGAGGAAGTCTCAGGCGAAACGGGCCGGACCACCTCGAGCGCGGCGTCTCAGAGCTCCGAGTTGCGGGGGCCTCCTGGGGCCTCCTGGGACCTCCTGGTGACCTCCTGGGGCTTCCTCCTGGGCCTCCTGTGGCCTCCTGGACCCCACCTGGGGTTTCCTGAAGCCTCTTGGGGCTCCCAGGGGGGGATATCTAACATGTGGCCGTCGGGGCCCCCCAAAATGGGGGGGGGGGGCACAAGAGCAGGAAAAATCAACGAATCGACACCGGATGTGTATTAACTTGACACGTTCTGATAGGGGGCCTCCTGGGGCCTCCTGGGAGCCTCCTGGGAATCTCCTGCGGACCCCTGGGGCCTGTCCTGGGCGTCCTGCGGCCTCCTGAAGCTCTCTGGGGCCTCCTGGGGCTCCCAGGGTCCCAGGGGGATATGTAACATGTGGTCTTCTGGGCCCCCAGGCTGGACCACCTCTTGCGCAGCATCTGAGAGCTCAGAGTTGCGAGAATGTCTTGTGCGAAACGGGCCGGACCACCTTGCGCACGGCATCTCAGAGCTCAGAGTTGCGAGGATGTCTCAGGCGAGATGGGCCGGACCACCTCGCGCAGGGCATTTCGGAGCCCAGAGTTGCGAGGATGTCTCCAGCGTAACGGGCTGGATCACCTCGCGCGCGGCATTTCGGACCCCAGAGTTGCGACGATGTCTCGGGCGAAACGTGCTGCGAGGAAGTCTCAGGCGAAACGGGCCGGACCACCTCGAGCGCGGCGTCTCAGAGCTCCGAGTTGCGGGGGCCTCCTGGGGCCTCCTGGGACCTCCTGGTGACCTCCTGGGGCTTCCTCCTGGGCCTCCTGTGGCCTCCTGGACCCCACCTGGGGCTTCCTGAAGCCTCTTGGGGCTCCCAGGGGGGGATATCTAACATGTGGCCGTCGGGGCCCCCCAAAATGGGGGGGACAAGAGCAGGAAAAATCAACGAATCGACACCATATGTGTATTAACTTGACACGTTCTGATAGGGGGCCTCCTGGGGCCTCCTGGGAGCCTCCTGTGGAATCTCCTGCGGACCCCCGGGGCCTGTCCTGGGCGTCCTGAGGCCTCCTGAAGCTCTCTGGGGCCACCTGGGGCTCCCAGGGTCCCAGGGGGGATATGTAACATGTGGTCTTCTGGGCCCCCAGGCTGGATTACCTCTTGCGCAGCATCTGAGAGCTCAGAGTTGCGAGAATGTCTTGTGCGAAACGGGCCGGACCACCTTGCGCACGGCATCTCAGAGCTCAGAGTTGCGAGGATGTCTCAGGCGAGATGGGCCGGACCACCTCGCGCAGGGCATCTCAGAGCTCAGAAGTTCGAGGATGTCTCAGGCGGGCTCCCAGGGTCCCAGGGAGGATATGTAACATGTGGTCTTCTGGGCCTCCAGGCTGGACCACCTCTTGCGCGACATCTAAGAGCTCAGAGTTGTGAGAATGTCTTGTGCGAAACGGGCCGGACCACCTTGCGCACGGCATCTCAGAGCTCAGAGTTGCGAGGATGTCTCAGGCGAGATGGGCCGGACCACCTCGCGCAGGGCATCTCGGAGCCCAGAGTTCCGAGGATGTCTCAGGCGGGCTCCCAGGGTCCCAGGGAGGATATGTAACATGTGGTCTTCTGGGCCTCCAGGCTGGACCACCTCTTGCGCGACATCTAAGAGCTCAGAGTTGTGAGAATGTCTTGTGCGAAACGGGCCGGACCATCTTGCGCACGGCATCTCAGAGCTCAGAGTTGCGAGGATGTCTCAGGCGAGACGGGCCGGACCACCTCGCCTCGCGCAAGGCATCTCAGAGCTCAGAAATTCGAGGATGTCTCAGGCGAAACGGGCCAGACCACCTCTCGCGCGGCATCTCCGAGGTTAGAGTTTCGAGGATGTCTCAGGCGAAACGGGCCGGACCACCTCGCACAAGGCATCTCAGAGCTCAGAGTTTCGAGGATGTCTCATGCGAAACGGTCCGGACCACCTCTCGTGAGGAGAGGATATCCCGGTACCGGTACCGTTCAGGGCGGGGGGTGTTTTTTGGGGGCCCCAGGGCCTGAAACAATCAACGCGGCAGCGATGGCGGTCGAGATGCATGGACGCAGCGGGCTCCGCGAAGACAACGAAAAGAACCCGAAACCGTCGCACCTTTGCACTTGACACGGGCGTTACATGGGAAGGGGGGAAGGACGATGGGGGGGGATGGGGAGGAGGAGGGGGAGGGGGAAGAGAAGGAGGGGGAGAGGAATTGAAATGAAGAGGAGGAGGGTGAGAAGGAAGAGAAAGTGGAGGGGCGATGGTGAGAAGTGCGCGTGGGGGAGGGAGGGCGGAATGGAAGACAGGAGGTTCCGCGCCATTCCTTCTATCCCTGATTCCCGTGCCCCTATCAAACTCTGGCTGTTCGGCCTTATCCACATCCCCCTCCTCGTCGTCCTCGTCCTCCCTCTCCTTCCCGTAGCCCCCCCCATCATCCCCCCCTCCTCAGCCCCCCCGCCCACCCGTTCCCCACGCGTATTCCAAGTCCCTCGTGCCATTCCCCCCCTCCAATCCCAGCTATTCCCTTCCTCCCACCACTGCTAAAATACAATCATCGGCCCTCGCGCCCTCGCAGGGTTTTCAGAGCCGACGCACTCGAGCCCAGCGTCGTCCAACGTTGTTCGCCGCACAGCGGCAATTAGCCGACGAGCGCGGGGGCGCGGGCACGGCGCCGCGGGCGGCGGTCAGAGGATGAGGTGGCTTAGCAAACTTCGCTGGACGGGGGGGAACACGGGGGCGAATCGCGCGAACGGGAGGCGGGCGGGGAAGGGGGAAATCTACCGCCCGATTTTTTGTGGGCACGACCTAGGCCAAACGTTCCCAAGGGGTCCTTGTCGGGCCCCAGGGCCCTCAACGAGCGCGCCAGTTGTACGAGGCGGGGGAGGCCCTCGCCCTCCTCCTCCTCCTCCTCCTCCTCCTCCCCCCTCCTCCTCCTGTTCCTCAAGTTTCTGGGTAAGCGCTCCTCCTTCTTATATCCCTCCCCCCTCTCCTCTTCCCCCTCATCCTCCTCATCCCCCCTCCCCTTCCCCAAAGTTCCGCCTCCTGACGTCGCTGCTTCCCCTCGTGTTGCCTGTCCCCCTCTTGCCCATGGCGACGAAGAGGAGGCCGCCGACCGACCCCGCCATCGTGGCCCCCTCAGCCGCCCCCATGGCCGCCCAGCCCCCTTTTCACACCCCCACGGTCCACTATCATGGCCCCCGTCCTTCTCATCCTACAGATCCTCACTTGCACTTTTTCCTGGGCTCGGAAGCCGCGCTGCTGTTCCTGCCCAGCAGGCGCTTCTTCTTGGGCAGGTCCACGCTGCCCTCGAGGCCCTGGGCAAGGGCGGGGGCAGCGCGGCACCGCCGAGACGGCCGAGGACACGGGGAGCGAAGGGCACAGGGTGGGAAAGGGAAGCGGAGGAAGAGGGGGGGGGAGGACGAGGAGGAGGACGACGACGAAGGGGGGGGGGAGGGCGAGAAGGAGGAGGGGGGGAGGAGGGGAAGGGGCAGGAGGAGCTGCATCAACAGCACACAGAAACCTCGAAACCACAGACCCACCCCCCTCCGACCCCGCCGAGGGGGACCACGACCTCCCACATCCATACGCCGACCCGTCGCGACATGCGCAAAAAAAGGGGCACTGGGGGGGAGAGGAGGAGGCGAATGAGGAACTCCTTATCCTCCCCCTCTCCCTCCTCATCCTCCTCCTCCTCTCCCTCCTGTTCCTTCTCCTTCTCGCCGTCCTCGTCCTCCTCCCCCTCTCGCTCCCCCGCTCCCCCTCACCGTGATCCACTTCCGTGTCTGCCTCTTCGCCCTCGTCCTCACCGCCCCCCTCCTCTTCCTTGTCCCCGTCCCCTCTTCGCGTCCCTCGCTAGTTTCGCGGGCGCCGACCTCGCTAGTTGCGTCCACATCCACCCCCCCTGAAGGAAACGGCGGACACGCATGAGGAGGCGCGAATGGAGGGGGAGGAGGGGTCGGCGGGGAGGGGGGAGGGGGGGGGCACGATAGGAGGGCGCGGCAAATCAACGGGGGAGGACCAAATCAAGAACAAGGCGGTCTCGGTTGAAAACAGGAAGGGGCACAAGTAACCGACAAAAACACGCGAGCGACGGCAGAGAGAATGAGGGCGAGAAAGAGGGGGGTGCTGATGAAGCGCGCGCAGGGACGGGGCACGAGGACGAAGGTCGGGGCGACGGGGGAGCGGATGGAGGAATAGGGCGGCCGTGGGCGGGCGGCGGGGGGGAGGGGGAACAGGATGGGACGGGGGAGGATGAAGAGGAGGGGTGGAGCATGAGGAAGAGGGGGAAGAGGAGATGGGGGAGGAGCATGGTCAGGGGGATGAGGAGGAAGAAGGAGAGGGAGCCCAGGAGGAGGAGGAGGAGGAGGAAGAGGAGGAGGGAGGGAGGCGGGCTGCACATGGAAAGATGAAAGATGAGGAGGGGAGAACACGAAAGGAAGATCAGGAGGGGGAGGAGGATGGGAAGGAGGGAGGTGGAGAGAGAGGATTGATGAAGATGATAGGAAATGCCTGCGACGGGTTTATCCCCGACAAGCTGAAGGACAACGGGCCACTGTTGATCACGGACTGCGCGTGCTCCTTCATGATGGCCTCGATGCTGGCCTCCGCCCACTGGCCGACCTGCAACTTCAAGGCGACCAGCGTCTCGGCGCTGACCGACTTCCCCTGCTGGAACGCCAGCTTGAAGTCGAACTCGTGCTCGCGCAAGAGCTGGCAGCACACGTCGCGCACCTGGACCACCGAGAGGATGCGCTCCGTGTCGCCGAGCGTGCGCATGCCAGCGATCTTCGCCAGGTCCCACTTCCCCTCGTCGCCGCAGCGATAGAAGGACCCCTCGTTGTCGTACTCCGCGAAGATCGCCCAGCAACTGCGATCGATCCACCAGCCGCCGTTGAAGAAGCCCTGGGGGCAAGCACGGCCGCCCGCGCTGCCGCACAGGACGGTGGTCATCCACGTGTGCAGCACTTGCTTGCCAGGGACATGGATCTCACCCTTCTTGCCAGAGCCACCGTCGGCATCGTCGCGGTCCCACGCAGGGCCACGCACGACTATGGCGCCGAAGTCGAGGGGCGACGCGACCGAGAGGAGGCCAGCGTCGTCAAGCTCCTCGCGAGGGACAATGGGGGCCAACGTGTCCAACAAAAGCCCTGACGCACCACCACCCAACACGGTGCCCATTTCGCAAGCGACATCCTCACACACTCCCCGAGTCGGGCCCCGCGCGCCACCATGTCCGCGCCGGGGCACGCCCGTCGCTTCTAACCCGCGCCCCTTCCCCGCAACCAACGCCCGCAACCTACGGCGAGCATGAGTGGGGGGGGGGCGGGGGAGTGATGGGGCGACTGGCAACCCCCTGCGCGCGAACGTGCGTACGCCTCAGACGTCGGCGGGGGGGGTGGGGGGTGGGCGATGCGACAGTGGGCCCTTTGGGGCCCCCGCGCGCACGCGCCAACGGATCACGGCGCTCCCAACCCACACCTCAACGCGCACCTCATGTCATATCGCCCGATGCGTCCAGCACGCTCATGGAGTGAGCGTACCCATCGGGGCCTGCCCTAGAGCCCGACATGCTTGCAGGACGCCTCGGGCCAAAGAAGCCTTTGGGCTGCAAGGTCGGGGGAGAGGGGTGCAGGAATTAGCAGTGCACGCCACGGGGCCCAAGGGGCATCACGCTCGAGCAGCGACGGAAGGTCGAACAACAGATGTCTGGGGCACGGCCGCATGGCACACGCAGGAACCCAACATACCGCGACCCACTGACGACCCATCACGAGGCACCCAACTCCAACTCACCGAGGGGACGTAAGCTGGCACGACCCCGCGTGCGCCCGTTGATCCAAACCACGAAGGCACGCATTGGACTACCACCTGCACGTGCCGATCAAGGGGGGCGACTCCAGGATCGAAAAGATCTTCGGACTTCCCGATGCACGACGCGCGGCTATCTTCGCGCGCTCGCGCCCCATCACCGCAGCAGCGACACAACCGTCAAGTAGGTGGCGGGCCCTGACCTGGAACATTCACGACGACGAAACGCGATTACCGTCACGCCCCATTCCCCCCGAGGTGCTGCTCTCCAGAAACGCTCGACGACCCAAGCAGACTACCATACTCACAGTCAAACCAGCTGCTGGCTTCTGTTGTTTTTCTCACGCGGTGAGAAGCAAGCGGGTGCGACATTCGATGAACGCACCCCCCAGTCGACTCGAGGGGGTGGAGGAGAGCCCGCCCAGCGCAAAGCTGGCAGGCAACAAGGCCGCTGTCGGCCCTGACACAAGAAACGCTGCCAAAGATATCCCCTCCCTGACAACACGTGAATCAGGCGCTTGAACTCCATGCACGAAGTACCCCCCTCCCGATCTTAGTTAATACCTGCTCCCCTCTCACGCGATCCCATCGCCCCCCAGTTCAAGCGCCATCGAAGATGCCAGCGATGGGGCATGCCGAATTGGGCATCTCGTGGAAGCTCAACCACTGCGCCCAGGCGCGGCGCATCACCGCCATCATGGCCTTGAAGGAGTCGCCGCCGTGGTCGCTCCAGTTCTCGTGGCCGCGGGGGAATTCCATGACCTGGTAGTGCCAGCCCCCCCGCGTGTTCGACCTCCACACGTAGCTGTCGGGGGGGAGGTACCGCTTCGCATCCGACTGCGGGAGGTCGTTCGAGGCAGAGGGGAACTTCTTCGGGTACTTCCGCCCATGGAGCGGATTCTTCTGAGACCTCGTGCTCTCGGGAACCTCGCCGAGTACACTGGCCTGCGGGGTGCTGCGTTCAAGGCTGAAGCCAGCCCGACCACTGTTCGCCATGCCCAGCCGAACGGCGCCCCCAAGCCCGCTGCCTCCACCCACCGCCACGCCCCCAGACGCACTCGATCCGTCACGAGCACGGCGCAGGGCGCGACGGCATCAAGAGGCAACGACGACCCAGAGACCCGAACGACATCAATACATGGTCAAAACACTCAAACCACGCCTCACCACGGCCCCCAAGAACACGACTCGGAAACGGACATGTAACATTAATTACAGAACCCGCTCGGCTCCAAACAGACATCACAATAGTACCCGACCAGCTGGGGCGACCCGACTTCCTCTGCAGGCTAGGCAATGCAATGCAGGCGCGAGTGAGCAAGCTTGCGAGCGACAACTGAAGACGCCCACGCGAAACGCCAGAATCCCATCCAAAATGCCCCTCGAACACCTGGCTATCATGATACCGACGAGCATGCCGCGCGGCACCCCGCCGACTCGTCGCAACGAGCCCCATGTCACCGTGAACGCGCCTGACGGGTGCACCTCCCAATGTGGCTGGATGGCTGTCGAGGCGGCGGTGATTGCCGAAGGCAGCTGAATGCTATCATGACCCCACTGTTGGGCGAGAGGCGCGCAAGCCTAACCCGTTCCACAGAATCGCACTCGACGGCGCCACCCTCCCTCCCTCGTAGACACACCGCCCTCCTGCCCGACACCTGCACCGCCCGAATACCAATATTAGTGTGGCGCCCACCCTCGGCGAGCCCCGTCACTGATGAGCGCGCCTGCCCCCCGAAGCAACTCGCACGGACAACCCAAATAACGAGACAACCGCGTGCCGACAAGTTTCCTCAACGATACCGCTGCCCGACCCCGTTCGCCTCGCAGAGGGGGCAATGGGGCTGGGAGGGGGGGGGGGGGGGGGGGGGCTGATGGGGGTGACAAGAGTTGCCGCGCCGCCACCCTACGCGACCTCCAACGACGATGGCGAGACAACTGCAACCAGCAGGGCACTGAACAGACAGGGGTGAGAGCGGCGGCGTCTAAATAATTTGAGCGAAGGGAGAGAGGGTGCTCGCCCTCCACATAGATAGAGGCGGCGGATCCTTGTACTTGCTGAGGTCGCCCCTGAAACGCCTCCGATTGGCGATGCTCTCCTTGGCCGAGCTGATCTCCTTGAGCACGTACTCCGCGGTGTCCTTGTCGAAGTGGTGCGTCATCCACTCGCTCTCGGCGAGTTCGGCGACGGACTCCTCGTTCCGCTCGTGGGCAAGGTCCCGCAGGTGCATCATGTCGACGATCTTCTGCGGAGTGCACCTCGGGATAAAGCGTTTGCCCAACGCCTCGAGCACCCCGATGAGGCTGCAATCGCCGATGTCGACGTCGTGCTGAGTAGCGATCTCGCGCAGCAAAGACAACGGCAGGTTCCAGAAACCCTGCAAGGCCGCGCACGTCAGCAAGCCATGCGGCTCCCCCAAGCCCTCGGCTAGGGCGACGAAGCCTCCGTACTGGGTCGACTCCTGGCGGGGCCCGCTTGAGAAGGCGACGGCGTCGACGAGGAGGGCAAGGAGCGACGGCGGACGATGAAGCGATGAGAGGGGAGGGATGGGAGCAGAGGGGCGCGACTCTGAGGAGTGAAAGGGGGCCATGGACAAGGAGGGGGCAAGCGTGCACGAGACGCAGTCAGCACGGCGAGAGGGCGATCGCAAACGACAGATACATACGAGCGTCGGAAGGCGGAGCTCCTTCAACGCCACCTCCTTGGTGTATGAAGCCTGACCCGAGACGCCAGTCGCCCGCAACTCCTGCAATGCCGCCTGGCGCAAAGGAGAACTCCAGCGAAACGGCAATGCTTCCCACTCCGATGGCTCCAAGACTGCAATGAACCGCCTCGTGCTCTCGGGGACGACCTTGTACACCCTAGGGCTCACCTCGACCACTGGCCAGCCGATACCAAGTGTCCCGCAGGCATTGCCGATGCCGATCATCCATTCTACAGCACCCTTCCGCCTGAATATGATCTCATTGTTGATCAGCCTGCAATAGAACTTGCGATCGCACATGCCAAGCCGACCTTCGGCGTGAGCAAGACGGCACAGCTCGATATCGCAGAAGGGCTGCCAATGCCCCATCGCACCTGGCGAAAACCAATCGGCCTCGCCGCTCCCGACGACGCCAGGGATGTCCAGCGGTTGCAGGTCACGGTGCAAGAGGGACTTCTTCAGCAGAGGCCTGAACGCGTGGGGCTCGAACCTGCTGTCCCGAAGGATCACCGAGGTCGACTCGCACTTCTTCACGGCGTCGTACTTGTGGGTCTGCTCTACCACCTGCTTGTCAAGCACCACGGCCATCGCGCCATGTGCCGTGCACACGGAATCCAACCAACCCTCTGGGCTTGGGCGGTCTAGCGCCCGTCCGGTTCCAGCCTCTTTCCCCCCCGTGCTCGGGAGGTTCACCTCGCCCGCCCGCCTGGACGGGGGAAATGGGGGGGCGAGGTGTCAGGAAGCCCTTTTCGGCTCAAGGTGGCCCCAAGAGGGCCTTATTGAGCCGAAGATGCCCCCCCCCCCCCCTAGATCGCTCAACATACCTCAAGATGGCTCGGCACAGCCGCCGACGCGCACCCAAGATGCCCCAAGACGGTGTCAAGTGCTCACCGAGCCCTCCAAGGACGCCCCCACGATGCCAAACTGGCCCCGAAAACTATCGCAATCCTATGTGCATGCCTTCTCGCATGTTCGTGTTCACTCGGCTCTTGGGGGCTCCGATGGCACCAAGATGACCCGAGAGAACACCGCGATGGGCCCACGAGGGCCTCGACGCGGCCCGAGGAGCGCACGAGAGCGGCCCAAGAGGGACACAAGACGCTTCGTTCGAGCTTCCGCGGGGGGGGGGGGGGGGGGGGGGGGGTGGGGTGGGGGGGGGGGGTGAATGGCGGTGGTGGTGGTGGTGTGGGGGGGGGGGGGGGGCGATGTGACTTGGAACGCCACTCTGTTTGACCCATGCGGTCTAGGACGGCGCCAAGAGGCCTCTCACGCCGCCAGAAAGAACCCCAAGAGGCACCCAGGACGCCCCAAAAGAGCCCCACGACGGCCCCGACGAGCCCTCATAGGACACCGATAAAGCACCAAGATGGCGTCAAGGCGGCAGTACGAGTCCTCGAAGAGCCCTCACCACAACAGGTCCACAATGCCTAACTTGTGATACTCCTTATCGTCGCCCGCTTCTTCCTGCCACTCTTCCTGTCTCCTCCCTCCTCCGATTCGCCCCCCCCGTGCCGCATTCATGGTCCGATGTCTTCTCCTGTGTGCATCCTCATCCTCGGCCTCGTCCTCGACCTCGCCGCCGTCGCCCTCCTCATCCCCCTCCTCCGCTTCCTCATGCCCCCGAGATGGCCCCAGCTGCAGCGCCACCACCATCAGGGGCACCACGCGCAGCAGCACCAGCAGCAGCAGCACCACCACCGCCGCCACCAGCAGCAGCAGCACCAACGCGAGCAGCCACACGCGAGCTTAAGATACCAAACAGTGCGGAGGCTTTGATGCCTATTGGCATGCTACACTAATCTGCGACAGAGAAGTGCACGACAAAGAACACCACGGCGTATATTGCACTGCTTTCCATCTTCAACTCCCGTGCGGGAAGCTATGTGTAGCCGTCGAGGGTGAAACCTCGATCCTCGAGATCAGCATTCGGGAGGGCCCCCCCCGTCGCCACGGCCAGGCAGTCCGAACGCCAGCAACGCCACCAGCATCACCAGCAACAACACCGCCAGACGACAGAAACGACGGCACCGTGCGCACCAGCAGAAACGCGAACAGCGCGAGAACCAACATCACCACCAGCAACAGTAGCAGCACCGCCACCGCCACCACCAACAACATCAACGGCAACACAAGCACACACAGCAGCACCCGTCCCATCCGCTACCAGAGATCTCCCAATTCACCGTTGTCGCCCACGCTGTTTGACCATGGCAATCGATCCTCCCACCAGCTCTCCTGGACATCGGTGCTGGATGGGCTGGTGGGGATACGCGAAGCGTCAAGAATTTGACTTCACGTCGTTGCGGGCCTTCACCTTGTTGAACATGTCCTCGATGAGCTGCTGCACGAGGAACCGCCGACACTTCTGCTCGGTGAAGGCAATGATCCTCAGCAGAGCCCCCCCTGCCTCCGACCTCCTCGATGTCGCAATGCCCCACCTCCCTGATCCACTCCTCACCCCTCCACCCCGCCACCCTAGTTCCTACTGCAACCAGCCATGCCTACCACCCCATCCCCCCTAAAGCGCACCCGCAGCCCTCCCACTGCTACTCATCATCATGCCTGCGACCTCCCCACCGTCCCCCCGATCCTTGGCGTGGCAGCCCATCCCTCGGCGTCCAGGCACCGCACCATCTGCTGGACGGCAGTCTGCTGGAACACCGACCGAGCGACCATCTGCTGCTGGCCAGGGAAAGTCTCGAGCTTCAACTGCTCGAAAAGGGCGATGTCGCACTGCAACGTCTGCAGAAACTCCGATCTCGTATCCTCCGCCAAAAGAAGAACCTGACGCTTCGGATACCCGTGCGTCGTGGCCGTGTGGCGTTTGGCGTGCTCGAGAACCAAGCTGGACACCGGCCGCCACATCAAGCGAAGGAAGTCGTCGCTCAAGGTCGCGCGGGGATGCTTCAGATACATCGCCTTGGCCGCGAACCACGTCACCTCCACGCCGCAGTGCGGATAACTATCTCTGTGCAGCATCTGGGCGACCGCCAGCTTCTCGATGCGATGCACGTTCCCTCGCATCTGGTCCAGCTCAAAAGGGATCACCGCGTCGGAGCTGCGAAGGAGAGCGTTCTGCCTGGAGCGCGCGAAGGGGGCTGGGCAGGGAAGGAGGGCAGGAGTAGGAGGGGGTGGGCGCGGGGCATGAGGATGAGGACTTGAAAGCGGACTTGGAGGGGAGGGAGGAAGGGGGAAGCCGAGGGGGGGAAGGCGATGAGGGGGAGAGCAGGATGAAGAGGATGCGGGGGAGGGCGGTAATGGAGATCTGGAGGGGGAGGGGGGCGAAGGGGGGGAGGGGGAGGAGGAGTTGGAAGAGGGCGGCGGCGGGCGGGGGGGGAGGAGGAAGACGCGGAGAAGGGGGCGGAGGAGGAGGAGGAGGAGGAGGGGGAGAATGGGGGGGGGGAAGAAAAAGGACGACGATGATGGAAAGGAGGGGGAGGACGCATGAGGGAGAGCAAGAGGAGGAGGAGGCGGAATGGCGCGCCTGCTGTGAAAAGTCGCGGTCGGCGAGATGATCTGGCACACCAACCGCTGTTTGTAAAAGTTGTCGATGTCGCCGAACATGAACGCAGCTCGGTCCAGCTGGTTCTTGTAGTCGCCAAACGTCATCACGTCGGCCTGTTTGAGCGTCGGCTTCTGCTCGTCGTCGAGCCCCTGCGGCTGCTGGGCCTCGCGCGGCGGCTTCCTCCTGTCCGTGCCCTTGAAGCCGTGCAGTAGCGCACACGCGTTGTAGACGTAGGCCTTCGTGGAGAAATCGCCCAGCATCTTCTGAGATGCCGTCGTCGTCGCCTGGTACTTCCCAAGACAGATCCTGTCGCCCTTCCTGTTGAGCAGCGGCGAGGACAGTATCGACTGATAAAGCTCGTGCTCCTGCTCCGCGTCGGCCGACAGCGGGTCCAACTGGGGGGAGGAGCGGGGAGGGGGGGGGGGGAAGGGGGGCTGGGCAGGGGGCGCGGGAAAGGCGGCGGGGGAGGGATGAGGGAGGAGGAGCCTGCGCGCCCAGGGGAGTTGGGGCGGGGTGGCCAGGAGGAGAAGGGGGCAAGGTGGATGTGCGATGGGCGGGGGGGGGGGGGGGGGGGCATGCAACTTTGGAAGCTATCGAAAGACCCCTCGCTGCAAGCGAATGTACGGCAAGAACAACTGCCACAGCGGGTCCGTGTCCATGGTGACGCCCGAGCGGTGCGAGATCATGCTTTCCTTCAGCTGGTGCAATCTCGGGGGCGACAGCGTGGGGCCGTGCACGCAGTTCTGCGCGCACGCGATCGCCAGCTGGAACTTGTAAAGGCCGCTCGCCCTTCGGGAAACAAGATGCGTGGATGGGGGTGCGAGGGGGGGTGGGGTGGGGGCGGGGGAGGGGGGGGGCAAATCTGATCGACGCCCTGGCCCCCTCTGGTCCAACAGCGTTCCCGAACATGCTTTTACAAGGCTCTCATCTTTCGAGCCCTGTAAACACATGCTCGGGGACGTTACAAGGGAGCGGGGCACTGTTGTAGACCACTCATAGTCAATGCCCGTCCGCGGCCAACTCGGGGCCTTAAACGCCACACAACAAAGACACAACCGAACCCCACCTTGGCGCTCCAAGGCAGCCCCTGCGGTCTCCAAGAAAACCGCGGGACACCTAGAAGTGCAAATCGGAGTTCAGGAAAGCCTGCGGAAGCCCTCGTGGCCCTGAGCGGGCCCGCGCAAGAACGCAATCAGCGAGATGCCCACGGCAACGGAAGTGCAGCGCATGAAGACAATGCGATGGCGTCATCCTCATCCTGTCGCGATCGTCGCAAGCATCGCCATTATCATCGCCGTCGTCGGCCCCAGTAACATGAAAGCGTACCAACTGCAATGTGAAACGAAACGCGATCAGTCAAGCCCCATGCCCACTCGACCCACCCCAGACACCTTAACGGTAGAAGAAGAACCTGCTGTCCCTCCCGCTGTCCCCACAGCGGGCGTAAGTCAGCGACCTGGGGCGCACGGCCAACAAGCCTTGCACTCCCCACATGCCCGCCCACGCCGCGCCACCAGCGCAACCCAACAACCCAGTCACCCCGCCATGACCCTCTAAAACAAGAGGCTTAAGTTCAATATTTTGTGAAACCCGAGCGACCCTGGGCAAGATCCGCCCCATGTAAAACGAACGTGGCGAATCAGGGAGATGCCTGGAGGACCCTCCCACTCGATGAGAATCTGGCCCGCTGGGACGTCCCACTCCCTGAACGTGCCGTCTCGCAGCCTCCGCTGGACCACCTCCATCCAATAAACAGAGTCCGTGCAGCGCCAGGGAACCCACCACCCAGAAGGAGTGCGCGGGGGAAGCCCTGCGGGAGTCGGGGCGCCATCGGGAAGCCAACAAGGGCATGGCCGACGCCTGGCCCTAGGTGGACGCATCGGGCCTGAGCCGATACTGAACGCAACGCAGCATTCGTCGTCATCAACCTCGCACCACGCATGCGACATTGCCTAACATCAGGTGGTGGCACTAACCGCACAAGATAGGGCAGGGGCAGACGCAACCGTTAGACCGACTGCTGGGCCCGAGACGTAACGCTGAAACACGAGGACCCCCCCTCCGAGCCTCGGAGCTCTTAGAAACAGGCGCTTCCCCTCGCCATCCAAACTGCTGGCAGGAGAGAGGGGGGAGGCAAGGGCGCGCCACGATTCCCAAGAATGCGCGATGACGCCTCTCAGAAGACCCCCAGCCGCGCGCGATGCACGAATGCAAGCTAAACCACGCGTGGCCACAGCCAGGGCCTGGGCATGATGACTTAGCGACAAGGGGGCCGACGAGCACCAGGGCATGCAAGTGAGCACGAGGGCCCCACGCTGACAGACGAATCTGAGCAAGACATGTATATGGATGGGCTGGAGGGGCGCAGGGATGACCGACGAAGACAAACCGCCCTTGTAAATCCACCCGATGCCTCAAGGCGCACTTCGCAGCGTTATTCAGCCCATGACTTATGTCGAAGTCAATCTGGAGGTTGATCTTGCTCTTCTCCCGATACAACAGCGCGTAAGCTCCGCAGACCATGTCAGGCCCCATGTCTGGGGCCAAACACAAAAGGGGCCAGGTGAACGGGTCGGACGAATACTCCCCATCGGAATTTCTGGGAGGCCTGAAATCACTAAGCTGTTTCCGAGCTGACTGCAGGAGCATATTGTTAATGCACAATAACGTCACGAAACTTTTGACGCGCCGCTTTTTCTTGAGCGGCGCCCCCTCCCCGCTCACGCCCTCCATGGCGTTCCCCAACTTCCGTTTTACGACGCTCCTCGGAGAGCGAATCTAGTGGGGTGCCAAGGGGAAGCCTCAGGAGAGTGAGATGTGACTCAGGGCGCGGCCGAGGGCATGGGACGCTCTCGAGCTCGGAGGCAATTGCCCCTCCCCCATGCCCCAAAGTCGTTTCCTGAGCCGTTTCCCAGGCACGCCCTTTCCCCTCAGGGCGAGGAGCAGAGGTCCTGAAGTAGTCCTGCTGCCGCTCCTGGGCCGCCAGCAGATCCCCGTGCTCCAGGAAGCACTCCTCGCCGCAGCACTGCCGAGGCACCTGGGCCGAGGGGCGGCGGGGGGCAGACTCCAGACTGCCGACCCGAAACTCCTTCACTTACGACCTGAAAACAGCCTGGCCCGAACGGTACCGAGATTTCGGGAGGGCGGTTTCGCTCGATACATCCTCGAAACCGACCCCGGCAACCCGGTACCGGTACCGTTCCGGCCGGGGGGGGTCCAGGTCCCGAAATGGCCTCACCTGGAGCTCCCAGGGAAACTCGCGAGGCTGCTCCAACCCGCCCTGAGGGCCCCTCGGAAAGCACCTCAGGGGCCCCACAGGGCCCCACATGGCCTGAGCGAGGCCACAAGGATGCCGAAATCCGATTTCCAAGGGAAGCCGAATAAAAGAGCTCGGGCGACGGCGAGGGCAGGGAGAGCGGAAAAGGACCTGCTCCGAAGCCGACCAGACAGATGACGAAACTGAGAGAGATGGACATCTCAGGTCCCCACCCCCAGCCGAACTCCCCGACGCCCCGCACTACTAAGGCACGGGGGCATGAGGCCCACGACCCAGCAATATAGCCCAAAAGCCTACAACCCCCGAAATACCACAAACGCCAAAATGGCCTGGCAATCGGCCAGCAGAGCACGACAAATCCAGTGACATCGAAATACGCCAAACATGGATACCCAGGATGCACCAAACTGCCTCGAAAGCTACATTACATGCCCACTACCGCGGTTCAGGACAGCAATCACAAAGGCGATGGCGCGGGCCCCCCCTCGACCATTCCTCCATTCCTACCTCCTGAGAAACAAAGACGGCATTCGTGAGAAGACGTGGCCCATGTGGCCTCCAGAGATTTCCGAAAACATACTGGCGCGCGTGCGAACCGAACGCCAGAGAAACCTGATGGACATGACCGCCCCCTAACCCTTGCACGTGCATGACCAGACGTGAGAACAACGTGGGGCCGAACGCTATCAGCATCTCAATGCTATGCCAATGGGGCCGAGCGGGCCCAATGGGACACGTGAGCGTCCAAGGCAACTCCCCGAAAACTCCCGTTCCGTCACCGCTCAGCCTTCACCCATGACCCGACGCCCCATCCAATGCCCACCGCGCCCCCTACCCCTGCCCTTTGCCCACCAGTCCTACGCTCTGCTACCCCAACGATCCAATAGAACCCGCGAGCGCCATACTTGAACGCGAGCCCAATGTGGATAAAACACGCGGGCGCGGGCCAAAGGCGAGAGCGCGACAGCAGAGGTTGAGCCTGCAGGCGTGGATACTAAACGCCCCTCTTGCACATATTGCCCCCGCCCTCATGGTTCATTGATAAAGCCACCCAACCCCTGAAAACATATGTGGATCCGTACCTGCGGTAAGCAGACGCATACCTTCGCGGTCGCCTGGTTCATCATCGCCCCCATCATGACCGAGAAGTCGGTCCCGACCTTGGTCCCGTCGGGGCCGCAAATGCTGATGCACTGGGCGTCCTGCGCGACGCCGCCAGGGGAGGGGCGGTTGCTGGCGGCGGCGGGCTGAGAGAGAACAGGAGGTGGTCAGCGTCAAGGTACTGGTCAGCGGAGCACGACGACCCAATGAGGAAATAACGTTGCAGATGCCCCCGAGAACGGCGGCATCCACGATAACGGCGGCGACGACGGCAGCGGTTGGCAAGCTCAGGGAGAGAGAGTGAAAGAGAGAGAGAGAGAGAGGGAGGGGAAGAGAAAGAGACAGAGGAAGAGAGAGTGGACTCCAACGAGCAATGCTGCAAGCGCGACCTTGGACGCGGCCCCGAAAGATAGGGCTGGCGGGGCAAGAAAGCTGAAGGGAAACGACAATGACCGAACGACGAAAACGTGGCAAGAAGAAGGGCCGCGCGCGCAATAGCGCCCACGATCCTGCATGGCCGCCACGCTGCTGGCGTTGTACCTGCACAACTCCCTCTCCGTCTGGCGCCAGCTCGAAGGGAAGTAGTAGCCAGAGTCGTTGATCGCGATCGTGCCCGAGCCAATCGACACAAACTCCATGGCGGGAGAGTACACCCTGGCCGACGGGCACAACCTGTCCTCGATCATGCTGCCCACCTTGTACAGCACCTGGGGCGATGTTGAATATTTGTTTCCCCATGCAATCCCAGATCTGGGATCGCAGAAGACACGGGGGACACATCGTTCGAACCGCCCGCTCGGGCGCCGCAGAATTCGAATCGACGCTTCTTGGCGTCCAGCTGGTTTCGGTCCGTCCAGGTGTCGGCTGGGAGCTCTGGTCAAAGTGTCGGCAGGGGCGTTTGGCCCAAGTGTTCCCCCTGCACCCTAACCCCGAGACGCATCGGCGGAAACGCATTTGAAGAGGCGCCTGCTTCGCCAACGCACAGAACATGTCAGAATACTTCTGGCTGCACATGTTGATGACCGACGCGACAAACTCGGCCACGGGCGACCCATCAAGCAAGAGGAACTCATTGACCTGGCCCTGCATTCGCTGGCCCTGCCCCACTAAGGCTCCAGCATCGACTAAAGCCCGAACAGGGCTGAGGCAGACCTTCCCGTCCTGCACCGTCAACGCCCATGGGAACCTGCCGCAATAACTGTCGCCCACCTTGCAGGGGGCAAAAGGACGCGACAAGCAAGACTGGGAGGGGGAAGACGCCACGGCCATGGAAGAGGAACCCAGGAAATGAACGACATGGTGGCTGGACGCGCAAGGATCGCATGCTAAAAACTCACACCACACATGGTCCACTGAGACCTCCCCCCATGGTGGGCGGCGGGCCAACAATCGAGCCGCGCGACCGTTCCCCCTGCTTCAGCCCTGGCCCAACGCGAGTAACCAACGGGGGGTGGGATTTTAACGAAGCATCGAACTGGCTCCCTCCCAAGAGGAATACCCGATCGCAACCACATGGTCGCGCACCGCATGCCCCACCCCCCGCCGCCCCCGCTCCGATAGGATTCGCCGCCGCACCCCCTGCGGGGACAAAGAAACACGCACGCACGCACGCGTCAACATCCGCCCAACCGCGCCGTGAAGCACAAGGGGTGGCGTGCACAATGCGTTGGCATGGTGCGCGCCGCGCCCTCATCAACATGGCCGCGGGCGCGCCCCTTCCGCCCGCCCCCCATCCCCAAACCGCCTCGCCCCCCCCCCACCCGCCCAGACCTGCAAGCATGATGGCGGGTGCGCCGTAGGCGCTGATATATCGAGCCAGATGTTTACACGTCCGTTTTTGGCGACACGCGCGCATCATCTGACGGCGTGCGTCGGATGAGTCGGCGCCCCCCCCCCGCGCCACCTGGACAACGCGAACATCGAGGCGCATGTCGATGGTGAACGCGTCTGGGAGCGCGCCGACCAACGACTTGAATGCCCGTGCCAAAGCAACCCTGTTCGACTGGCTGTCGACCCTTCCGTGGCGACTTGACGAACCCCAGCAAGACCGAGCACATATCACGAGAAGCATGCGTAAACACACGCTAGGGAAAAGCAGGACACGATCAGGATCTTCAGAATTACCGAACGGCTGGGATCGCCGAATGCTTGTCTCGCTCAAGCCGACATCCTGCCCAATCTTCTTCCAACGATCGAGCCTGTGCAATATCCAAGCGCCCCCGTCCTTCTGCGCCCCCTGGAGCCCGAGGCTGTTAACGAGCATGATGAAATTGACCCAGATGCGACCGTCGACCGAGAACTTGTGGAACAACGCGCAGTTCACCGAGATGGCGGGTGAACCTGGCACGGCCCTGCAAATCACCAAGGGCTTCGTCTCGTGGCTCCCCCGAAGAGCCGCGTCCGTGATCATGTCACCAGAGGGGCATTGAAACTCGAAAGCACCATCCCTCTCATATACGTTGCACTTCATGTAGTTCTGGGCGTACACCCCATCAGCGTCGTCATCGCCGATCGGGGCAACAATGGCGACGTCGTCTAAACCGTGGTCGATGACGTCAGTCGCTGAGAATAGACCCAGCTCCTGGCAACGACCACGACCCCACCACCTCTTCTCCCCCCCTCCCCCCGCACGCGCGCGCGCACGCGCGCACAAGCGCGCGCAGCAGCAACGGCAACAATAACGCGGCAAGCTGCAGCCAGCGGGCGAGCAAGCGCGCGGGGAAGGCACGTTGTTCCTGCGCGGGCGCAGGAAGGGACCGAACGCTGAGAAAGCCTGACGCCGAGAAAAGAACTGGGGGCGGACATGACGTGGGTGGGAATGGTGACATTGGGGTCAGAAATGGGCCGCTCGTGGCCACAAAGCCGCACCGAAACAGCCGTTGGCACGTATCGCCGTGGATAGTGGCGGAACCAGAAGTCACACCAACCCTCTGGGCGCGGGTGGTCTAGCACGTTTCCGTTTCCAGCTTCCGTCCTTCCCCTGCGCGGGAGGTGTACCCCCCCCCCTCCCTGCGTCTGGACGGGATGGAGCCCGCGGTGTCAGAAGGCCCTCTTTGGGTCAAAATGGTCCCAAGAGGGCCTCAGAGAACCGAAGATGGCCTCCAAGATCGCTTCGCATGGCTCAAGATGGCTCAACGTAGCCTCTGACACGCGTCCGACGGGCCCCAAGACGGCGCCAAGTGCCCTGAGTCCTCCGAGGACGCCCCCAAGATCACGAAGCGGCACCACAACCGAAGGAAAACCCAGGCGCGTGCTTTCTCGCCGTTTCGCTTCCGCTGTGCCATCGGGGCCCCAGGGCGGCCCCAAGACGGCCCAAGAGAGCCCCAAGAGAGGCCCAAGAGGGCACCAAGACGGCCCCGAGAGCGCCCAATAGCGGCCCAAGAGGTGCCCAAGAGGCCATTTTTGAGCACCCGAGCGGGCGATGGGAATAGGGCGCACACGCTCGCGTTGACCAATGCGGCCTCAGACGACACCAAGGGGACCCCCATGCCGCGAACCCCAAGAGGCCAGCAAGACGCACCAAAAGAGCCCAAAAGGAGGCACCCAAAAGGCACCCCCATGGGACCCCAAGAGAGCCCCAAGATGGCGCCAAAACGGAATTACGAGTCTTCGAATATTCCATCACATTAACAGATCCCCAATGTCTAACTCGTCATGCTCCCTATCGTCGTCCGATTATTCCCGCCGCTCTTCATGCGCCCCCCTCCCCCTATTCATCCTCATCGTGTCGCACTCATGGTTCATTTCCCTCTCCGTTGTTCATCCTCCTCCTCGTCCTCGTCATCGCCCTCGCACCCGTCCTCGTCCTCGTCCTCGTTCTTATCCTCATCTTCCCCATCCTCTTCCTCCACCCCCAAGGTGGCCCCAGCTGCAGCACCACCACAAGCAGGAGCACCACAAGCATCAGCAACAGCAGCAGCACCACCACCACCGCCGCCAGAAGCAGCACCAACACCAGCAGTCGCACGCGAACTTGAGATACAAATCGGTGCGAAGGCTAAAATGAAACGCTCATCGGCATGTTACTCTAACCTGCGCCAGAGAGGTTAACTACAGGGAACGCCACGCCGTATCTTGCACTGGCTTCCATCTTCAACTTCAGTGCGCGAAGCCACGTAGCCGTCTAGCTAAACCCGAGCCTCGAGGTTGGCATTCGGGGGGGGGGGGCATCCTCGTCGCCACGGCCAGGCACCGCGAACACCAGCAACGCCAGCAGCATCAGCAGCATCACCACCACCACAAACAGGAACAACGGCACCAGCAGCAGCACCTGCAGCAGCACCGACCGCGCGAGAACCAACAACGCCAGCAGCAGCGCCAGCAGCAGCAGAAGCACCGCCACCACCATCACCACCAGCAGTTCCAGCGGCAGCAACATCACCAACAGCAGCACCCGTACCATTCGCTACCAGAGATCTCACATCACCGTTGTTGCCCACGCTAGTTCAGCATGACCGTCGATTCCTCGCGACTTCCGTCAGCTCTCCTGGGCATCGTTTCTGGATGGGCTGGTGGGGATGCGCGCTTGAGGGCCAGGGATGCATAAACCGCTGTTCGGACCGAGGACCGCAAAGCGCCCCGACGAAGCCACATGGAGGAATTATAGGCGATGACTGGGGAGCGCGTGTGCGCGCGTGGGTAGGGCGCGCGTCCCTGTCGGGCGGCAAGTCCACGCTCTCGAGCGTGATGCGGTTGAGCAGCACCTGGACCATCTCCCCTGGCCCGCGCTCATCCAGATGTATAGCGAAGTCGCCCACGCGACACCTCAACATCCTGAAAACCCCAGGGCCGAAACGGCTGCTACCGCGCCCCCCTAACCCCCTGCGGAACGACGGGGGCGGGGGGGGAGGGATGATCTGGGGCACGTGATTTCGAGCACTGCGTGCCGCGATGCGCGATCACCTTCGCGCCGCAGCCTGGCCCCGAGCCCAGCAACCGCGAATGACCTCGCGCTCGCGCCGCCCCCCCCCCCCCCCCTCCCCCATCCCCAGCGACAGGGGCCGCCAGACTGGGCGCCCCCGCTTAGCCCAGGCCACGGTGCGCAATGCACGCTTACCTTCGCGCCCCCAGGGGGATGCAACAAAATGCCCCACGAGAAGCGGTCGCCCTTCGAGGGCCTGCAAGACGAATGACCACGCACGCTCTAAATGCGAGGGTAGGTGCGCTATCCACAGGCGGAGCCACACAGCACGAAATCACGTCGGACGAGCGTGAGATGACGGCATCACTTCAACGGCTCGGGTCGCAGACGAAACGCCACATGGTGACCTAGAAGAGCCCGACGGCACGGCGCCGCGCACATGGGCACTGCAACCCTGAGACAAGGAAATCCTGAAGGCTGGGTTGATACGGATGACAGGCGTGATTTCCCAAAGCCGCAACTTTCCGAACTGCAAGAGGTCGCGCCGTCCGCGGGCCGCCAATGCCCGCGCTCGCGCGAGCGCTGCGCTCCCAAGCGCAGCCTGAACAGAAGACGGAGGGGGAGTGCGAAGCGCATGCCGACCAATCACCCTCTATCCTGGGAATTTGGTGGGTGCGTTCGGGGGGAACCGACGTCGACCATGGGGGGGGGGGGGGGCGCGATGGGCCAACGATTGGGCCCGACGCAAAAAGGGACAGCGATGATGCATTGGGATGGGACAGGGAAGCGAGATATACTGCGACGCGGGGGGGCGAGGGGGCGGAGGGAGAGCAGGGCCAGCCCCCAGGGGCTCCGAAGATCGAGCTGATGCCAGGGGCGGCAAGCACTGGAGGGCCGAATCCGAAAAGACGGAGGCGACCCCCCATCCCGACCTCACGCCCCCACCTCACCCCGCCCCGCCCCGCGCGGAAACGACCAAGACAACGCATTCAACCTGGTGAAAGGGGTGGGGATTGGCGGCGGCGCATGACCACCCTACACAAGCATCTAAACCACCCCTGGTCGCGATGGCTTGCCTCCCACGCTCAAGCCACGAATCCCTCGTCGCCCGTCGGCGCCTACCTGGCACCACCAGCTTCGAAGCAACGCTCGGCGCGACCCCCGAAAGGAACGTGGCTCGGAAGATACGCCGAGCCTGCAATCAGCCCTCCCGTGGCTCTGTGGGGTCCTCAACGGCCGAGCGTGGCGCCCCAGACGACGCAGCCGACGACCTCACCCCCGCGGGCGCCGCAATGGCAGCGGCAAGGGGGCCACCCGTCGTGGACACGCGCCTGCGCTTGCAAGCCTGGGCGTTGGCAAGGCTGACCGTGACCTCCGCTGCCTTGATGTGCTGGACCTGGCCTTCCAAGAACTACTGAGCCTTCTGCTGCGCGATGCTCAACTCGGTGACGATCTTGCCACTGGCCTTGCCCGTGGCGGCGAACTGGAACAGCCTGTTGATCGGCGTCTTGCTGCCCATGCTGATGATGTACGCCGTCTGGTGGCTGTAGTTCAGCTCGATGTCGCGGCCTGGCAACCGCGGCGAGGGGAGGGGGGGGGCATGCGCGCGACGCGATGCAACACATCAAGCGGTCAAACAATGCACCACGGACACGCAAACGCCGATCACGGGCACGAAAACATATGTACGTAGATGCCCTCAGCGCGCCAAAGCTGGCCCCAGTAGCGTGAAATGCGACATGACGCCGCGCGCAGCTGGCATTACAACAAAACGATGGGCGGCAAGGCAAACGACTGCGTGCACGAGAGAACGCAACTGCACACGCACACAGGCTGGCACGAAGAGGAGAAAGGCTGAACAACGCTGAGCAAGTGCACCCACGCCGCCCCGCCCCTCTCTCACCGTCTCACGCGGGTGAACTTCGCTTCGGCATGGTAGCACGACATGCTGCACGCACGCGGCGTCGGGGGTGGCACGGCTACTGACGCGGGGCCCAACGCCTCACGACGCGCGAGCGCCAAACGCAACCAGCGCGCGACATGGAATGCGCCAACGCATGGCCCTCGAGAACAGACGAACTACGACACGACGACTCGATATCTCCAACAACAGTGGCGGGGTGAATGCAAGGGGTGCAAATCTGCGAGCACAGTCGACACTTGAATCGGAACGGGCCTCGCGCAATAGCGCCGTCCTCATCGCGGGCGTCGCTGCCGCCATCGTCGAACTAACCGCCGTCGCATTCAACGTCGCTGCCGCTCGAACTCCGACCGACTCGGCTGCGACGGCTTGCCGACGACGAGAGGAAGGGGCGGGAGCAGGGTCGATGGGGCTCGGCAGAGAAGGACGCGACACGGGTGCTGACATTTTCAAGCTGGCGACTGGGAACTCCGCCTTGAAAGCTCGGGTCGTCGCATCCCGACGCCCGAATTCGACCAGGTATAATGGCCAGTGCAAGCTGGCGCGCTCTCTGCCTAACTGCAGCGTGGAAGGATGCGTGCTGCGACGCACCCGATCCACCTCGCATGGGCCACTCTGCCTCCGTCGCACCCGAACCGCCACCCCGTCCTTCCTGCCCGCGCGCGCATGCGCGCGCATCCATGCACCATCCGCCCAATCCGTTCTAGCCCACCCGTCCTACCGCCCGTCCAACGCGGCGCGCACGTCGAGTCCCTCGCCGAATTCTGAAACAACCCTCAGCATGCACGTGCTGCGTGGACGTACCTCCCCCACCACCCACCACCCAACTTCGACCCCTCATGCGACATATCACGCTGCCCGAGCGCCCTCCCGTGCCATTGGATTGCTCGCTGGTGCGTGGGGGGGGGGGCGGCGCGCGCGATGACCCCCCTCCCTCCCTCCATCCGGATCCGACCCCCTCCATCCATCCCAGTCCGAATAACATCAACCGCCCCAAAGCCCACCCCGCCCGACAAATCCGCGATCCCGCGGAAAGGCAGCGTGCGCGGACCGCCTGCAAACGCTGGCATGGCTGCGCTCAGATCTGGTACGGCGGCGATTCAGCCATGGCGTCGGGGCCGTCACTCGCCTCGCTGCTGCTGCTGCCCGAATTGAAGGAGTCGTCATCGTCGTCGGCGGCCGCGTGCGGGTCAGGGACGCGAGCGGATGGCTCGATCCAATGCCCTGGCAACGGGCCGTCAGTCTCACCACACTTGCGCTTGCGCGCTGGCGGGGCCTCTTTGGCAATGGACTCGCCGTCATCACGTTCCTCACGCAAGCGGCGAATCCTCGTGTTCGCATCCTGGCGATGGGCCTCCTGCCTCTCCTCCTTCGCGATGCGGATCTTGTGGTAGGTCTCGCTCTTAGCCTTGCCCACGACCTGCTTCGAGATGCCGTTGATCAGCTTGGCCGCAATCTTGGTCATCTGCCCAGCAGCACGTTCGATGAGCGTCTTGCGGCGGCGGAGCTCAGTGCGCAAGACGGTGAGCTCGCGCGCCTGGTACTCGGTCTTCCGCAAGAGGGTCCTCTCGAACGGCGTGCGCGGGAGCTCCTGCTGCTGACCATCGGCCATGGCGCCGCGAACGCTGAGACTGGTGCAACGCTGGGCGCGCTGCGGGCGTGCACGTGAAGATGAGCCTTGGACCCTGACGGGAGCCAAAACGTCTACGGACGTGGTAGATGACGATGGGCGGCGCAGCACCAGCCGATGATCGATGGAGCGAGCAAGGCCCCAAAGGGACCCGCGACGACGTTCGGGCGAGATAGACCACGGTAACAATGCCATGCAATGACAATGCCGACTCTTGATGGCACATGCCCCACGCCAGACCCACCCACTAAGCTCCCGACGGCATCGGTGCAGAGAGCTGCGAGGGGAGGCCAGGAGGGAAGGGGCACAACGCGCAAACGCGCTGGCGGCGACAGCAGCCGCACGTGTCTGGACGGGCTGGTGGATGCCGAAATCGCACGTCGACGCCTACCTGCCAGAAGCCCGAACAAACTGCGACGCGAGCGGCGACGCAACAACGACGTCGCGCCGTGCGAGAGGGGCGACGGAGAAGGGGCAAGCGGCGCTGCCTTTGGGCAAAGGCTCGGCCAACTTCCTCTTCACCTTGTTGACGAGGTCCTCGAGATAGTGCACCTGGGCTGCCACCCGCGCCCGACGGGGCAACCCCCCACCCGCCTCCCACGAGCGCGACCGTCACCGCCGCTGCTGCGCCGCCGTCAGTGCCTCCTCCGCCCTCGCCCCACTCAGGCACGCCCGATCATCGTCGTGGACCCCCCCGCCCAAAAAAAAACAAACCACCCGCGACCGACATCCCCCGAAATTGCACCCCCGCCACCCCCCACGCGAGAACCGCCGTCGCCCAGCCCCCCCGACCCCCATGCCGCTCGCCCTGCACGTGCCCTCCGTGCCCGCGCGCCCACCTCCACTCCCCCAAAGCGCACCTCTCCTCCGCGCGTCCTCCTACCTCCACCGCGAGCTCCTATTCGCATCCCGCCCCGCCTCCTCGTCGCCGCTGTCGTCGACGGTGTGGTGGTAGACGCAGTGCGGCGCCTTCCACGTCACGCCGATCTCGGTGACGCTCTTCTCGAAGAAACCGCCCTCCTTGGTGAGGAGGCCCCTGTCTCTGATGAGCCCGAGCATCCACCTGGCGCACACATCTTTCTTCTGGAGCGCGCCGTCGACCTTCAAATTCGGCGGTGTTCCTCGGCCGCAGCCGAGTCGGGGACGACGCGGGAAGAGGGGGGGGGACAATCGGGTGGGCAAAATGCGATCGGGGCGCACGCAATCGGGAGGGGGGGAGGGGGGGAAGGGAAGGGGAAACAATCGGAGGGAGGGAGGGTGGGAGGGAGGGTGAGACTACAATCGGGAGGGATGGGTGGCACATAAATCGGGAAAGAGAAAACACCTCGGGAGGAAAACTGGAGACTACACGAGGAGAAAGTTGGAAGGCGAGCGGATGCACGAACTGGAAGGGAAGGAGGACGGCGACGACGACAACGGGGGGGAGGAGGGGGAGGATGAGGAGGAGGAGGAGGAGGAAATGGATGGAGGGGGGGGGAGGGGGAGGAGGAGGAGGAGGAGGCGGAGGGGGAGGGGAGGAGGAGGAGGAGGAGGAGGAGGAGGAGGAGGACCCCTCCCCCCTTACCACCGCCCCCGCCGCGCCCCCCCCCACCACGCCCCCCTGTCCTCCCTTCCAGGTGCGCGTCGCGCGCCACGTCCCTCAACCACCCCTGCACTCCCCCCCCCTCTCCCCCCTCATATCTTACCGCTCCCCTTCCTAAAAGGCAGCGGAGCGGTCCGAGCAAGTAGTGCACGATTTGCTTCATCATGAGCCCCGACGTGGCGCAGATAGCAGTCTGCTGCCACTGGGGGACGGGGCGGCCCTGCGCCTTCTCGAAGAGGGCGAAGAACCAAGCGGGCGGGATGTCTGCAACGTGCGTGACGTTCGAGAACGACCCCGCCTCATTGAGGTTCGCCGCCACCTGCTCTAGCTTCTTGAATTTCTTCTGCGAGTCGCCCATGATCTCGGAGAGCGGGCGCGACGACAACGCCTCTAGCGCGTCGATCTTCTCGGGGGCCTCGGGCGGGTGGAGGCGGGCTTCGGAGTCGGGGGATCAGGAGGGGGAGGAGGAAGGGGGGGGAGGGGGAGGGGAGGAGGAGAGGGAGGAGGACGGGGGGGGCACGGGATGAATGAGGAGGAACAAGGGGGGGAGGAGGAAAGGGGGGGAGAACGAATGGGGCGAGGAGAAGGAGGAGCAGGAAGAGAAGAAGGACGGGGGGAGCAGGATGGGGGGATCACGGAGAAATTGAAGGAGGGTTGGGAGGACGCTGAGGACACCCCAATCCTTCGCGCCATGCCCCCCGTCTGTTCCCGCTCCCCAAGCCCCCTTAGATTTGGGCTGTGAGGGGCGGGAACGCACGGGGAGCACGGCGCGAAGGAGGAAATGGAGGGAGCCTGGAAACGGGAGGAAACATGTTCCTCCCCCCCATCCTCCTCATGGGTGCGCTTCGGCGCGCCCGCCATCCCCCCCTTGACGCTGAAGGGAGGGATGGGGACCAATTGGGGGCACTCCCTCCTCCTCACCTGCGCCGTTGGCAGTCGGCGCCCAGGGGTTCCCCCCGCCCCTCCTCCTTCTTCTCATCCTTATCATTCTCCCCCTGCTCCTTCCTCTTCTCCTCCTCCTCCCCCCCTCTCCCCCCCCCTTCCTCCAACCCTCCCACTCTCTCCTTCTCCTCCTCTTCACCCCCCCCCTCGTTCTACCCCCTCCGAGAAAAGGGTAGCGCGAGCCCGCCTTCAAGCACGCGTGGGCGATCGCTGCGATCTTGCCCAGCTGCTTGTACTTCACCTCCGCCGCCAGGCCCTCGTGCTCGTAGGTCTGGGGCGGGATGCAGGGGAGAAGGGCTCATGGGTGCAGGATTGGGTCGGCTCTCCTCCTCCTCCTCGTTGCCCCCCCCCCCCGCCTCCTTCCTGACCCGCCCTATCCACCGCTCCCCCGCCAACCCCCCCGCTCCTCTCTTCCTCCGACCCCCTTGATTTGAAAGGCGAGCCTTTCCAACCAAGAGCGTGCAGAGGCGCTTGAGGTCGGGGTTGACCTTCTGCTGCTTGGCAGCAGCAGCAGCAGCCGGCGCAGCGAGCGCAGCCATCCCTCGAGCCAGCGGGCGGGCCAGGGCGGCGCGGAGCGCCAGGCGCGCGGCTCGAACCCCACCGCTCCGCCAAAAGGGGAGGAGGGGGGACGTGAACGCAGGAAGCGACGTGGCGAGGCCCGAACGCCGCCAAAGCAATGACGCATCGATGCTTTAACAGGGGGGGGGCTCGAAGTGAATTGCCAACCAAGGGGGAGATCAGGCTGCGAGAGAGAGAAGAGGAGCGGCAACGATGCGACGGGTTGGGGTGGAGAAAAATTGCACTCGGGATATACATGAAGTGATACACCGTCCCACCACGCATACTTACCTCCTGTGCCCCCCAGGTGTACCAGCCCTCCCCCTTCCCTCCTAGCCTAATCGCCTCTACCACTGATCATTTCATGTCCGCGGACTACCTCACATACCCAAATTCCCCCGGGGGCGGCCCCAACGGGACCGATGGTGGGATATCTTGTTGTGAGCGGAAACGGAGTGGCCTTAGACGGGTAGGCGGGAGCGGTGAAGGATGTGGACTTCTTGATGGCGCGCGGCTGGTCCACACTGCGCCTCACCCGCCAGGGCTCAGTCCCTGTCCGTCGGGTCGGCATTGCCTCCCTCTGCATCCTCAATAGCGGACGCTTCGTCCTCACCTGCCGACTGCACGGCCGCCGTTTTCTACGCCTCGGACTGGGCGGGTGCGCGGACCGAGTCGCGGGCCCGCTTGGACTAGAGGCCGCCGCGCCGGGTCCTCTTGACTTTCGTCGAAGAAGCCCGCGCGGGCGACGCGGCCTCGGGAGTGCCCTTGTCCTTGCCCTGGCCCTTGTCCTTGCTGGTTTTCTCGTCCTTGCCGTGCCACTCTTCCGAGCGGGGCGCGGCTGCTGGTCCTGCGGCGGCATTCGAACTCCTGGGGCCGAAAGCTCGGCGCGCTCTCGCAGTGCCGCGAAAGCGCTGACGATCATCGAACTCTGGTGGTTGGCCGGTCGGTTGAGGCGGCTTGCTCCGCGGGTCGGACCACGAGCGCCGCCCGTCACCCCCACGAGGCGGTCCGTCCTCAACCGCCTCGGGGTCGTGCCCAAAGCCTGGCCGCAGGCTCCTCGCCACCACGGCACCGTTGCGGCGGCTCGCTGGACGACGTCCCGCGTGAGTGTGTGGGACCACTGTGCAGCGAACCGCTGCGCGAAGAGCAAGACCTCGAGGTGCAAGACCTCACCGTCGACCGCGGGGAGAACGTCCAGGTCGACGCCGTAGCCGCACAAAAGGCGCACCTCGTGCGCGAAGTGCCAGTCTCACTTTGTAGTTCATCGGGCCGTCGTTGTACAAGACGAAATGGGCCTGGGACCCTGGCAGCAGCATGAACACGTTCCGGGACCAGATAAAAGGGGCCCACCTCCACGGCGTCGGCCTGTTTTTGGTTTGACAGTGGGCGAACGGCCACATTGATGGGAACAGCCACATCGATGGCCCTGTCCTCGACGCGCTTGCGGTCCGTATCGATGTGGCCGTCGCTCTCTTGGCGGCCCTCCAGCGGCGGCGGAACAGACGCTGCGCGGACGAGGGCGGACGCGACTTAGCCGACACCTCGAGCCTTGGACGAAATTGATGCCGAGAGACGAAGGGCACCGCCAGCGCTGGGCTGCGGCTGCGTTGCTGGCTAGAGCGCCCGCAGTAGTTGTCCCAACGTGATTGAACACCAGCGAGCGCTGCCAGCGCCCGACCCGTGCGTCGTGGTAGGCTGGTGCCGGCTCCTGATTAGGACGATGCCTGCCGCTTGGGCGCAGCGACGGCCATCCGGAGAGGCATGGCCGCACGCGCGGCCCTATCGGGCGCGCTCGCTGGCCCTGTGGGGCGGCTGGGTGTCGCAGGCCAGCGCGGAGGCGTCCAGCGCCGAGCGCGGCCCGCGCTGATGAACAGGTAGGAGGCCGCGGGTATCGCACACGCACGCACACGCACCCAATTACACATCGCATCCCTTCCCACTCCCAACGGCATCACGACTACTTCCACACAGCGCCTGTCGCGTCCAGTCTCACAGCCGAGACAAGGAGATGTTTATAGTTATGAACTCGTCGACCCTGGCCAACGTGAGAACACGCATGGGACCTCCAGGTGAAAGATGAGGACGAGGAAGTTGTTTGTGGCCAGGCCAGGCTGGTGCACGACGGTCAAACACGTCACTGCTGATCACCGCCCTCCACAAGCTGACGCCCACGGCCCGATAGCACGGTGAGTTTGCCCACAGAGTGGAAGGTGACTGCGTATGGGATGTGATATCTCTTGCGGTGCCCGCTGGAGACGGAGTGGGGCACTGTGCGATCGCCGCAGCCCTTCGCGACTCCATCTGCGATCATGTGGCGGGTGTCCTCCCAGCTCAGGGCCGACTAGCTGGCAGGAGCACGGGGGCGCGCGACGCCACGACGAATGCGGCAACAGCGAGAACTGCGCCGGCGGCTCAGGCCTGGTGGCCGTCAGTGGCGACGGCTCCCATAGAGCCCAGACAGAGTTCAAGGTGCGCAGCCGAGATTTGCTGCGCCGTCCGGCTGGCACCTCGCGGCGCGCGCAGAGCGGGCTGTTGGCCATCCCGCGCAGCGTGGCAGTGCGTGAGGGGGCCGTGGTCGGTGGACGAGGTCGCGGCCACCAGCTGGAGGGCGACGAGCGCGACGCGAGCGGCGCCGCTTCGGCGGGGGGGGGCAGCAGCGCATCCGCTACACCGCCGGGGCGGCCGGGCCGAAATCGTCGCAGTCAGGCGCGAAGCAAGAAGCGGGGGGGGCATGCACGTGACAGCCGGCGGGCGGGGCGACATGGCTACAATCAGGAGACAAAAACGAAGGGAGAAGCGGCAGAGGCAGGCGGTAGCGGTTCCTCCTTTTCCTTCTCAGCCCCCTTCCCGTTCCCCCATCCAATACAAAGAGGGGTGGTGCGCAGGTCTGGTGGAATTTACGACGACGATGGGACCGACGACGGGGCGATCGACGACGCGCGCGCGGCCGCCGCGGGTGTCCCATGAGAAGGTGGGGGTGCTGCGCAGGCCCGCTGTAGCCGACGACGACGACGCACTCCAGATCCCCGATGACTGTCAAAGAGTGGTGCTGCGCAGGCCCGTTGTAGTCGACGACGACGACAGTGACGACGGACGACGACGCGCTGCGGATGCCAAAGAGGGGGGGGGAAATCCGAGGACGACGACGACGACGAGGACTGCGGGCCCGTTAATAATCAGTCGCAGAGGGAGACAATCCCCTTGGGTACATGTATATATATATATATATATATATAAATACAATCCCCAATATAACTCCTACACGAAATAGAATTGTTTTGAGGCTGCCGTGCAGACGGTGCACTCTCCATCGTCGGCCGCGAGGACCGCCGGCGCGCGCGTGACTAAACACAGGTTTCGAGCGATGCTGGATCTATCCGTCATTCGTGGGTGCGGGGTGGCATTTTTCATCACGCTCCACACTGCATGCATCAACGATGCTGCTGCACGCCACCCCCTTCCCGCGCCCCACGTGCGTGCCTCCGCACTGCGGGCAGCGCCTCCCGCCAGCCCATCCCCCTCGAGTGACGTGCGAACGGGCGGCGTGCCACTCGGGCGAGACCCGGCCTTGCAGACATGGCTCGGCCTCGATCCTCCGACCGAGAAGAACGCAACAGGGCAGGATGTTGAGCTTAAATCACATTAGGGGGCCACATGCGAACCCTACCCGTAATGCGGGATGACGATTAATACAAAAAATGGGAGAGAACGTTTAAAACGTAGTTTCCTGCTATTTCTGCCCAATTTTCTGACTGGAAGAGAACGATAAAAAACTAGTTTTCCAGCCCGCGGCCGGTTTTTTCTAATCGTCATCCCGGGCGCCGCCGCGTGAACACGACCCCCAGTCATTTATTAATCGCCATCCTCCATTACCCCTACTCCCCACGAGTTCTGACGGGGAGGGTGGGGTTTACTTCGTTCGAGAGCTCTCGAGCGAAGTGAACCCCACCCTCCCCCTCAGAACTCGTGGGGAGTGGGGGCAGGGTTCGCATGTGGTCTCCTGCACATGCAATCCTGGAGAAAGATCTGCCCTCCATGCCTCCGTCCTTGCAGCTGCTGCGCACTTGCACCTTCTGGTCGAGACTGTTGCGGAAATCTACAGGGCGAGAGTCCAGATTAGAGACTAAGCCGCCCACAGTCCGCGTAACTTTGCACAGCGTTTCGAACTCCGGGCCTTGAACAAATCCGGCAAGTCTAACACGAGAAACGCCGATGGCAAACAAACTGGCCGCCATCGCTGCAAGCTCTGACAACTTCCTCTTTTTGCTGCTTGAGGGGTCCTCCTCCTGGTCCTCCTCCTCCCCCCTCCTCCTCCTCCTCCTCCTCCTCCTCCTCCTCCTCCTCCTCCTCCTCCTCCTCCTCCTCCTCCTCCTCCTACTCACCCTCCTACTCCGGGTCCTCCTCCACCTCCTCCTCCTGGTCCCGCTACGCCTCCTCCTCCTCTCCTGGCCCTGCATCTGTAAACTTTCGGAGGTCCGCCCAGATATCTTGGATCGAGAAGCCCATTGGGTGTGCGTAGCGTGCGTGGCGCCAGGGCGAGGATCTCACTTTCAAAAAGCCGCCAGCCCTCCATCCTTGCGACTGCTGCAGGCTTCTGCCGCGAGTGCGCGCGCTACGGCGAACTCTCTCGCGGCGCTGAAGAAACAACTCCATTCTGAAAAAACGACCGGCATCGACCGACCCTCCATCCGCGTGGTGGTTTTGCTGCGCCCTCTAGTATCATGCTTGAAGTCGGATAGTGAATTGCAAGGGCGTCTCAAGCGGAACGCCCAAACAGCCTACCGACACATCAGGTGGTGCGACAAGGGTGAAGCATAGACGTATGAGAAAGGGGGTAGCGAAAGAGGAGCGAGGAGAAGGAGAGGGAGCAGGAGGAAGAGGAAGAAGAAGAAGAAGAAGAAGAGGAAGGGAAGGAAATGGCACCGACCACCCACAGGAGATCCGAGAAGGTCTGATAACTACCATGTGCGCCCCTATGGCTAGGAATTGCTTACATACACCCCAAGGCGGTTGGGTAGGAGGAGAAGAAGAATCATTCATCCAAATGCGTTGATGAAGTTGTGCTGACCAGCCATGCTGGGAAGATCTTATCAGCAGCATGCGACGGCGCACGGCCCTAAACCAGCTCCTCGCTCGCGCTGTAACGCATCGGAATCTCGCGGCGATCAACATAATCACACAGAGGTTTCCGTGCTGCTGCTGCTGCTGCTGCTGCTGCTGCTCCTCCTCCTCCTCCTCCTCCTCCTCCTCCTCCTCCTCCTCCTCCTCCTCCTCCTCCTCCTCCTCCTCCACCTTCCAGCACCCTCCTCCTCCTGCCTCCTGCCTCCTGCCTCCTCATCCTGCCTCCTCCTGCTTCCCCCCCTCCTCCCGCTGCCGCGCCCGGGGAGCGGGCCGCCTTCTGGTCGTAGTCGCCCCCCTTGGCCAAGGCCTGCTCTTGGCAAACATTTGCCGCCGGCGGGTCCCCCTTCGACTTCTCTTCCGCCTGGCGACGACGGGGGACCGTGAATGCACACCACTCCGATGGTCGGGGCGGCGGGGGCGACGGCGAGGGGGGCAAGCGGCGAGCGCAGCCTATCGACGGGGGGTTGCAGAGGGGGAGGGGGGAGAAATCCGTATCCACCTCTGCCCCGTGCTTCCCTCCACGAGGAAGAGCAGAGGTGGCGGCGGGGAAGGGGGGGAGGAGCCGAGCGCGCTCGAGAGAGGGAGGGGCGGGAAACGCCATGGAGCAGGAGCCTTAACTATTATCGCGAGAACGTTTGTGAGAGGCCCCGCCACACCCCCTCCGTCACGATTCTGGCCGGCGCCGTGTGGGAATTAGCCGTGCCCAGACATTCCCAGACGGCGCCAGCGCAAATCGTGACGGGCCCCCTCACCCCCACCCCCAAACACGCCCGTTGTCGCCCGTGGATCAAAAGCTGTCTCCAATGCGGGCACGCGCTAGGACTAGGAATTTGTGGATTTGACACGTGGGCACCACATCCTTTTACTTTCGGCGGCAAACGAGAGGGAGAACAGGGACAAGGAGATGGCTTTCTCAGAAGGCGGCAGGACTTCTCAGAAGCCCTCCGGCCAGCTGATAAGTTTTCTGTGTCTTCGAGGAAGGCTTAGGGTCGTGGATGCCACGACAGTAGACACCCTAACAATCCAATCATGGAATAGTGTGTTTAAAATGTCGGAAACATGTCCTGAACATGAGTGAACCATGTTCTTTATATGGTTGAAACAATGTTAACACATGTTTTAGACATCTATAAATTATGTGGCAACATGCAACCTCTCCAGAGATCGTCCTCCATCAGGCTTAGGGTACTTCGCAGAAGGCCGGGGGACTCCCGAGCCTTCTGAGGAGGCCCGCCCCTTCTCACTTGCCCCCCCCGGGGCTCGCCGCCGATTCGACAGGAAGGCAGCAGCGGCATAAACTTACGTCGGGCCTGTCCCTCTACAGGGGGAATCTTCAAAAATAGTCCAACAAATTGTCTTGGGGACGATTTTCTGCGTATGTTTTTGACATTTGGAAGCATTTCTGGGGTATCTTTAATTGTTCGTCCAAAATCCACCTGTAGGGGGACAGGCCCGACCTAAGCATAA